>JAWDGP010002163.1:0-35602 GCA_033675545.1 Elysia crispata | reverse complement strand
GACTTCAAGTGCCCTAAAATGCCGCTAAGCGCGCTCAAGTTTCATTTTTTACAAACTACCTTTTTTCCGCCGTGATTACGCGAACACTTACACTTTCCCAAACACACTCCGTTTTTCCTACCCATAATGCCTCAAAAACGTGCCTAACACCTTTTACTTAAAATTACTTTTTTTTTCCTCTCTACTCCTTCTCCTTACCCCCGAAACACTTCCTAATCATCTTTACCCGCAAACTAACGACCAAAAATGGTAAAAAAAAGCTCACAAAAAGGACAAAAATAAGTTTTCTTTTTTTTATAAATTATTTCTTATTTTCCTTCTCCCCTTACGGAAAAAAACAAAACCACTTACTTTTTCCGCCCTTTTTTATCATCGGAAATAGGAAACCCGTAAGGGAAAACGTCCCATAACAAATTTTTTTTTTTTTTTTTCTACTTTTTTTGCATCCTACCGCTCCACGTAATCGGAAAAATTACCACTTACCTTTTTTTTCCAAATTACGACTTAACGTACCCAAAACTGACGCTAAGGGTGCGCAAGTTTCATTTTTTTTTAAATTACCTTTTTTTCCCAGTGATTACGCGAACACATACACCTACCCACACACAGTCCGTTTTTCCGACCTATTATGCCTAAAAAAGGCGCTGAACACATTTTTAAAAAAAATTACTTTTTTTTGCTCTTTACTCCTTCTCGTTATCCCCGAAACACTTCGTAATCATCTTTTCCGGCAAACTAACGACCAAAAAAAGTGAAAAAGCTCCCTAAAGGAGAGAACAAAAAATTTCTTTTTTTTCATAATTTATTTCACATTTTCCCTCTCCCCTTACGGAAAAAAAACAAAACCACTTACTTTTTCCGCCCTTTTTGTCACCGGAAATATGAAAACCGCAAGGAAAAAACGCCCCATAATAAATTTTATTTTTTTTTTGCACCCTACCGCTCCGCGTAATCTAAAAAATTACCACTAACCTTTTTTTTCGAAATTCCGACTTAAAGTGCCCAAAACTGCCGCTAAGCGCGCTGAAGTTTCATATTTTAGAAATTACCTTTTTCCCGCCGTGATTACGCGGACACTTACACCTTCCCAAACAAACTCCGTTTTTCCTAACCACAATGCTGAAAAAACGCGCTTAACACCTTTTTCTAAAAATTACTTTTTTTTTGCTCTCTACTCCTTCTCCTTACCCCCGAAACACTTCCTAATCATCTTTTCCGGGAAACTAACGACCAAAAATAGTGAAAAAGCTCCCTCAAGGAGAAAAAAAAAGTTTCTTTTTTTTAATAATTTATTTCACATTTTCCCTTTCCCCTTACGGAAAAATAACAAAACCACTTACGTTTTCCGCCCTTTTTGTCACCGGAAATAGGAAAACCGCAAGGGAAAACGTCCCATTAAAAATTTTTCTTTTTTCTTCTTTTTTTTTTACTGTTTTGCATCCTACCGCTCCGCGTAATCAAAAAACTGCAAGGGAAAACGTCCCGTACAAAATTTTTTTTTCCTCTTTTTTTTTTTACTTTTTTGCATCCTACCGCTCCTCGTAATCGGAAAAATTACCACTTACCTTTTTTTCGAAATTCCGACTTCAAGTGCCCTAAAATGCCGCTAAGCGCGCTCAAGTTTCATTTTTTACAAACTACCTTTTTTCCGCCGTGATTACGCGAACACTTACACTTTCCCAAACACACTCCGTTTTTCCTACCCATAATGCCTCAAAAACGTGCCTAACACCTTTTACTTAAAATTACTTTTTTTTTCCTCTCTACGCCTTGTCCTTACCCCCGAAACACTTCCTAATCATCTTTACCCGCAAACTAACGACCAAAAATGGTAAAAAAAAGCTCACAAAAAGGACAAAAATAAGTTTTCTTTTTTTTATAAATTATTTCTTATTTTCCTTCTCCCCTTACGGAAAAAAACAAAACCACTTACTTTTTCCGCCCTTTTTATCATCGGAAATAGGAAACCCGTAAGGGAAAACGTCCCATAAAAATTTTTTTTTTCTTTTTTTTTTCTACTTTTTTGCATCCTACCGCTCCACGTAATCGGAAAAATTACCACTTACCTTTTTTTTCCAAATTACGACTTAACGTACCCAAAACTGACGCTAAGGGTGCGCAAGTTTCATTTTTTTCAAATTACCTTTTTTTCCCCGTGATTACGCGAACACATACACCTACCCACACACACTCCGTTTTCCGACCCATAATGCCTAAAAAAGGCGCTGAACACCTTTTTCTTAAAAATTACTTTTTTTTTGCTCTTTACTCCTTCTCGTTAACCCCGAAACACTTCCTAATCATCTTTTCCGGCAAACTAACGACCAAAAATAGTGAAAAAGCTCCCTAAAGGAGAGAACAAAAAATTTCTTTTTTTTCATAATTTATTTCACATTTTCCCTCTCCCCTTACGGAAAAAAAACAAAACCACTTACTTTTTCCGCCCTTTTTGTCACCGGAAATATGAAAACCGCAAGGAAAAAACGCCCCATAATAAATTTTATTTTTTTTTTGCACCCTACCGCTCCGCGTAATCTAAAAAATTACCACTAACCTTTTTTTTCGAAATTCCGACTTAAAGTGCCCAAAACTGCCGCTAAGCGCGCTGAAGTTTCATATTTTAGAAATTACCTTTTTCCCGCCGTGATTACGCGGACACTTACACCTTCCCAAACAAACTCCGTTTTTCCTAACCACAATGCTGAAAAAACGCGCTTAACACCTTTTTCTAAAAATTACTTTTTTTTGCTCTCTACTCCTTCTCCTTACCCCCGAAACACTTCCTAATCATCTTTTCCGGGAAACTAACGACCAAAAATAGTGAAAAAGCTCCCTAAAGGAGAGAAAAAAAATTTTCTTTTTTTTAATAATTTATTTCACATTTTCCCTTTCCCCTTACGGAAAAATAACAAAACCACTTACGTTTTCCGCCCTTTTTGTCACCGGAAATAGGAAAACCGCAAGGGAAAACGTCCCATTAAAAATTTTTCTTTTTTCTTCTTTTTTTTTTTTACTTTTTTGCATCCTACCGCTCCGCGTAATCAAAAAACTGCAAGGGAAAACGTCCCGTACAAAATTTTTTTTTCCTCTTTTTTTTTTACTTTTTTGCATCCTACCGCTCCTCGTAATCGGAAAAATTACCACTTACCTTTTTTTCGAAATTCCGACTTCAAGTGCCCTAAAATGCCGCTAAGCGCGCTCAAGTTTCATTTTTTACAAACTACCTTTTTTCCGCCGTGATTACGCGAACACTTACACTTTCCCAAACACACTCCGTTTTTCCTACCCATAATGCCTCAAAAACGTGCCTAACACCTTTTACTTAAAATTACTTTTTTTTTCCTCTCTACGCCTTGTCCTTACCCCCGAAACACTTCCTAATCATCTTTACCCGCAAACTAACGACCAAAAATGGTAAAAAAAAGCTCACAAAAAGGACAAAAATAAGTTTTCTTTTTTTATAAATTATTTCTTATTTTCCTTCTCCTTACGGAAAAAAACAAAACCACTTACTTTTTCCGCCCTTTTTATCATCGGAAATAGGAAACCCGTAAGGGAAAACGTCCCATAAAAATTTTTTTTTTCTTTTTTTTTTCTACTTTTTTGCATCCTACCGCTCCACGTAATCGGAAAAATTACCACTTACCTTTTTTTTCCAAATTACGACTTAACGTACCCAAAACTGACGCTAAGGGTGCGCAAGTTTCATTTTTTTCAAATTACCTTTTTTTCCCCGTGATTACGCGAACACATACACCTACCCACACACACTCCGTTTTCCGACCCATAATGCCTAAAAAAGGCGCTGAACACCTTTTTCTTAAAAATTACTTTTTTTGCTCTTTACTCCTTCTCGTTAACCCCGAAACACTTCCTAATCATCTTTTCCGGCAAACTAACGACCAAAAATAGTGAAAAAGCTCCCTAAAGGAGAGAACAAAAAATTTCTTTTTTTTTCATAATTTATTTCACATTTTCCCTCTCCCCTTACGGAAAAAAAACAAAACCACTTACTTTTTCCGCCCTTTTTGTCACCGGAAATATGAAAACCGCAAGGAAAAAACGCCCCATAATAAATTTTTTTTCATTTTTTTTTTGAATTTTTTGCAGCCTACCGCTCCGCGTAATCTAAAAAATTACCACTAACCTTTTTTTTCGAAATTCCGACTTAAAGTGCCCAAAACTGCCGCTAAGCGCGCTGAAGTTTCATATTTTAGAAATTACCTTTTTCCCGCCGTGATTACGCGGACACTTACACCTTCCCAAACAAACTCCGTTTTTCCTAACCACAATGCTGAAAAAACGCGCTTAACACCTTTTTCTAAAAATTACTTTTTTTTGCTCTCTACTCCTTCTCCTTACCCCCGAAACACTTCCTAATCATCTTTTCCGGGAAACTAACGACCAAAAATAGTGAAAAAGCTCCCTAAAGGAGAGAAAAAAAAATTTTCTTTTTTTTAATAATTTATTTCACATTTTCCCTTTCCCCTTACGGAAAAATAACAAAACCACTTACGTTTTCCGCCCTTTTTGTCACCGGAAATAGGAAAACCGCAAGGGAAAACGTCCCATTAAAAATTTTTCTTTTTTCTTCTTTTTTTTTTACTTTTTTGCATCCTACTGCTCCGCGTAATCAAAAAACTGCAAGGGAAAACGTCCCGTACAAAATTTTTTTTTCCTCTTTTTTTTTTTACTTTTTTGCATCCTACCGCTCCTCGTAATCGGAAAAATTACCACTTACCTTTTTTTCGAAATTCCGACTTCAAGTGCCCTAAAATGCCGCTAAGCGCGCTCAAGTTTCATTTTTTACAAACTACCTTTTTTCCGCCGTGATTACGCGAACACTTACACTTTCCCAAACACACTCCGTTTTTCCTACCCATAATGCCTCAAAAACGTGCCTAACACCTTTTACTTAAAATTACTTTTTTTTTCCTCTCTACTCCTTCTCCTTACCCCCGAAACACTTCCTAATCATCTTTACCCGCAAACTAACGACCAAAAATGGTAAAAAAAAGCTCACAAAAAGGACAAAAATAAGTTTTCTTTTTTTTATAAATTATTTCTTATTTTCCTTCTCCCCTTACGGAAAAAAACAAAACCACTTACTTTTTCCGCCCTTTTTATCATCGGAAATAGGAAACCCGTAAGGGAAAACGTCCCATAAAAATTTTTTTTTTCTTTTTTTTTTCTACTTTTTTGCATCCTACCGCTCCACGTAATCGGAAAAATTACCACTTACCTTTTTTTTCCAAATTACGACTTAACGTACCCAAAACTGACGCTAAGGGTGCGCAAGTTTCATTTTTTTCAAATTACCTTTTTTTCCCCGTGATTACGCGAACACATACACCTACCCACACACACTCCGTTTTCCGACCCATAATGCCTAAAAAAGGCGCTGAACACCTTTTTCTTAAAAATTACTTTTTTTTTGCTCTTTACTCCTTCTCGTTAACCCCGAAACACTTCCTAATCATCTTTTCCGGCAAACTAACGACCAAAAATAGTGAAAAAGCTCCCTAAAGGAGAGAACAAAAAATTTCTTTTTTTTTCATAATTTATTTCACATTTTCCCTCTCCCCTTACGGAAAAAAAACAAAACCACTTACTTTTTCCGCCCTTTTTGTCACCGGAAATATGAAAACCGCAAGGAAAAAACGCCCCATAATAAATTTTATTTTTTTTTGCACCCTACCGCTCCGCGTAATCTAAAAAATTACCACTAACCTTTTTTTTCGAAATTCCGACTTAAAGTGCCCAAAACTGCCGCTAAGCGCGCTGAAGTTTCATATTTTAGAAATTACCTTTTTCCCGCCGTGATTACGCGGACACTTACACCTTCCCAAACAAACTCCGTTTTTCCTAACCACAATGCTGAAAAAACGCGCTTAACACCTTTTTCTAAAAATTACTTTTTTTTGCTCTCTACTCCTTCTCCTTACCCCCGAAACACTTCCTAATCATCTTTTCCGGGAAACTAACGACCAAAAATAGTGAAAAAGCTCCCTAAAGGAGAGAAAAAAAATTTTCTTTTTTTTAATAATTTATTTCACATTTTCCCTTTCCCCTTACGGAAAAATAACAAAACCACTTACGTTTTCCGCCCTTTTTGTCACCGGAAATAGGAAAACCGCAAGGGAAAACGTCCCATTAAAAATTTTTCTTTTTTCTTCTTTTTTTTTTACTGTTTTGCATCCTACCGCTCCGCGTAATCAAAAAACTGCAAGGGAAAACGTCCCGTACAAAATTTTTTTTTCCTCTTTTTTTTTTTACTTTTTTGCATCCTACCGCTCCTCGTAATCGGAAAAATTACCACTTACCTTTTTTTCGAAATTCCGACTTCAAGTGCCCTAAAATGCCGCTAAGCGCGCTCAAGTTTCATTTTTTACAAACTACCTTTTTTCCGCCGTGATTACGCGAACACTTACACTTTCCCAAACACACTCCGTTTTTCCTACCCATAATGCCTCAAAAACGTGCCTAACACCTTTTACTTAAAATTACTTTTTTTTTCCTCTCTACGCCTTGTCCTTACCCCCGAAACACTTCCTAATCATCTTTACCCGCAAACTAACGACCAAAAATGGTAAAAAAAAGCTCACAAAAAGGACAAAAATAAGTTTTCTTTTTTTTATAAATTATTTCTTATTTTCCTTCTCCCCTTACGGAAAAAAACAAAACCACTTACTTTTTCCGCCCTTTTTATCATCGGAAATAGGAAACCCGTAAGGGAAAACGTCCCATAAAAAATTTTTTTTTTCTTTTTTTTTTCTACTTTTTTGCATCCTACCGCTCCACGTAATCGGAAAAATTACCACTTACCTTTTTTTTCCAAATTACGACTTAACGTACCCAAAACTGACGCTAAGGGTGCGCAAGTTTCATTTTTTTCAAATTACCTTTTTTTCCCCGTGATTACGCGAACACATACACCTACCCACACACACTCCGTTTTCCGACCCATAATGCCTAAAAAAGGCGCTGAACACCTTTTTCTTAAAAATTACTTTTTTTTTGCTCTTTACTCCTTCTCGTTAACCCCGAAACACTTCCTAATCATCTTTTCCGGCAAACTAACGACCAAAAATAGTGAAAAAGCTCCCTAAAGGAGAGAACAAAAAATTTCTTTTTTTTTATAATTTATTTCACATTTTCCCTCTCCCCTTACGGAAAAAAAACAAAACCACTTACTTTTTCCGCCCTTTTTGTCACCGGAAATATGAAAACCGCAAGGAAAAAACGCCCCATAATAAATTTTATTTTTTTTTTGCACCCTACCGCTCCGCGTAATCGAAAAAATTACCACTAACCTTTTTTTTCGAAATTCCGACTTAAAGTGCCCAAAACTGCCGCTAAGCGCGCTGAAGTTTCATATTTTAGAAATTACCTTTTTCCCGCCGTGATTACGCGGACACTTACACCTTCCCAAACAAACTCCGTTTTTCCTACCCATAATGCCTTAATGCCGAATACCTTAAGTTCGCACCGGAAATTCTTGACAATCAAATCGCAATGATAATAAATAAGACATTCGAGAATCATGAAGATCTAGACATCAACAAGGGAATCCTTGTAGCGCTACCTAAGCCAGGAAAACCAAAAGGACCAACACAAAATCTGCGCCTTGTTACGTTGTTGAACTCTATAAGGAAAGTGCTTTCAACTTTCGCTCTAACTAGAATAAGGCCTGCTGTGGAAAACTATATCTCTTGCAGTCAAAGTGGCTTCAGGCCTAACCGTAGTACGTCTGATGTAGTATGGGCCCACAGATGGATCTCAGCCAAGGTTCTCAATTATGCGGACATCGAAATAGACATCACAGGGATAGATATGTCTGCGGCATTTGGCACAATTGACAGAAAACAGCTACTGCAATTATTGACAAATCTTGTCACGGAAGATGAAAAGCGAATAATACAATTCCTGCTGAGCAATACAACACTCAACGTCAAAATCAGCGGCGCCAACACTGAAGAACCCTTCCTCACAAACATAGGCACTCCTCAAGGAGACAGCCTAAGTCCAGTACTTTTCATCATCTATCTTGAACAAGCACTGAAAAATGTGAGATCAACGCTCGACAGCCCATCAAACACAACAGAGGCACATCTTC
This sequence comes from Elysia crispata, assembly GCA_033675545.1. Classification (NCBI taxonomy): domain Eukaryota; kingdom Metazoa; phylum Mollusca; class Gastropoda; family Plakobranchidae; genus Elysia; species Elysia crispata. Next base: position 27,486 of record JAWDGP010002163.1, on the reverse strand, counting down.
CTAATGAGATAGCATATGCTGACGACATAGACTTTATTGGCAAACAACCAGTGAATGTGAAAAAAATAGAAGAAACACTCAAAGTTCACAAACTCAAAGTCAATGTAGACAAAACGGAGCACACCTCAGTAAGAAAACATTCAGAGGAATTGAAAACATCAAAGAAAGTGGGTTCACTGCTTGGCAGTAAAGAAGACATAGAACACAGAAAACACCTATCAAACATAGCATTGAACAAGATGGAACAGATATGGCACAGAGCGGACAAAACCAAGCAGTGCACAAGAATTAAGCTATATAACACCTAAGTGAGGTCAGTTCTGTTATACAATTGCGGCACATGGGCACTGACCAAAACAGACGAAGAAAAGTTGGACTCTTTCCATCGAAAGCAGCTGCGCAGGGTTCTGGGAATTCGATACCCAACAAAAATTTCAAATAAGTCCCTCTACAAAAAATGTGAACAAACCCCAATTTCTTTGGAAGTGTTGCAATCAAGGTGGAGGCTGTTCGGTCATGTACTTAGGCGAGAACCATCGACCCCTGCCAACAAAGCTATAGCATTCTATTTCCACGACAATGCCAAGCGAGCCAGAGGTAGGCCGATCACCACACTCCCAATAACTCTCAATAACGATCTCAAGATACTGCAAAATCGGAGCATCTCTCTCACATCACAAAAAGACCTGGAAACAATAAGAAAGATTGCAGAAACAAGACAAGAATGGACTACCTTCACCGCAGACATAAAGAAGGCTGCCGAAGCTGCGAGGTCGGACGACACTCCTAGCGGAAGGCCTTAATAATAATAATAATAATGCCTCAAAAACGCGCCTAACACCTTTTTCATAAAATTACTTTTTTTTGCTCTCTACTCCTTCTCCTTACCCCCGAAACACTTCCTTATCATCTTTTCCGGCAAACTAATGACCAAAAATGGTCAAAAAAGCTCCCAAAAAGGACAAAAATAAATTTTCTGTTTTTTATAATTTATTACACATTTTCCCTCTCCCCTTACGGAAAAAAAAACCACTTACTTTTTCCGCCTTTTTTGTCACCGGAAATAGGAAAACCTCAAGGGAAAACGTCCCATGAAAAATTTTTCTTTTTTTTTTTTTTTTTTTTTTACTTTTTTTGCATCCTACCGCTCTTCGTAATCGGAAAAATTACCACTTACATTTTTTTCGAAATTCCGATTTCAAGTGCCCAAATATGCCGATAAGCGCGCTCAAGTTTCATATTTTACAAATTACCTTTTTCCCGCCGTGATTACGCGGACACATACACCTTCCCAAACACACTCCGTTTTTCCTAACCACAATGCTGAAAAAACGCGCTAAACACCTTTTTCTAAAAATTACTTTTTTTTTGCTCTCTACTCCTTCTCCTTACCCCCGAAATACTTCCTAATCATCTTTTCCGGGGACCTAACGACCAAAAATAGTGAAAAAATCCCTAAAGGAAAGAAAAAAAATTTTCTTTTTTTTTATAATCTATTTCACATTTTCCCTCTCCCCTTACGGAAAAAATCAAAACCACTTACTTTTTCCGCCCTTTTTGTCACCAGAAATAGGAAAACCGCAAGGGAAAACGTCCCATTAAAAATTTTTCTTTTTTTTTTAATTTTTTTGCATCCTACCGCTCCGCGTAATCGAAAAAATTACCACTTACCTTTTTTTTCGAAATTCCGACTTAAAGTGCCCAAAACTGCTGCTAAGCGCGCTCAAGTTTCATTTTTTACAAATTACCTTTTTCCGCCGTGATTACGCGAACACATACACATACCCACACACACTCCGTCTTTCCGACCCATAATGCCTAAAATAACGCGCCTAACACCTTTTTCATAAAATTACTTTTTTTTGCTCTCTACTCCTTCTCCTTACCCCCGAAACACTTCCTAATCATCTTTTCTGGCAAACTAACGACCAAAAATGGTCAAGAAAGCTCCCAAAAAGGACAAAAAAAAATTTTTCTGTTTTTTATAATTTATTTCACATTTTCCCTCTCCCCTTACGGAAAAAAACAAAACCACTTACTTTTTCCACCCTTTTTGTCACCGAAAATAGGAAAACCTCAAGGGAAAACGTCCCATGAAAAATTTTTCTTTTTTTTTTTTTTTTTTACTTTTTTGCATCCTACCGCTCCTCGTAATCGGAAAAATTACCACTTACCTTTTTTTCGAAATTCCGACTTAAAGTGCCCTAAAATGCCGCTAAGCGCGAGAGAGTTTCATATTTTACAAATTACCTTTTTCCCGCCGTGATTACGCGAACACATACAACTTCCCAAACACACTCCGTTTTTCCTAACCAGAATGTTAAAAAAACCCGCTTCACAATTTTTTGTAAAAATTACTTTTTTTAACTCTGTACTCCTTCTCCTTACCCCCGAAACACTTCCTGATCATCTTTTCCGGGAACCTAACGACCAAAAATAGTGAAAAAGCTCCCTAAAGGAGAGAAAAAAATTTTCTTTTTCTTATAATTTATTTCACATTTTCCCTCTCCCCTTACGGAAAAAAACAAAACCACTTACTTTTTCCGCCCTTTTTTTCACCGGAAATAGGAAAACCGCAAGGGAAAACGTCCCATTAAAAATTATTTTTTTTTTTTTTTTTTTTTTTACTTTTTGGATCCTACCGCTCCGCGTAATCGAAAAAATTACCATTTACATTTTTTTTCGAAATTCCGACTTAAAGTGCCGAAAACTGCCGCTAAGCGCGCTCAAGTTTCAATTTTTTACCAATTACCTTTTCCCGCCGTGATTACGCGAACACAAACACATACCCAAACACACTCCGTTTTTCCTACCCAGAATGCCTCAAAAACCAGCCTAACACCTTTTTCATAAAATTACTTTTTTTTGCCCTCTACTCCTTCTCCTTACCCCCGAAACACTTGCTAATCATCTTTTCCGGCAAACTAACGACCAAAAATGGTGAAAAAAACTCCCAAAAAGGACAAAAATAAATTTTCTTTTTTTAAAAATTATTTCATATTTTCCTTCTCCCCTTACGGAAAAAAAGAAAACCACTTACTTTTTCCGCCCTTTTTATATCATCGGAAACAGGAACCCGCAAGGGAAAACGTCTCGTACAATTTTTTCTTTCTTCTACTTTTGGCATGCTGCCGCTCCTCGTAATGGGAAAAATTACCACTTACCTTTTTTTTCCAAATTACGACTTAAAGTGCCCAAACCTGACGCTAAAGGTGCGCAAGTTTCATTTTTTTCAAATTATCTTTTTTCCCCGTGCTTACGCGAACACATAAACCTACCCACTCACACTCCGTCTTTCCGATCCATAATGCCTAAAAAAACGCGCTTAACACGTTCTTTTTTTTATTAAAAATACTTTTTTTTTTCTCCACTCCTTCTCGTTACCCTCGAAACACTTCCTAATCATCTTTTCCGGCAAACAAACGACCAAAAATGGTTAAAAAAGCTCCCTAAAGGAGAAAAAAAATTTTCTTTTTCTTTTTAATTTATTTCACATTTTCCCTCTCCAATTACGGGAAAAAACAAAACCAATTACTTTTTCCGCCCTTTTATCACAGGAAATAGGAAAACTTTAAAGGAAAATGGACTACCTTCACCGCAGACATAAAGAAGGCTGCCGAAGCTGCGAGGTCGGACGACACTCCTAGCGGAAGGCCTTAATAATAATAATAATAATAATGCCTCAAAAACGCGCCTAACACCTTTTTCATAAAATTACTTTTTTTGCTCTCTACTCCTTCTCCTTACCCCCGAAACACTTCCTAATCATCTTTTCCGGCAAACTAATGACCAAAAATGGTCAAAAAAGCTCCCAAAAAGGACAAAAATAAATTTTCTGTTTTTTATAATTTATTTCACATTTTCCCTCTCCCCTTACGGAAAAAAACAAAACCACTTACTTTTTCCGCCCGTTTTGTCACCGGAAATAGGAAAACCGCAAGCGAAAACTTCAATTTAAAATTTTTCTTTTTTTTTTTTTTTTTTACTTTTTTGCATCCTACCGCTCCGCGTAATCGAAAAATTTACAATTTACCTTTTTTTTTTGGAAATTACGACTTAAAGTGCCCAAAAATGACGCTAAGGGTGCCCAAGTTTCATTTTTTTCAAATTACCTTTTTTTCCTCGTGATTACGCGAACACATACACCTTCCCACACACACGCCGTTTTTCCGACACATAATGCCTAAAAAAACGAGCTTAACACCTTTTTCTTAAAATTACTTTTTTTTTTTCTCCACTCTTTCTCCTTACCCCCGAAACACTTCCTAATCATCTTTTCCGGTAAACTAACGACCAAAACTTGTGAAAGCGCTCCCTAAAGAAGAAAAAATATTTTCTTTTTTTTTAAATTGATTTCACATTTTCACTTCCAATTACGGAAAAAAACAAAACCACTTACTTTTTCCGCCGTTTTTATCAACGGAAATAGGAAAACCGCAATTTAAAACGTCCCATAAAAATTTTTTTTTTCTTTTTTTTTTGTGACTTTTTTGCACCCAACCGCTCCTCGTAATCGGAAAAATTGCCACGTACCTTTTTTTTTTGAAATTCCGACTTACAGTACCCTAAAGAACCGCTAAGCGCGCTCAAGTTTCAATTTTTTACCAATTACCTTTTTCCCGCCGTGATTACGCGAACACATACATATACAAAAACACACTCTGTTTTTCCTACGCATAATGCCTAAAAAAACGCGCTTAACACCTTTTTCTTAAAATTACTTTTTTTTTCTCCACTCTTTCTCCTTACCCCCGAAACACTTCCTAATCATCTTTTCCGGCAAACTAACGACTAAAAATAGTCAAAAAAGATCCCAAAAAGGACAAAAATAAATTTTCTTTTTTTTTATAAACTATTTCATATTTTACTTACCCCCCTACGGAAAAAAACAAAACCACTTACTTTTTCCGCCCTTTTTATCACCGGAAATAGGAAAACCGCAAGGGAAAACGTCCCATCAAAAATTTTTTTTTCTTCTTTTTTTTCTACTTTTTTGCATCCTAGCGCTCCTCGTAATCGGAAAAATTACCACTTACTTTTTTTTCGAAATTCCGACTTAAAGTACCCTAAAATGCCGCTAAGCGCGCTCAAGTTTCATTTTTTACAAATTACCCTTTTCCGCCGTTATTACGCCAACACATATACCTTCCCAAACACACTCCGTTTTTCCTACCCATAATGCCTCAAAAATATCCCTAACATCTTTTACTTAAAATTACTTTTTTTCCCTCTCTACTCCTTCTCCCTACCCCCGAAACACTTCCTAATCATCTTTTCCGGCAAACTAACGACCAAAAACAGTCAAAAAAGCTCCCAAAAAGGACAAAAATAAATTTTCTTTTTTTTCTATAAATTATTTCATATTTTACTTACCCCCCTACGGAAAAAAACAAACCCAATTACTTTTTCCGCCCTTTTTATCACCGGAAATAGGAAAACGGCAAGGGAAAACGTCCCGTAAAAATTTTTTTTCTTCTTTTTTTTTTTGAATTTTTTGCACCCTACCGCTCCTCGTAATCGGAAAAATTACCACGTCCCTTTTTTTTCCAAATTCCGACCTAAAGTGCCCTAAACTGACGCTAAGGGTGCGCAAGTTTCATTTTTTTCAAATTACCTTTTTTTCCCCGTTATTACGCGAACACATACACCTACCCACACATACTCCGCCTAAAAAAACGTTCTTAACACATTTTTCTTAAAATTACTTTTTTTTTTCTCCACTCCTTATCGTTACCCCCGAAACACTTCCTAATCATCTTTTCCGACAAACAAACGACCAAAAATGGTCAAAAAAGCTCCCTAAAGGAGAAAAAATAATTTTCTTTTTTTTTTAAATTTATTTCACATTTTCCCTCTCCAATTACGGAAAAAAACAAAACCATTTACTTTTTCCGCCCTTTTTTTCACCGGAAATAGGAAAACCGCAAAGGAAAACGTCTCGTACAAAATTTTTTCTTCTTCTTTTTTTTGACTTTTTTGCACCCTACCGCTCCACGTAATCGGAAAAATTGCCACTTACCTGTTTTTTTCGAAATTCCAACTTAAAGTACCCTAAAATGCCGCTAAGCGCGCTCAAGTTTCATATTTTACAAATTACCTTTTTCCCGCCGTGATTACGCGAACACATACACATACCCAAACACACTCCGTTTTTCCTACCGATAATGCCTCAAAAACGCGCCTAACACCTTTTTCTTAAAATTACTTTTTTTTTCCTCTCTACTCCTTCTCCTTAAACCCGAAACACTTCCTATTCATCTTTTCTGGCAAAGTAACGACCAAAAATGGTCAAGAAAGCTCCCAAAAAGGACAAAAATAAATTTTCTGTTTTTTATAATTTATTTCACATTTTCCCTCTCCCCTTACGGAAAAAAACAAAATCACTTACTTTTTCCGCCCTTTTTTTTACCGGAAATAGGAAAACCTCAAGGGAAAACGTCCCATTAAAAATTTTTCTTTCTTTTTTTTTTTACTTTTTAGCATCCTACCGCTCCGCGTAATCGAAAAAATTACCATTTACCTTTTTTTTCGAAATTCCGACTTAAAGTGCCGAAAACTGCTGCTAAGCGCGCTCAAGTTTCATTTTTTACAATATACCTTTTTTCCGCCGTGATTACGCGAACACATACACCTACCCACACACACTCTGTCTTTCCAACCCATAATGCCTAAAAAAAACGCGCTTAACACCTTTTTCTTAAAATTAATTTTTTTTTATCTCCACTCCTTCTCGTTACCCCCGATACACTTCCTAATCATCTTTTCCGGCAAACAAACGACCAAAAATGGTCAAAAAAGCTCACTAAAGGAGGAAAAAAAACTTTCTCTTTTGTTTTTTTAATTTATTTCAAATTTTCCCTCTCCAATTACGGAAAAAAACATAACCACTTACTTTTTCCGCCCTTTTATCACTGGAAATAGGACAACCGCAAAGGAAAACGTCCGGTACAAAATTTTTTTTTCTATTTTTTTTTGACTTTTTTGCACCCTACCGCTCCGCGTAATCGAAAAAATTACCATTTACCTTTTTTTTCGAAATTCCGACTAAAAGTGCCCTAAAATGTCGCTAAGCGCGCTCAAGTTCCATATTTTACAAATTACCTTTTTTCCGCCGTGATTACGCGGACACATACACCTTCCCATACAAACTCCGTTTTTCAAAACCACAATGCTGAAAAAACGCGCTTAACACCTTATTTCTAAAAATTACTTTTTTTTGCTCTCTACTCCTTCTCCTTACCTCCGAAACACTTCCTAATCAACTTTTCCGGGAAACTAACGACCAAAAATAGTGAAAAAGCTCCCTAAAGGAGAAAAAAAAATTTTCTTTTTTTTTATTGTTTCTTTCACATTTTCCCTCTCCCCTTACGGAAAAAAACAAAACCACTTACTTTTTCCGCCCTTTTTGTCACCGGAAATAGGAAAACCGCAAGGAAAACGTGTCGTACAAAAAATTTTTTCTTCTTTTTTTTTTGACTTTTTTCCACTCTACCGCTCCTCATAATCGGAAAAAACTTACCACTTACCTTTTTTTTACGAAATTACGACTTAAAGTGCCCAAAACTGACGCTAAGGGTGCGCAAGTTTCATTTTTTTCAAATTACCTTTTTTTCCCCGTGATTACGCGAACACATACACCTACCCACACACAGTCCGTTTTTCCGACCCATAATGCCTAAAAAAGGCGCTGAACACCTTTTTCTAAAAAAATTACTTTTTTTTTGCTCTCCACTCCTTTTCGTTACCCCCGAAACACTTCCTAATCATCTTTTCCCGCAAACAAACGACCAACAATGGTCAAAAAAGCTCACTAAAGGAGAAAAAAAAATTTTTTTTTTAATTTATTTCACATTTTCCCTCTCCAATTTCGAAAAAAAAACAAAACCACTTTCTTTTTCCGCCCTTTTATCACCGGAAATAGGAAAACCGCAAGGGAAAACGTCCCATTAAAAATTTTTCTTTTTTTTTTTTTTTACTTTTTTGCATCCTACTGCTCCGCGTAATCGAAAAAATTACCACTTACCTTTTTTTCGAAATTCCGACTTAAAGTGCCCTAAAATGCCGCTAAGCGCGCTCAAGTTTCATATTTTACAAATAACCTTTTTCCCGCCGTGATTACGCGGACACATACATCTTCTTAAACACTCCGTTTTTCCGACCCATAATGCCTAAAAAAGACGTTTAACACCTTTTTCTTTCAATGACTTTTTTTTTTCTACACTCCTTTTCGTTACCCCCGAAACACTTCCTAATCATCTTTTCCGGCAAACAAACGACCAAAAATGGTCAAGAAAGCTCCCTAAAGGAGAAAAAAATTTTTCTTTTTTTTTAATAATTTATTTCATATTTTCCCTCTCCAATTACGGAAAAAAACAAAAACCACTTACTTTTTCCGCCCTTTTTATCACCGGAAATAGGAAAACCGCAAGTGAAAACGTCCCGTACAAAAATTTTTTTTTTTTTTTTTTTTTTTACATTTTTACATCCTACCGTTCCTTGTAATCTGAAAATCTACCACTTACCTTTTTTTAGGAAATTCCGACTTCAAGTGCCCTAAAATGCCGCTAAGCGCGCTCAAGTTTCATTTTTACAAATTTACCTTTTTCCCGCCGTGATTACGCGGACACATACACCTTCCCAAACACACTCCGTTTTTCTTACCCACAATGCTGAAAAAACGCGCTTAACACCTTTTTTCTAAAAATTACATATTTTATGCTCTCTACTCCTTCTCCTTACCCCCGAAACACTTCCTAATCATCAATCTTTTCCGGGAAACTAACGACCAAAAATAGTGAAAAAGCTCCTTAAAGGACAAAAATAAATTTTCTTTTTTTGTAATTTATTTCACATTTTCCCTCTCCCCTTACGGAAAAAAACAAAACCACTTGCTTTTTCCGCCCTTTTTGTCACCGGAAATAGGAAAACCGCAAGGAAAACGTTCCATAAAAATTTTTTCTCTCTTTTTTTTTTTTTTACTACTTTTTTTTGCATCCTACCGCTCCTCGTAATCGGAAAAATTACCACTTACCTTTTTTTTTCGAAATTCCGACTTAAAGTACCCTAAACTGAACCGCTAAGCGCGCTCAAGTTTCAATTTTTTTCAACTTACCTTTTTTCCCGTGATTACGCGAACACATACATATACCCAAACACAGTCCGTTTTTCCTACCCATAATGCCTCAAAAACGGCGCTAAACACCTTTTTCTTAAAAATTATTTTTTTTTTGCTCTCTACTCCTTCTCGTTACCCCCGAAGCACTTCCTAATCATCTTTTCCGGCAAACTAACGACCAAAAATGGTCAAAAAGCTCCCAAAAGGAGAATAATAAATTTTGTTCTTTTTTATAATTTATTTCACATTTTCCCTCTCCAATTACGGAAAAAAACAAAACCACTTACTTTTTCGGCCCTTTAGTAGTATATATAAGGCTGGTTCTGGGCACCTTGCACGAAAAACAGATAATTTTGCCACATCTACATACACTCGGACCCCAATTGTGTATGTATATGCAAACAATGAGTTTCCGATACCGGCATACCGAATTACCCCATTGACCTGCATGTATGCACGCAAAACACTGTTTTCGTACACACACTCGCGAGGTAATTCTGCATGTACGCAAAACACATCTTGCTCCTACGCCCATACATAATTGTCCTTGCTCCAATTCTTCATGTACGCAAAACAGGCCTTGCCTACACACGCGCAACTACCAATTGGTTAACCACAGACGAAGGGCCTGCCCCACCCCTGGCGGGCCCCCAAAACTCTCCCCTCTCTCACTTTATAGAACAAGTAGTGGCCAGCCTGAACATGGCACAAAGGCGGAGCGGCGGCTTGCGAGCATACAGCTCGCCTGCGCAGCCACCCCTACAGCCACTTGCTCTCAGAGCCTCCGGGGTTCACTAAACCACCAACAAACACAACTTCCGTCAACTTGTTTATCTCTTGACAACTCGCCCTAGTTCGGATTGCAGTGTGACATAGGCTCCTGACAGTGTGACTTAGTATGGACAGTGCGGACCTTGACATTTCTGACAACCAAGAAGTAAACGTGACTAAACTGGATGGTCCACTTAAGGAGGTTGAATGGAGACAGAAACGGCACAAACATGACGCACTACATGCAGCTGAACCGGGAAGTGCAAAACAGGTCGACACACAGCCTTGTTACTGAGTTACTGGAGTATGGAGGCGGTATGTATAGTGTATGTTGTCGCCGCTTAAAGGAAGACTATTGTGCACTCCAATTTCTTCATGAAGATGGCTCGGGTCTCGAAACCTCGACCGCGCCGTGGACAAGCGCGTTCTTTCGTCTCCTCGTCCAGTGCGGGCGGCCTGTTTTTTTCGGGACCCGGCCCTTATCTCGGCCTTCAGCTGGTCATATTTCTTAAGCTCTTCGACAATTAAAGGCTTTGAACTCTTCGTCGGAGATCACTCCGTCCATGAGGGCGCGCTGGAAACGTGGCCGGTCAGAGTTTGTATTTAGCTTACTAGCCGCCAAGACTCGGATTTCACAATGTTTTTTAACTTCTTGACGGCCAGGCGGCGTCCCACAATTTTTCCTGCAGCTCCAGCGACTCCGCAAAGCAAAGCGGTAGCTTCAAGCCGCCTATCACCACGGAGGCCGCGACAATCGTGCTCAATAGGCCCACACCGCCGATTTCACCTGTCAACGCGCTGATCAAGAGAAGAGTTGTGTTCGCAACCATTCAAAATATTCGAAGCGCGGCGGTACTTTTTTCCAGCTGCGCCCGTTTCTTCCTTGTTCCGGCTTCGAGATGCTCACGAATCTGAGAGATCTCCTGAAGGCGGTAGGACTCCGGTCTGGAGGCGGCACCGGCCCGACGACAGTTCTGGATTTAGAGCGCTCGAAGTCGGCGTCATTTCGATAACGATAGGGCCAGAAGGTGTTTTTGCTTCATGTCGTTAACTCGTAGTTTAACGAGCCGAGGTTTAATTAGCGTCGATCTTGCAGTATGCGCATTAGGCCACTACTGGGTGGATGAGAACTCTGGGTTGGTCGTAGCCGTCCTGAAATTTAGCAAATCTCCAATGGTCCAGCCTGAGAGGAGTTTGAAACTCTGTAAAACTAGAGAATGTGGCCCTTGGGCTTGCTTACACCGTACAAAGGGTGCAATACTCCGCCAAGAGGGACAATTTCGACCTCGTGGCCTTCTGAGGGCCGGCTGCTCGCTGCTTGTTAAGAGAAGCCAGGCTCATATACTTGAGTCGGCTCGAGACCGCCATAAGATATCCTCGCTCGCTAAGCTTCCGCCCGACACACTGTTCCCCGAAGGACCACATGATTCTCCTCTTCGTAAGAGGACTCCGTACTTCCTTCTGCGTAGACAGTGATTAATGGGCTTAATGAGCCCTCCGTTCCGATCTCTTGAAGCTCACCATAATTAAGTTCATTACATGGTAAGAAGAGATAGCCTCATCGCTGTATAATGCCTTACCTGCAGGGGCGAGTCCGTTGGGGCAGCCTGCGAATTATCCCCCCCCGCCATTACCCTCAGGTCGCCCATTATGGTGTCGCCTGTTTTTAGGACACGGAGGGCGAGCCGTCTGTTCGTCTGACATAGTCCTTTATTGCGCAGTCTGATAGGATTTCCACCATGTTGGGACCGGTACGGCAGGCCTCGCGTGGGCGATCCTCTCACCGAAGATACTCATTTTCGATGCGATTATTCATATATCTGAGGTCAAGTTCAATTACTGTCGCGCCCACTATTCTGGGGTTGTGCGTGGCATGATCTGAAGCCGATTGTATCTCCTTGGGCTGTTCTAAAGGGGTTTCAAATATAGAAACACCAGAGATTTGAACTCGACAATCTGGTCGCGCCATGTGACTTTTTTCTTTCCTGCTTCACCGAAAATATTTATCACTCCAGCGTCGGATACTCCGCCCAAAGATGTGCTGTTGTGCACAGTGATTCCATACGGAGGACCCTACCTGAGGTGGCCAACATGGAAAGGGTAATGCCCCCATTCGAATAGCCCCCTAGCCGCATCACTGCCAAAAGACCACTCATATCGATTATCCACCATCGATCTTTTGCTTACATTCCATACAGTTACCTGGGGCTTACGCTTTCAACGCATTTGTGTCGTCCGCTTTTAGGACACGAAGGTCGTCCTGTGCATCAGACGTAGTCTTTTTTGGCATATTCGGATAGGTCGGAAATTATTTGGGCCTTTAAGTACTTTAAAGCCTCGTTGATGACTTCCTTTACGGTTCCTAATTGAGAGACCGCCTCGTCGCCTTGTAATCTTTGACCCGCCAATGCACCCGGGTTTCTGAGCCCTCATTGTTAGGTCACCCGTCATGGTGTCGCCCGCTTTTAGGATACGGAGGGCATCCTGTGCATCGACATATTGTTTTTTAACGTAGTCTGGATAGATCGTGTGCCAATGGTCAGTCTCCCGGGCGGAGGATCCCTCTCGCCGAAGATGCTCATTTTCTGGGCGACGAGTTCAAGCGCAACGTGGATCGGGAGGTCTTGGTCGGAAATTTTCCCATGTGCGTATCCCGGATCGAGACCTTCAACTCGCTTATCGTTCCATAGCGAAGGGCGTTTAAATTCGGGGCAATTTCCATTCGGACCGTGTTAATGTCCCCTGAAGGCGTGGCGCCCTCAACCTGGACGCAGGCCAGAGTGTCGAAGGAGCCCCATCGGCGATATTTCCGGATGTGCTGAGTTCTTCGAGATGGACCCACAGCATTTGCCGCGCTGCAAAGTTTACAGAGCGATCGCCCGTATACGACGCCGGCGTCGAGCCAGACTCCGCCCAAGCTGTCGTTCAGATCGAGAAGTCGCCAGCAAGCCATCGGATAGAAGGATTGTCCACCCGGGGACGAATTTTAGGCGGATCAACCCTTAACCGTTAGCGTGTGGCTGGCCCCTTTTTGAGAACCTTCTGCAGCCGGTCGAACCTTATAAAGGCTGGTTAAGTGGATAAAGTTAGGATTCTTCTACCGCGGTGTTTTTTCCAAGAAAATTTCTCCCCTTTTTCAATATTGCACCAATTCAAGGCGAAGGTTATCGATCGTAAACCAATGGAGAGGTGCCCATCGTGTTTGTCGATGCACCGCAGCGGAGGGGGATTGCCTCCCCCTTTGAACGTTCGAAAGTGGAAGCCCATGCTGTCCCAATAATATGAGTTCGAATCCCAGGTCTAAAAGGCTGTTTGGCGTGGTACCATATCGACAAGGGCGCGCTCGCCGTCTCAAGCGCCTCTTCGATAACGCTGTCGCAAAATCCTCGCGAGCGAGGCTGCCTGAAAGAGCGCTGTGGGTAGGAAAGCTTTCAGCTTAAGAAAGTGCAGCCAAGTACTATCCCTGGCCTCCAACATGTCGCGTCCCACGATGTTGGCAATCTATCAATAAGCCGGGTTCAGGTCCAGTCTGAAGATTCCCGAAATAAATGGTTCTGAGGCTAGGTATCCCAACATCTTTGAAAAATACTCTCTAACGGTGTCTAAGAAGAACAGGTTTCGGCTTGGAGTTTAAATCCTATGCAGTTCTGGTAGAACCAGCCTAACTTTGCTGTTTGGTGCGCCACATCAGGCTGCGGAGTTTCGGTGGAGGATCATTTGACTGCCGCTGGAGGCTTTCTGCGTATCCCTCTATCGCTTCCATGCGTACTATCAAATACGACGTATACTGGAAGAGATAAAGGCCTCTTTACTCCCATAATCAGGATTGGGATGCAGCAAACAACTTTTACGACCGCGAGGGGTTTGAGAGAATTTGCTGGTGAATTCGTGCCTCCCCGCACTTTATTTGGAAGTGCAGAGTCCACAACCCCAAGATTCCCGATACGACCCACCCGATGTTGGGCCGTATGACCCGGACGCAAAAAAAAAAAGGCTCGCGGCTTAAAAAATATTAGCTCTCCGTGGGAACTACGTCACGCAGGACACCCCCGGAGCAGACACGGCGTGGAAAGCCCAGTACTCAACATGTCATATGTATTTTACTCCTGCCCCGGGGTCGAGAGATTGAATGATAGTATCCGATCTTTCGTTTGGGCCATTCTTGGGGCCCAAGGCCAGACCCGCACAGACATTCTAGGTGACGAGACGGCCTTTCGATGCGCAAAAGCAGTTTCTGGCAAACTTCGAGGATGTCATTTCTGCCCCAGTGGACTCCTCCCTGCATCGATAGACCGTTATCAGGAATCCTCACAGTAGCGCCCGCTCTGAGGTCAACTACTCCTTTGGGAAGGGTCTTTACATGGCCCCAAGCGACATGCTTCTCCGTATTGGTAAGATAGCGGGCTGGCAACAACTTTGATCATAATCGCCACAGATGCCCAGAGTTCTGGGTCTGAATAGCGACCTGAATAAAGGACATTATCCTACCAGACGCCGCAAATGACACCGGCGAAAAAGGCCTCGTTATACCGATTGGCGCCGATTCAGAGGCGACTACCAGCCAGACCGCCGCAAAGCCGATTCCTGCTACAACAACGGCTGCAGAAAAAGCATCCACGAGGCCCACGAGGACGAAAAAACAGCCCTCATCGTGGGCAGTATTGCCATCGGCCTAGGACTGCTTTGCGGTTTCTTAGGTAGCAGTTACCACTCGCGTGCCGCCACAAGCGGGTAATCCCCCGACAGCCAGAAGAATGAGCCCAAAGATAACTAGATAATCAGACCGCGGTTTTCCTGAGGAGAGACAGGAGACAGGAGACGATCGAGCCAATGATCCCCGGGAGGGCGGCGGCCGCCTTGCCAGCCAGTTTAGCCAGGATTCTTCCGAGACTTTGGAGTTGTTTTTTGATCCACTCTTCGGCCCCGCCCTTTCCGGGAGGTTGTGGTGGTTGTGGTAAAAGCGGCGGCGCTACCCACCGCCCGGAATAAGGAGGACTCATTGCAGAAATAATCATCTCGGAGCGCGCGTGAGATGAGATGGCACAATCGTGGATTCCCTGCTCACGGAATAGGGTCTGTCTTCGCTCGATGCAGAGAATTGTCCTCGCGAAGAATCCGGTGCAGGGTTTCACGTATACGGCTGAACTGGGACCGGAGAGCCTCCTTGGTGGACGCAAGCGGCCTCAAGGCGTGCGGCCCTTTCATCTCTGCAGTTTACGTAGGCGTTCAAGCAATGCGGTCTTTAGTGGGCTCCGTCCGAGGCCTCTCCCGTAGCTTTTTTCCAAGGAGATGTGTTCATACAGTTAAGAGAGCTTGGCTAGATTGTTTGTGAGTTCCCCCGGGACATTTCCAGGGCCTTGCACATACCTAGTATATCACGGGAGGTATACCCCTCGCTGGTGAGGACAGCGATGATTTTTTGAGCGCTTTCAATCGAGCGGTCGACCACAGCGGGTGTGATTTTCACATTTCCTTCTGGTAAGTTAGCACTGGCTTGTTTTAAGTTTTCCTGGGCCTTAGGTCTGAGTTTTTTTGTTTTAGAGTCGTAATCTTTGAGTTCCATATGGACTCTTGTATGGCTTCTTGTCCTATTTTTTTTTACCGTAGTTTGAGACTAACGGTACCTAGGAGAAAGGAAGCTGCCGAACTTTTTTTGTTCATCAAAGACAAAGAAGTTTCCTTTTTGCAGGGTTCCAGTAAAGTAGGTTTTGCCAGTCCTGCTGATTTTAAATTGTTGATAGGGGATTTTTTTGGGTATACGGCCAAGCCATAATCACTTTCAACAGGAATTGTAGAATTTAATTACCAGGTTTTTTTTCATTTCGGCTAATTCAGATTTTTTGAGTCTTTCCTCGAAGGTTACATTGATGTTGTCTCTCAGCTATGGCGGAAGGATTGTGGAGGGAGTATCGGGGAGCCTCCCTGTTACTGAATGAGGTTTCAGCATGATGATCGCCCTCGGCGTCATCGTAAGTGTAATCGTCATCGTCAAAAATGTCATCGTCATCGTCAATGTCATCGTCATAAATGTCATCGTCGGTTCGACCAAAGTCATCCATCTGGATTACTTCGCCCGCCATGGTGTTCTTATATTGAAGATCAATTTACCCAAGTTCAATATATCATGTCTTCGAGCGCATACGGGAAAAAACTTAATCCTTACCGCCGTCTCCGCGAGCCCCTTGGGGTCAAGGCTGTGCGGCAGTCAGTTGTTGTCACCAACAACCCGTCGGCGATTGATCAGAACCAACAGTTGCTGGTCCGCTTCCCAAATTTGGGGAGCAATCACGTTGTCGCGCCCGGATCCGCGAGACTGGCGTTCACCATCTCGCTGACCTCAATCTCGGACGCAAACCGGACCCTGGTCCAGAATATAGGCCGCGCCGTGGTCAAAAAATTGACCATTAAAATCTCCGGCAACGAGGTGATGTCTATCGATGACAAAGCGACGTATAACACTGCCATCAAGACCTCTTGAAGACCGCTCAAGAGCGGGAGAACGCCCACATACCAGGGAATTGACACTACTACCAACCGAAACGCGACCAAACTTCGCGCCGGCGCAGGAGACGCTTCGAACGTTGCCGTCGACTAGGCCATCGCCAACGCGTATGGAAAACCGCTTCTTCGTGCCGCTGGACTTCGAACTGCTCGAGTCCCACATGCCCTTTTCCTACCAAGCCGGCCCTTGGGGACCGCCTCGAATACGAGCTCACTTTCAACGACTACAGTCGAGTCATAGCGGCTATCGGTGACGGCAGCCACTGACGATCGATAACATTCGCCTCGAGTTCGACAAGGTCACCAACGAGAACCCCTCGCCTGAAATATCCGCAACCAGTACGCTAGCTCCTTGGCGATCCCGTACGACCGCGTTCTGCGTGCCACCGCAAGATCACATACAACAAAAAAGCGACACACGCTCTGGAACATCAATCTCAACGTCCCCGCGCGTTCCATGAAGGGTGTTCTTATGTTATTCTGGAGGACCCCGCAGCTGCCTACCAGCGCGACACCGAGGCTTCTACAACCCCCAACTTACCAAGGTCGAGGTCACAATCGAGGGCGTCCTGAATCATTTGTACAGCCAGGGGGCTCCTGGCGCGTACCAACAGTGGGGACGAAGCCAGAAAAGCTTTACGCAGGCGGTCCTAAGCGGAGCTCCCGTGACAGGCGCGGTCGCGAAAGACCTTTGCTGTTATCATGGACGTGTCTCTCAGGCGAGTACTTTACCAGCAAGTACTGCCTGTGGCTGGACATTACGGTGGTCGAGTGGATGACGGCAACGGGCGTCGCGTAGAGAACGCCAGCGAAGGCGGCATTACCATCCAGATCACCAAGAAGGCCGAGTCTCGCTGGCGCTTTGAACATCTATTTGTACGTGGTCATCGATGCTCAAACTTAATCTGGAGGATGGCCGTATCGTCTCCGTCCTCTATTAGATCGCTCTTACCCCACTCCCCCACTCGGCGATCGTTTGCAGGGCAAACAGGCTGCGTGGAAGACAGTATTCGCCCTAGGATCTTCTCGAGGGGCTCCTATCGGTGGGGTCTTCCACCACATCGTCATACTGTGCCCCACTATCCGGCACAACACCACCTACCAGGGTCGTCTATGGATATGGGGGGACCTGGAGATATATATTGTCGACCCGGGCGAATTGCCTGCCGTATCGATTGGGCCCGCTTTTTGGTACCACCGTTTCGCGAGCGAGCCGACCCTCTTCATCATCGACGACTGTAGCGCGCTCTCGGCAGGTGATGACGAAAGAAAGACACTCCTTCTCGGAGTTGGCCTTCTCCGGCCGCCACGCCCAGCAATCCGTCTGGGTGCTGTCTCAGCGATACAATTTCGGTCCTCAAAGACCTGCGTGAACAGCATCCAGTGGGTGGCTTTTTGTTCCACTGTAAGGACCGAGACTCTTTCGAGGAGTGCCTCCGGGAGAACGACGTCATAGCGAACCGGGAAGAACGAGTAGCCGTTAGGTGTCAGCTCGCCGGTGAAAAAACATGCGAAGCTGTTGTTAAACACTTCACAACCATCTCCATATCATTTTGCTTAGCTGATGTTTATCATTTGCTTAGATGATGTTTATTGGGTTTGCTTAGCTGATGTTGTTAACAATATTAAACACGGCTCTCTCCTCTGACCACACTGGTGGTTCTCCCTGTAAGGTAGCTCCACCAATATATTAAAGGCAGGCGAGAAATTATGAAAACTTATAACTTTATTACATACAAAGACCTTCGAAAAGAAAATGGACGATTTTGCTCGGAGGGACTACCGAGGTACAAGCGCCCTTCGCTGCGCCTGCAGCGTCGGTACCAGCTGTGCCACAGCCCAGCTACAACGAAGTCGGAACAGCGCGATAAGCCGGGCTATCATCGCAGCAGGGGGCAGGCTAGAAAGTACCTTGGGAAGGTCCCCATGTCCTTGGAAGAAATCGGACACAGTGGACGACGACGAGGTTAGAAAAATCTACACCCGCTACGAGGCACGACTCGGTGCTTGCAGGCTGACAAAAACGTTGGGGAAGGGCTGCGCTGCAGCTCTATACGATCTTGGCCACTATGTTTCTCCCCGTTACCACCAAAGAAATCAGCAGCCTCTCATGGAGGACCTCGAGTCCGACCTGATTGTCGACCGTGTGCTCACCAGAACCGCTTGGTGAATTGTATTACCGCTATGGAAATCTTCTGGCGCTTGATCACCGTGGCGTTGACCACAGCTAAGTACCGCCAATTCTGGACACCGGTGTCCAAAGAATATAGAAGAAGATGGACTTGAGAGACAGCAATGTGACTCCTTCCGCCGTCGGATTCGCCGGAGACAACCACGCCGACGGAGCCGCCGGAGACAACCAAGCAGATCGAGCCACAACCTGCTTTGAGGGTGACGGCCCCCAGCCAGCCGTCTAAAAACGAGAAGAAGGTCGCCGCGGGCGCAGCGCAGGCGCCGCCGCCAGGAAAAGCCAAGTCGGAGCGCCTTGAGAGAGAACTCGCGGCAGCCAAGGAGGCTCTGGAGGGATCCCGCCTTCGCCGCCGACCCTCCCACCGCGGAAGCCGCCCCGGAAGCAGCCCCGCTCCGACGCAGCGACAAAAAAGAAGAAGCCTCTATTTTGGTTTTAGGCGCACTGGTGGCCGCTGTCGGTGGGCTGGTCTATTGGTCTCAGTTTCCCCACTCGCGCAGAACCGCTGCCGCCAAAAGGCAAAAAAGACCCCGGCCCTGAAAAGCAGCGCGGGTCCTGATCAGCAATTAAAGATTGCGCACAATCCCCATTATATGGAATAACAACACTATGGCTTCGATTGACGGAAAAGTTATAGCGAACAATAATGTATCATGCCACCCTTGTTAGCGGGCTTTCGATAGGGTATGCTAAGCTCACCCAGATGGCCATCAAAGGGAGTTTACCAAAATCGACACGACGGCGTGCGATGCCGGGATGATGTTTATGAATGTCTCGTTCGCCATTTTAACTAAGGACGAGTAAATTAAACGTGGGATTATTCCCACTAATATTTCTCCGTAGTAGAACAATGGCAAGCATAGCGCTGATGGTCGGAGGCGCTCCTTTAGTGAACGCTCTGGCGTTCTCGGGGAGGAATTACATTACTTTTTCGAAACTTCGAAAAAGGAGATGCAGCCGAAGAACGTAAATGACACGACAAGGCCATGGAACAGATGCGTGCTGCCCATGATGCTTGGTCTCAGCGGCGAACCGAAGAGTTAGACCGCCAAAAACACGCAGTCCAGACCTTCCACGAAGACGTCAGCGCAGTTAATGAGCGATTACGACAGCCTCTTAAATGGGGAAATTTCTCGGCCCGCTAGAGCCCGAGCCCTATCTTTTTCCGACTTCTATACACCTAGCAGCGCCCAAAAGCGACCGCGAGATTTCATTTGTTATCGGGGGTAAGTGGTAATAACCTTCAGGCCTTGTGACATACTATATCGCTAAGAGACAATAAAAGGTGAGACCCCCAATTTTTCTGGCCTAGCCTCGTGGTATCGGTGTGTTTGAGGTTGGTTGGGGCTTCTGGAATACGTGACAATGGACGAGGATTTACCACAGCCCCGGGGGCTACTGGAAAGGAATCACAGCTGTTAAGAAGCTGGCGTCTGCAAAGCGGGGGTCCCTCTAATGCGGCTAAGAACTGGCTGAAGAAACAGGGCCATCTGGCAGATCTACTTACCTGCAGCCGCGGCACATACCAAGACCAAAGCTTCTGATGTCCAGGTGCCAAATGAGGTCCATCAAGCCGACCTGCTCTTTCTTCCCCACGAGCGCGTGGGACGTAAGACCTATAATTTTTTTTTCTTCTTTTTTTTTTTTTTAATTTTTTTCATCCTATCGCTCATCGTAATCGGAAAAATTACCACTTACCTTTTTTTCGAAATTCCAACTTCAAGTTCCCCTAAAAATGCCGCTAAGCGCGCTCAAGTTTCATTTTTTACAAATTACCTTTTTTTCCGCCGTTATTACGCCAACACATACACCTTCCCAAACACACTCCGTTTTTCCTTACCCATAATGCCTTAAAAACGCCCGCCTAACACCTTTTCTCTTAAAAATTACTTTTTTTTTTCTCTCTCTCTCTCTCCACTTCCTTCTCGTTACCCCCTTCGAAACACTTCCTAATCATCTTTTCCGGCAAACGAACGACCAAAAATGGTCAAAAAGCTTCCCTAAAGGAGAAAAAAAAATTTTCTTTTTTTTTTTTAATTTATTTCACATTTTCCTCTCTCCAATTACGGAAAAACAAAAACTACTTACTTTTTCCGCCCTTTATCACCGGAAATGTGCAGCGTGAAAACCGCAAAGGAAAAACGTCCCGTACAAAATTTTTTTCTTCTTCTTTTTTTGCATCCTATCGCTCATCGTAAATCGGAAAAATTACCACTTACCTTTTTTCGAAAATGCCAACTTCAAGTTCCCTAAAATGCCGCTTAAGCGCGCTTCAAGTTTCCATTTTTTATAAATTACCTTTTTTCCGCCGCCGTTATTACGCCAACACATTACACCTTTTCAAACACACTCCGTTTTTTCCTACAATTTCAAAATGCCTTAAAAAACGTGCCTAAAACACCTTTTTCTTAAAATTACTTTTTTTCCCCTCTCTATTCTTTCTCCTTACTCCCCCGAAACACTTCTAATAATAATCTTTTTTCCGGCAAACTAACGACCAAAATGGTCAAAAAAGCTCCCAAAAAGGACAAAAGTAAATTTTCTTTTTTTTTTATAAATTATTTCATATTTTCCTTCTCCTCCTTACGGAAAAAAACAAAAACACTTATCTTTTTCCGCCCTTTTTTATCATCGGAAATACGAAAACCGGAAGGGAAAAACGTCCCATAAAAATTTTTTTCTTCTTCTTTTTTTCTACTTTTTTTGCATCCTACCGCTCCTCGTAATCGGAAAAATTACCAGTTACCTTTTTTTTTCCAAATTACGACTTAAAGTGCGCCCAAAACTGACGCTAAGGGTGCGTGCAAGTCTCATTTTTTTCAAAATTTTACCTTTTTTTTCCCCGTGATTACGCGAACACATACACCTACCCACACACACTCCGTCTCACTGACCCATATCGTTGCTTAAAAAAGGCGTTGAACACCTTTTTCCTTAAAAATTACTTTTTTTTTTGCTCTTTACTCCTTCTCGTTACCCCCGAAACACTTCCTAATCAAGTAGGCATGGCCAGAGTGGGGGTTCTGGATCACCTTGCACGAAAAACATACCTGGCCTACATACACTCGAACCCCAATTGTCCATGTATCGCAAAACACGCCCGGCTCACATACAGAATTACCCCAATTCTTCATGTACGCTAAACACGCTCATTTCCGTACATACATATAATTGTTGCAATTGTTTATGTACGAGAAACCCGCCCGGCCTACACACGCGCAATTACCAATTCTTATGTACCCCCATACAATAGTATCGATTAACCAGAGGGCCCGCCCCACCCCTGGTGGCAGGCCCCCCAAACTCTCCTCTCTCTCACTTTATAGAGCAAGGTACAGCCTGAACACGGCACAACGGCGGCGCGAGCGGCTTCGCGAGCAGCTGCTCGCGCAGCCACCCCAGCAGCCACTTGCTCTCAGAGCCTGGGCCAGTGAGGATCGGGGGTCACTAAACCACCAACAACCACCAACTTCCGTCAACTTGTTTATCTCTTGACACAACTCGCCCTAATCTCTGACAGTGTGACATAGTTCGGACAGTGTGACCTAGTTGGACAGTGCGACCCACATTTCTGACAACCAAGAAGTAAAAACGTGACTTAAACTATGGTCCGCTTATAGGCTGAATGGAGGCAGAATGAAAACATAGACGCACTACATGGCTGAACCGGGAAGTAAACACGACGGTACAGCCTTGTTACTGAGTAACTGTGTATGGAGGCGGGCTGTGTTGGCACGTCGGCAACACGGCCCCTTCGTTTATGGCGCAGCCAATTTCTTCATGAAACTGGCCCTTGGCTTCGTCCCGGCCTCTTCTGAATAAGCGCTTCCTCGTCGACAGTGACCGGTCACGGTGTGGAATGCGTGACAACTTATAGCTTATATATAAGCTGATAGGACAGATATTGCACCACAATCCATGGTTGTGAATATTCCGCTACATCCTGCTATATTACACCAGCTGTACTCTTTCTAGAAGCCAGATAAGACTGATGGTGCAATGTACACACAACCAGCTATCTAGAAAAGCCAGATAAGATTGATGGTGCAAATGTACACACAACCAGCTATCTAGGACAGGGGGTCAACTATAGTATACTGGCCAGGCTGGCTGATTAAACCAGGAAGTAAATAGGCGAGCTGTATTTGCAGTTTGGTTCACAGGGGTATAAATAAGAAAAATGTGGATGAAAGTTAGTCTTACAGAGTTACGGGAGTATGGAGGCGGGCTGTATGAGCGTATGTTGTCGCCGCTTAAAGAAGACTAAGGTGCAGCCAATTTCTTTATTTGTTGAAACTGGCTCCTGGCCTCGTCCCTTATGGCCTTCTCTGAATAAGCGCTTCCTCGTCGAGAGAGTGACTACTGCGGTATGCGTCTTTTTTGCCCTATCCCGGAATTTCTTGCCTTCATCTGGGTATATTTGTGGACCTCATCAACAACTATGCGGAATTCTTCATCAGAGATCTTGGACCATCTGTGAGTGCTCTCGAGACATGGGCGGATATGGAGTTGAGTTTACTCCCGGCAAGAATCATAACCCTCGTCATGCTTTTTGCCTTCACCGAGAGCCGGCGGGCCTGACAAATTTACCGGCGGCATCGCTGAGGAGTCCACAGCCCAAGGCTGCGAACCCTCAAGCCCCAGTACAACCGGGGCTGCTATGATCGTGGACAGGAGGCCCACACCTCAAATGCCCATCTCCACATCTGGCTGAGATTAGCGCCGTGTCGACAGCATCTACAGCGTTAATCCCGCGCCGGTATTTCTTAAAGAGCTGGGCAGTGTCTATCTTTTTCGTCTTTCGAGGTGCTTACGAAGTCGTGAGATCTCCTGGAGTCGGAAGTACTCGATCTGGCCGTTGCGGGGTGCCGCCGGCAACATTAAGCCGTCATCGGGCAGCTCTTGGGTAGAGAGCGCCGTTGATGGAGCTGTTGGAGTCACTTGCTTCATTGTATTTTACCACCAATGTGTCATCTACAAGTCAAGTTCAATCTCAGGAGGGAGACCACCGCGCTCGCGATTTCGGGGTGGACGAGGCTGATCTAAAGTTTATTTTGTCGCCTTGCTGCAGCGCCAGAGGGGTTGAAAATATACAAATACCCGCAGGCTTGGCCCGGGCGCTTGATCGTACCATATAACGGGTTTTCCATCCCGTTGACCGAAATATTGACAAGGGCGGCGGAGATTAAGTTGGGTGAGGTGCTGTTGTCGACAGCCCCATACGAAGGACCCTACCTGCGGCCATCATGGGTGGTAGCGCCCCCTATCTGCAAGGCCCCTAGCTGCATCGCTGCCAAATGACCACTCGTATCGGTTATCGAGCATAGACCGTTTCTGTTCGGCCCACACAGTTATCATAGGCTTACAAGCCTATCTACCGCGGCTTCGAAAGCATCAGCCGCCGTTCTCACGACCTGGTTCCATGAAGTAGCCTCATCACCTTTTGTACGGCCGTAGTTCTGCGGGCAGCCCACGCACCAGTTGCCCCCCCCCATGTCCAGGATCACTCCTCATGGTGTCGCCCTGTCTTCAGGACACGGCTTCGAGGCCGTCTTGTGCATCTACGTAGTCTTTTTGTAGCATAGCCAGATAGGACTTCTGGCCAGGTCAGGTCCGCGGCTGATCCTCTCGCCGAAGATACTCATTTTCTCACGACCTCGAGCGTGACGTGTACCGGGAGATCTTGGTTGAAAGTTGCCTTTCCTGGATGATGCACCCCTTAATAGAAACCTTCAACTCGGCCTATCGTCAGCCATCTCGAAGCGCGTTTATATTCGGGACATTCCACGCGGACCGTGTTTATGTCCCCAGAAGACGTGGCGCCCCAGCCCGATAAAGCCGGCCAGGAGTGTTGAGGGAGCTCCCATCAACAATATTTTCGGCCTTTGTTTATCTCCTCCAAGTGGACCCACAGCGCATTTGCCTCGTCGCAAAGTTCTACAGGGCGATCGCTCCAGTAGTACGATCACCCGCGTCGAGCCAGACTCAGCCCAAGCCGGTCGTCCAGGCCAGAGAAGCGCCAGCAAGCCGTCGGATAGACGGGATTCCCCGCTCGGGGGCAACTTCTAGGGTGATCAAAACCGCTTTCTCGACTTCACCGCTAAGCGTGTGGCTGGCCCCCTTGAGAATCTCTTTTTAGCCGGTCGAACCCATACAGGCCGGGTGGGATGTTGAGGGTTTCTTCTGACCTCCAGTACTTCTCCTAGGAAAACTTCTCCTCGTTCGATGTTGTACCACCCCACCGCGAAGGTGAGATTGACTTGAGGCCAATGGTAGAGGTGCCCATCGCGTGGCTGTCAATGCACCGCTGGAGGGGGACAAGCCTCCCCTTGAACGTTCGAAAGCGTGTGGAACATGATGGCCCAATATTATGCGAATGCGAAAGCTTTCAAGTTTAATAGTGGAAAGCTGGCAAGTACCAGGCCGGGCTCTCCAAAAAGCCGCGGGCTCGCGATGTTGGCAATCTCGCAGAAGCGCCAGGTTCAGGTTCAGGCTGGACCGACCTGCAGAAATGGTTCAGTGCCAAGTATCACAATGTCTTCTGAACACTGCCGCCTGCCTAGACGATTTATTCAAGCAGGACAACACGTTCCAGGCTTGCGTGTAAAACCCCGATGCAGTTTTTGGCAGAACCAGTTAAACTTCGCCGTTTGGTGTGCCACCACAGGTTGTGGAAGTTTTGGCGGAAGACCATTTGACTGTCGCTGATGCCCCCTCTGCAGTCCTTCTACCGCTTCCACGCGTACTACCAAAACACGCCGTATACTGGAAGATATACAGGCCCTGAATTCCCCCGGAGCAGGAATGGAAAGCGGTAAACAATCCTTACGACCGCGAGGGGTACGAGAGAATCTGCGAAGAATTTGGCATCTCCCCACACTCTGGATTGGAAGATCCGTGGCCACACCCAGGGGCTCGGCCGAGTCTACTTCTACTTGTCCGGGGTCGGATTATAGCCCAGTTGGTGACGGGGAGTATAACCCGGACAGAATGTCGTTCACACACGAGACAGAACACGGCATTCCCCACGTGGACTACATCGATCAGGATACCGCCGTGGAGTAGACACGGCCTGGAAGAATTTCATACTCAATAAGTCAGGATGGCTTCACTCCCTCCCCGGGGTCAATAGGTTGAAGGATAGTAGCCGGACTTACGTGTGGGCCATCCTCACCGCCCAGGCCCAGACCCGCGCAAACATTCTAGGCGCCGGGGCGACGGCCTCAGATACAGCAGCAACAGTTCCTAGCGAACGTTGAAACTGTCATAGCTTCTCCTGTGGATATCCTCTCATCAATAGCCCGTGATCAGGAAGCCCTACAGTATGCCCGCCCTGAGGTCAACCTATCCTTTGGGGAGGGTCTTTTCATGGCCCCAGGCGCAACATGCGTTACTCCGTATGGATAAGAGAGTGGGCTACAATAACTTCGCTCGTTATCGCGACCAGTGAACAAGCTCCTGGGCTCGAATATCGGCCTGAATAAGGGTGTCGGTTTCACACCAGACGCCGCAAAAAACACCGGCGAAAAGGGGCTCGTTATACCGATGGGGCGTCGACCCACCGTCAGAAGGCGACTAACAGTCAGCGCGGTGCAAAGCCGCACCCCGATGCAGCAACGGCGGCAGCCAAAGCAGACTATGAGGCCCATGAGGACGAAAAAACAGCCCTCATCGTAGGTATTATTGCCATCGGCTTAGGGCCTTCTTTGGTTTCTTGGGTAGAAGCCACTCGCGTGCCGCTACAAGCAGTAAGCTCCCCTCTACAGCCAGAAGAACGGCCCACAGATATTTCCAGCCAGCCAGACTGCGGTTTTTCTGAAAGAGGGACAGGAGCCAGGAGACGATCGACCCGATAATTCCTGGAAGCGGCGGCGGCCGCCTTTGCCAGCCAGCTTGGCCAGGATTCTTCCGGAGGCTTTGTAGATGTTTTTTGCGCTTTCACTTCTTTAACCCCCGCCCTTACCGGGAGGCGGCGGGGCTTGGCTGCGGCGGGACGCGGCGCCGCCCTCCCAGAGCTGCCCGGGAGAGCCAGGGAACAATGGTGCTAATAATCATCCCGAGCGCCGTGAGAATAGACACAACTGTTATTCCTTACTCACGAAAGAGGGCCTTTGGTCGCTCGGCGAGGGTTTTGTCCTCATGTAGGATCCGGTGCAGGGTTTCACGTATACGGCTGATTCGGGACCGGAGAGCCTCCCCGGTGGACGAAGCGGCCTCAAGGCGGGCGGCCCTTTCATCCTGCAGTTTACGCAGGCGTTCAGTAAATCGCGGTCTTTAGTAGTCTCGTCCGGGGCCTCTTCTAGCTTGCGTTCTTCCAAAAGCGATGTGTTTATCCAGTTCCGTGAGCTTGGCTTCGTTGTTCACCAGCGAGTCCCTCATTCGAGTCATTTCCGAGCTAAGTTCCCCTTTAACTTCATTCTCGCTGGAGTCACCCACTAGAGATCCAATGGCGGGTCGTTGATGGTCCCCAACACAGCGGACTGCTCAGGGGTGAGTTCTTCATCGAGGGCTTCGGTTGCTATTTCTACGCTTTCTTTCGTGTGGTCGGCCACGACGGGGGTGATGTCCACATCTTCGTCGGGGGTGATATCATAGGCGTGTTGTACGGCTTCCTCGCACTTGGGGCTGAGTTTCCCTGTTTTTCGTGTTTTGAGTCGTACTTTTTGAGCCCTATGGACTCGCGTATGGCTTCTGTCCCACCACATTACCGTACTTTGAGGCTAACGTACTTAAAGCAAGGAAGCGCCGCCCCCGGTGTTTATAACCGAAATCACTTTCCCCTCTTCAGGGGTCCAGTAAAGGGTTTTACCATCCCTGCCGACTTCGAATTGGTCATAGATTTTTCGAAGAGGGGCAAGCCTTTTATAGTCTTCTGCAATCGGATCATAGTATTCATTTACCAGGGCTGTTT
>JAWDGP010002162.1:0-12500 GCA_033675545.1 Elysia crispata | reverse complement strand
ATAGCCATGATATTAGTACACGCGGACTGTAAAAGCGCCACACAACATAACTGTAGCAACCAGTCGTCGCCACATTTCTCAGTCTTCTTGTTTTCTTGCGGTGTCAACCTGCCCTAAAGTCTATTCACTTGGTTATTGCCTTCCCATCATTCCATTTCTGAGACTGTAAGTTTCATTTCCGCTTAGCCCGATGCCTGGGAGAGATATTTATTTTTACAGGTCTTGTCGATGTTCTGAATGAGATATATCAAATTACGAACCAGTTAATGTTGCATTACTGTGTATGGGCTAAACCAAACTAAATGTTTTTTGACTCAACTTCTGTATTCCTTACAAGGTCACTTTACACAGGTGGTATGGAAAGACTGCACACACCTGGGCATAGGGAGATCAGAACGAGGCAGCAATGGGATGTACGTGTATGTGGCCAACTACAGCCCTCCAGGAAACATGCTCGGGGCTTTTGAAGAGAATGTGTTACCTCTACAGGGTTGAACCTGGGCCGTGTGGCATTGAGTCAAGTGGGGAATCGTCTGGACCACAGACACGGCGTGCACAATGATGCGAGTACAGGCTGGAGGGGAGAGAGAGAGAGAGAGAGAGAGAGAGAGAGAGAGAGAGAGAGAGAGAGAGAGAATTAAAGAGAAAGAGTGACGGAGAGAGATCGGAAGACAGACAGCAGGAGAGGTAGGCAAAGAGAAAAGAGGATAGAGCAAATGAGGGAGAGAAAGAATAAAAAGGGAATCGGGATATACAGAGAGAGAGAGAGAGAGAGAGAGAGAGAGAGAGAGAGAGAGAGAGAGAGAGAGAGAGAAAGAAAGAATAAAAAGGGAATAGGGATATACAGAGAGAGAGAGAGAGAAAGAATAAAAGGGGAGTTGGGATGTACATCCCAACTTATTTCTCTCTGTACATCCCAACTCCCCTTTATATATATATATATATATATATATATATATATATATATATATATATCTTTCTCTCTGTACATCCCAACTCCCCTTTTATTCTTTCTCTCTCTGTCTGTATATCCCTATTCCCTTTTTATTCTTTCTTTCTCTCTCTCTGTATATCCCGATTCCCTTTTTATTCTTTATTCTATATATATATATAGAGAGAGAGGGAGAGAGGGAGAGAGAGAGAGAGAGAGAGAGAGAGAGAGAGAGAGAGAGAGAGAGAGAGAGAGAGAGAGAGAGAAAGGGGCGAGGTGGGCACTCTGTCGCAATAGCAACGTTCACAAAGGGACAGAAACAGAGAGCTAAATTATTTTCTTTACAATAATTATATTTGTATGTTCAAATAATTATTTCGGCCTACGTCTCGTTCTGCATTAGAGTCATGCAGTACTTTCAAACAGTACAGCACTACTCATGAGACTTACAGATAAATAGGATCCACACACTTTAAGATCCGCCTTTACCACGTAGATAAAGGAAAAATGGATACAAAGTCTCTAATATCGAGCAGAGAATTAAAACCATAAGTATAATCTATTAATACACACTGACTCGCATGTTTTTGACACCATTACTTTCACATCCGTGCAGCTAGTCACGACGCCCTTCTAGATCTAGATCTAGTCACGACCCAAGATTTATGCAGCTAACCACTTTGAAGCCATGAGAGTCTCTCAAGGATACATGATAATGGCAGTGAAATGAAGCGCTGGGAACGGAAAAAAACCATGTACATTTATGTGTTTGTGACTGCGTGTGTGTTATCATAACTCATAACTTATGCTTGTTACTCATTGTTCATAGTTCTTGTTGTCTCGCTTCCAAGGTTGTTTGTTTGTTTGTTTGGATGGTTGGTTAAACTCATAGTCTCTACTTCATCCTGGTTGTTGAGATGGGGATGATCATAGTCACGTGATCTTTAACCATGAATATTATCCGTGTCGTCATTAAGACCACCGCTACATCTATTATCACCACAACCACCATCAGTATCACCACCACCACCACCACCATCATCAGTATCACCACAACCACCACCATCATCAGTATCACCACCACCACCACCATCATCAGGATGACCACAAAACTATCCCCTCACTTCCACCCCCACCCCCAAATCATCAGGATCACTACCACCACCATCATCAGGATGACCACAAGACTATCCCCTCACTTCCACCCCTACCCCCAAATCATCAGTATCACCACCACCACCATCATCAGGATGACCACAAGACTATCCCCTCACTTCCACCCCCACCCCCAAATCATCAGTATCACCACCACCACCACCATCAGGATGACCACAAGACTATCCCCTCACTTCCACCCCCACTCCCAAATCATCAGTATCACCATCACCACCACCATCAGGATGACCACAAGACTATCCCCTCACTTCCACCTCCACTCCCAAATCATCATTATCACCACCACCACCAACATCATCACCATTATGGTCACCGCATTTTCTTCTTTCATCATCATTATCACCATAACAACCTTCATCATCATTATTATCACCGTATTATCCTCATCATCATTATGATCACAATGTTCTTATTCTCAGTATCATATCACCACCACAACCACCTCAACAACCATTATAATCACCATATTCTCTCCCTTGTTTACATCATCATCACCATATTCTCCTCATTATCATCATCACCACTATTAACATAATTGTCCATATTGATACCCAAATATTCCAGAACCGATGGACAATAAAAATGTTGATAGACATCATGCTTTAGTCACAGGTCTTCCAAATCTCGGTTTGTTTCATTTTTTTAAAAATTAAAAGTGATGAAAAACTACCTCAGAAATTTTTAGTTTCCTTTTGCATTCACTGTGATTGTTTTGTTGTTTTTTCTTTGTGTGTGAATTAACGTTTTGAAATAATTATTGTTTTCAATGTGAAACCCTTTTATACTTCTTCCGTGACGTTTGAACTATTAAATCATGGACAATAATAAAGGCTAACCCGTGGCGAATGTATACATCCGAGATTGTGAAGAGAGCTCACCACAGAGGCTTTGAGGAGACCAAGAGCTTACATTCCCAGTTCAGACATATATCTCGACACAGTCGGATGATATGTTAATAATTCAATAAAACCAGAAAACCCAAAGGTTTTTCTCATGTTTTTTATTGAGCGGATAAGAGTTACACTTCAATTATTAGAATCCCATAAACGTCCTTTGTAATAAGTGATATTCTCACCTGCCTACCTTCCTTCCTTCCCTTGACTCATTCTCTGCTTATTGAGCCTAAATATCTCACACATGTCATGTACTTGATTAGACAAACACCCTAAAATAGCAATTTTTCTTTAATGTTCATTGTTTACGTTTTGAATTCCTTTGAACTCCTTGGATCAGCGATCAGAAAAAAATTTTGTAACGCAATACCATACTACTTTTTAGGGATTTTTTCCTTTTTTTTTTCTTTTTCGTAGGGTGGTGTAGAGCTCAAACACATTGAGTGTAAACATATTGAAATAATGATATATATAGAGATCGAAACACTAGAATTCGATTCCCTGGCAGCCATATTGAAATTCTGCTTTTTATAGAGATCGAAAAAATAATATTATTTATAGAGAGCGAAAAGTTAGAATTAAAGGGCGACCATATTGAAAATATGCTATTTTTATAGCTGGAATTAATATAAATCGATTCCACGGCGGCCATTTTAAGATTATGCTTTTTATCAAGATGGAAAAAGTAGAATTCGATTTCATGGCGGCCATATTGAAAATATGCTATTTTTTTAGCTGGAATTAATAGAAATCGATTAAGGGCGGCCATATTAAGATTGTGCTATTTTTAGAGATGAAAAAAATAGAATTCGATTCCCCGGCGTCCATATTGAAGTTAGGATATTTATAGAGATGGAAACAGTGAAATTCGATTCCTCGGCGGCCATATTGAAATTATGCTATTTATAGAGATTGCCAAATTGGAAATAACCGGCAGCCATATTGGAATTATGCTATTTATAGAGATTGCCAAATTGGAATTAACCGGCGGCCATATTGAAATTTTGCTATTTTTAGAGATTATTATAATAAAAATAACCGGCAGCCATATTGAAATTATGCTATTGATTGACATTACCAAAACAGAATTTACCGGCGACTTTATTGGAAATTTAGGGATTGCCAAATTGAAATTAACCGGCGGCCATATTGAAATTTTGCTATTTTGAGAGATTACCAAAATAGAATTAACCGGCAGCCATATTGGGATTAGGCTATTTATATAGACTGCCAAATTAGAATTAACGGGCGGCCATATTAATAATAATAATAATAATAATAATAATAATAATAATAATAATAATAATAATAATAATAATAATAATAATAATAATAATAATAATAAAGTGCATTTATATAGCGCATATCCAAATGGTTAAAATGCTCTATGCGCTTTACAAGAAAAAGAATAAGATAGAAGCAGGCTAGAAGGCCTGAACATACATACATAACATACAGAATGACGTACATAGCATAAAGAATAGCATACATATTATATAAAAAATAACATGCATAACATACATTTGCTTAAGAATATGATACAAGTAAAACATCATCTACTGCCGGGAATACGTTGTGGTGAATAAATGGTGTTTAAGCTGCCTTTTAAAGGTCTCTATGGAATCAGACTCTCTGATATATCTGGGGAGCCGATTCCACATGGTTAGTGCTACATAAGAAAATGATATTGGCATTATCTAAATTGGATACCCCGGCGGCCATATTGGCATTATCTAAATTGGATACCCCGGCGGCCATATTGACATTATCTAAGTTGGATACCCCGGCGGCCATATTGGCATTATCTAAATTGGATACCCCGGCGGCCATATTGACATTATCTAAATTGGATACCCCGGCGGCCATATTGACATTATCTAAATTGGATACCCCTGCGGCCATATTGACATTATCTAAATTGGATACCCCAGCGGCCATGTTGAAATGAGGCAAATCAGAATTAGATATTTAGAACTAGAATTGTATTCCCCTGCTGCCATATTGTTATTATGCTATTTACAGAGATAGTAAAATTAAAGTTGGATTCCCCGGCGGCCATTCTGTTATTTTGTTAGTTATAGACATAGAAAAATCTAAATTAGATTCCCCGGCGGCCATAATGCTCGTATTCTATTTATAGAGATAGAAAAATCCAAGTTGGATTCCCCGGCGGCACTATTGTTATTATGCTATGTATAGAGATAGGAAAATGTGGGTTCGAATCCTGGCGCTGTGCAAAAAAATGATAACAGGGAGACACCTGGGAGTCATGACCTGGGTGTGGCCCGGCCCACTTAGTGTCAGAGGTTCAGGGCCGAAACACTTGCTACAAGGAGGGGGGGGGGGGGGTTCTTCAGCTGAAGACTCCCTGTTATCTAGTTCCCCAATGAGTTTCTAACTACTAATGCTAATTTTAGAGATAGAAATTCTAGAATTAGATATTTAAAACTAGAATTCGAACCCCGGCGGCCATATTGTTATTATGCTATTTATAGAGATAGAAAATTAAATTAGGATTCCCCGGCGTCCATATTGTTATTATGCTTTTTATAAAGATAGGGGAATCCAATTCTAAATTTTTCTATCTTTATAAATAGCATAAAAACAATATGGCCGCCGGGGAATCGAATTTTTAACAGTCTCCCTTTTTGGGCTTGTTGGCTAAGTTATATCAAATCAACGTATCTTGCGTTGTTTTAATGAGTCCTTTCCTAAGTGTGCTTTTCTGTTTGTTTTCTGCTTGTGTGTCAGAAGCGACTCTAGCGTCGGGTCTTTGGAAAGTCTCCGTTCTATCCTCCTCGTCTGTGTCTTCTACATTAGAGATGTTTTGATTTTGTCGTTCAGGGCCTTCTGTGTTAGACTTAGAGTTTCCAATTTCTTGGTCTTCTTTCTTTCCTATGATCCAGGCGATCACGGTGTTCTTTATGCTTTCCTCTACCCTTTTCCTTCCTTTTAACTTGTACTGTGTTTCTTCGGTTGTTCTTTCATGCCTTCTTTGTCTTGTGAGTTTTACAGTTATACCTCGTCTCCTCCGATACTCTCTCCGCCTGAGAGCGCGCTCACATAACTTCTCGAGTGAGTTGTGTTCTTCACTTCTCGTCTTCCCAACACACTTTCTACTTTGTCCCTCTCTCCCCCTCTTTCGAACATTTGGACGGCCAGTGTTCAGTACTATTGCACCAGCAACACTGTTGTCTTCGATTTCTTATTACAACAAATCACAACATTTATTTAACAGTTTTACTGTCTCTAAATGTTACCTTAATATATAGAGGGGTACGTTTTTGGGTCGGTGTAGGGCACCGTTACATTTATTCGACCCCTGTCTTTAGCGTCTTCGAGTCTGCTCACTGTTGCCTCTTGTCCTAGATTTCTTTTTACAATTGTCTCTATGGCCGATAATTTTGGTTTCGGTGGAGCCCATAATATTCTTATATTTAAGTTTTCTTCTTAAAGTGCAGAGAGAATGTTTATCGTTGATTGTTTTCGTTGTATTGTTTAGTAAGTCAGTTTCAGGTTTATTTGTTATTTGTTATATTTAGAAAAAGCACAAGAGTATCATGCAAGAATGAACAAAATCTCAGCCTAGCGAAAATAAATAGGTCAAAATAAACGTTCATGCATGATCACTAACCTTAGTTTTGGATTGAAAAAAAGTTAAAACGTTTGCTCAATATTCTATTTTTGGATTGAAAGTAGGTCAGCCTTCAAGCATGATCACTAGCCAAAGTTTTGGATTGAGAAAAAAGTCCGTTTGTTCCTCAGCCCTGTCTTGTTCTAGATTTAGGTAAGCCAGAGGTCATTCACAGAGAAAACGGTCCAACATTGCTCTTCGATCCATAAGCTACCTTTCAGGTGGCCCCCGTTTTGGATTGAGAAAAGGGTCTATGGAGAGGACGTGTTATTCTTACAGTGTGAATTTATATACTTTTGTATTAAGGCAGATTGACAGTGCAGTATGATCCGCGTGTCTGCCTCTTCCTGTGATGAGTTGAGATCTGGAAAAGGTACAGCTATTGTAGATTCATCTGAGTCACTGTAAAGTAAGGTGCATTCTTCTTCACAGACAAAGAACTCTTCCCTGTTTCTCAGGTTCTTTGCATATTTGTCACTTTCCCATTCCTTGAGGAGAAATCTGATCAGGGATCTTTTGTTTTCATTACAGTTGAGAAATGATTTCCAATGTCTAGGCACTATGGTTGCAGATCCTCTTACCAAGCATGCATTGTCTGCAGAAGATCCTCTCCTAAGTCTCTCACAATTTTTGATAGAATCTTCTATGTAAGTGTCAGTTACAAAGTGTACACAAGCTGATTGAGGTAAGGA
This sequence comes from Elysia crispata, assembly GCA_033675545.1. Taxonomy (NCBI): domain Eukaryota; kingdom Metazoa; phylum Mollusca; class Gastropoda; family Plakobranchidae; genus Elysia; species Elysia crispata. The sequence goes on along the minus strand of JAWDGP010002162.1, from coordinate 5,174 downwards.
TGAAAATTATGAGTGGCTATTTCACCAAATGTACTTGGGATGGCTGTCAGTGCTTGTATAAGTGCGTTTCCATCAACAATGTAAGCAGTGTTATTTTTCTTTGCATAATCCTCAAACATTAATGAGATCTCAGGTGTGAGCTTGTGCATGAGAGTTGCCTTATTTGTCTTCAGAAGTGAGCCATCTGATGAAGCCAGTGACCATGGAGTAGGTTTTAAAGGATATTGAAGGACTTTTTGAAGGTCAATATTGTGCTCTTGGGATAAAACAAGAAGCTGGCCAAATAAATTCCTTTGTGCCTTGATTTTGATCACATTCTTATCTCTTTTCAAAGTTGCTACTTTCTTCAAAGATGAAAATGTCTTGGTCTTATTTTTCTGCAATGGCTTGTGAAATTCTACAGTCTTTTCCTTCAGTCTGTTTTCAACAAAACTTTCAAACAATCCTTTCCCAGTTTTTTCCACTGACAAAAGGTCATCAGCAACATCCTCTTGTACTTTCAATCCTGAGGCTAGACTGACCAGACCATCTTCTACTTCAAAGGGATTGATAAATGCTGAAAATGCCAGGAGGGTCTTTTGCACTCTTCTTTCACTACTTCTTTTTTCTGCAGGGTTTAATTCTTTGTGGCTGTCTGTGTCACTACATCTGTTGTTTATCATCTTCAGGGTTGCTGATACATATTCTGCTCGATTGTGTCTTGTCACACTCCAACGGTAATAACCGGGAAGATTCCTGCTGAATCCAACAATGCCTCCTTTTGATTTAGCGTGCTTGTTGATGGTCTACTCTATGGTCATATCAACTGCTTTTCTTCCTCCAGGCGTCCTTGATCTTGAGACGCTGAGGCCATTATCCTGTAACAATTCTTCTGCTCCTGGGTGAGAAAGACTCAGGTTGGCAAGAGACACATAATACACACTGAGGTACCTTGCATAGTTCTGGTGGTTCATGGTAAAAAGCAGTGGGCAGAGATCCTTCAAACAGGATACATGAAGACTAAAGTTGTTGGTCTTTGTGGCTTGCACAAACTGAAGAAGAAGCAAAACTCTGTCCATGTATTGGATCCAGTACTGTGCAGTTTTCCCATACTTTCCTCAGCGGACATTTTCTTTGAAGGCTTCATACTGAGAAAACAACTCAGCGTACACACCTGACTGAAGAATTTTCTTAGCTATACTGCTTGACATTTCATTGGTGAGTTCTTTCATTGTCATGAAAGTCATTAGATCTTTGCTGAGTTTCGAGTATCTGTCCTGTTCAAACTTCGCAAACAAAAGTCTTTCCAGTGCCTCCAAAACTGCCACATGCACTCGCATAGCCCTGTTGTAGTTCTTTCCACCCATAACCCTATCCATAGAGCCATGTGCACATAGCCTTGCTTCTGTCACAATTTCTTCAAATCCAGATCCATGAAGGAGCTTTCCCAAGGCACCAAGATATGACATTATGGTATGAAAGACACCCAAGTGAATAATGACCGTTTTGTAAAGCTGTGGGTTTTGCCATACAATATCATATGCTTTCTTTGCTACAGCAAGGTCAAAAGTCACAAATGTGTATGGCTGACCAAGCTCTTGTGATGCCTCCAAAGATATTTGGAGTACCCTCTGTGGCTGCTTCAGTGATGGGAGCATTGATAACAGGCATATATTCAACAATTGAAGACATGTTGGTTTCATTTACATTTTGGGGGCTTGGAGCTGTTGATGAAAGCCAGCCCTTCCAGCCTGGGAAAAGTTCTCCACCTGAATTCAACTTCATCCTGCAGAACACCCACAGGAAATTTTCTTGATGGAGCTGTCTTTCTTGATCATTTTCTACTGTTGTTGTGGAAACCGTGAGAGAAGGTTCTGCTTTTCCAGTTGCGTAACAAGGTTGAATTTGGTGGGGTTTAAAAGTTGCTGACCTTTTCTTTGTTTTTCCAGTTTTGGCAGTTGGTTGCTCCATTATTTTTTCCATGTTTCCTTCTTTTATTTCTTGTATCATAATGCCATGAGTAGAGTGTGTGGTGCCAGATCCATCGACAGTCTCCTCTGTGAGATCGAAGTTATCCCAGCAAAAAGGGGTGATTTTTGGGTATGCCAATGCTGCAGAAGGAAGATTTGTAGAACACTCAACAACACTGTCGCACATTGCAGTCTCCAGTTCCAAAAGAGTTGAGTGGGATGCACAATGTCCAAAGCGATTGAGGATGTTTATAACTTGAAAACTTCCAGTTAAATGCCTCATAGTCATTCCCAGAAGCAAATGTTTTGGCATCTTCCATTGTCCACAAGTGACATTATAACAAATATCTTGAGCCATGGAACGAACAAGTCTTTCAGATCTACTACTTATGTGCCCAGTTCCTTGCTTAGATAGAAGTGCAGTCAAAAATTTGAGCAAAGCAGATGGAAGTTGATCTCCAGAAGATAGCAAATATTCTGATGTGGGTGGCCAAGGCATATGTGAATGATCTTTGAAAGAATCTAGAATCAAACGTCTCAATGTTGCAGCAGCTTCTTGCAGTTTTCTTTCCTCTGATGAGGCACTCTCAAATGCAGCTTCAATTGCACAGCCTTTGGTAACTTCATTGGAATATACAAGCTCACTTCGGTAATTTGGTTGCCAGAACTGAACTTTTTCTCCAAAATGTTTCTGTAGCCTGTAGCTTCTGCTTCAGTTTGTCTGTTTTGTAGTTTGGGTTGTACTCTTGAGGGTACTTTGATTGCAAGTATGTTAGGTACTTTTCCCTTAACATGGTCATCCTTTCAACGGTGGCATTCTCAATGATGTGTTTTTGGACATAATCACAGATGTAATGAAAGGCTTGTGAGTGTGCTTCTTCCATTTTTGATTGTGTCCGTCTGGTAAATGTCTGATAACAGGGTCTATGATATCCATGACAGAAATCATTTGGAGCTTCAGGTATCTGTTCACATATGTTCGATAGTTTTATTTTTGGGTTATCACTTTGCAGACGAATGCACTTGATGTCACATATTTTCTTCCAGCCTATTTCAGTGAAGGGTTTCACATCTCCATAGTTAGACAGATTGCTGTTGTGAATAATACACACTCTTCCAGAAGAGTCTGAGGGTCTCCGCTTTTTATGTTTCTTCAAGTTTACAGGTTTTTCAGAAGCCATTTTCGAGTATCTTTTTAGAATTCTTCATTGCATTAACTTCTGAAAGTCAACACACAGGTTCAATTTGAATTGTCACTTCTTTCTTTAAATTTCATGCTTGAATTAATCTGTAAACACATAAAGAAAAGTTTTTTAGGCCACAAAAATTTTTCATTTTCCCCAATGAATAAGATTTAAATTTCACAGTGCAGCAAATCGGGCAGTGTGAAATTCACTCAAAAAACTTTAAATATCTAAAAGTACAAAAAAACCTGATTACATTAAAGGTTAAAAATTTTACAAATATGTGTTGTATGTCCCTGTATCATGCCTGAATTGTTGATTACAAGATTGCTTTTGTTTATTTTTAAATGAAAAAGAAAAGCAAATACGTTGTAATAATTTTTTCCAAATTATAGAGAAATTGGTTATCAAAGATTTAAAAACCTTATAAAGCTTTGTTAAATATTGAATGACAAGAGGCAAAAAATAAGAAATGACAATAAAAAGGAACATTTGTTTTAATGTAAAAGAATTTTAAGATGGTAAACAATCATTTTCAGAAGAAAAACTAGTTCAGGAAAAATCACACCCATTGACCTTTCAAGGGCCGTAACTCTGTTACAAGACACTTGAGAAAATGGTAAGACCCACAGAAATATTTGTTGTATGTCCCTTTAGTGTGCCTGACTTGTTCTAGTTCAAAATTCCTCTTGTTTATTTCTTCCTGAAGGAAAGTAGGACACTGTAACCATTTTTTTTCCCAAATTAAGAGAAAATGGCCTTCAAAGATTTTAAATCCTTATATAGCTTTGTTAAATATTGAATGATAAGAGGCAAAAAATGAGAATTGACATCTAAAAAGTACTATTGATTGTATGTAAAACAATTTTAGGATGATAAACAATCATTTTTATGCAGAAAAAACAAAATCAAGAAAAATCGCACCCCAATGACCTTTCAAGGAGCCCATAACTCTGTTACATGACACTTTAAAAAACGGTAACACCCGGATTTATAGTCAAGAGGTATTGCTGTTTCAAAAAAAATATGTGGCAAAAACTCCCGAGGGGGGGGGGGGGAGGGTTTCGCCTACTGGCCTACAGTCTAATATACATATATATATACACTGTTTAATGTGACATGAGGAATGAACACAGATTTGCCATATATATACACTGTTTAATGTGAAATGAAGAATGAACATGGATTTGCCATATATATAAATACACATTTTTTAATGTGAAATAAAGAATGAACGTGGATTTGTCACATATATATATATATATATATATATCTTTATTGGTGGAAACACAATAAATGATAAAATGTCAAAAGCCTTCTACTGTTTAATGTGAAATGAAGAATGAACATGGATTTTGTCATACACACACACACACACATATATATATATATATATATCTTTATTGGAGGACATACAATGAATGATAAATGTCAAAAGCCTTATACTTTTTAATGTGAAATGACGAATGAACATGATTTGTCGAGGCTTCTTACTTTCAGATCCTCAAATATGAGCCTTGACAGAAGTAAAGACCAATGGGGAAAAACAATGTTAATAGGATTTCAGATGCTAGAAATTCACTTTGAAAACCAAGTGGGTAAAACAACAAATTAAAACCACCATAAAAAATAAAAATATTTAAGCTTATTGAAGGGAATACCTTAAACCAAAGAACTTCTGACAATCTTTAAAATTAAAAACAAAAATGTAAGACAGACATTGAATCTTTTCATACTCTTGAAACCAATAACTCCTAAAAACCAATCAAAAAAAAAAAAAAAAAAAAAAAAAAAAATAAAAATAAAAATGCATACACTCTTTCAAAAAAAATACAAAACAAAAAACAAAACAGATCTGATGATAAGAAACATGAAGTTTTTGAAGAACATGTGCATGCATGTAGAAAACAAATAATTGCCATAAAAAAAAACCCTCTCCCTCTTTTACTTAAAATAATTGAGCGAATTTCACCAAGAATTAAATCTGCAACTAAGACTCATGTCTATGGCAAAAAAAAAAAAATCTTTGAGTGCTCGTTTA
>JAWDGP010002158.1:0-14358 GCA_033675545.1 Elysia crispata | reverse complement strand
GGTGATACAAGACATTGATATGGAGAAACCCAACTTTTAAGTTTTACACATGTTGTGGACATATATTACATAATTAACAATGATATAGAACAAACTGCGAAGTCCTTACCTTTAAGCTATATAAAAATGGTGGACGTATATCCAAAAAGTTACATCAAAATTGGAAAAAAAAATCCACAGACCATAGCCTTAAGTTATATTAAATAGTATGATGTACTCGGTACATTATTCTGATACAATACAACAAAAATATGTACAATGGGGGACAGTAAGATTTATATTCGACCAATGATTTCATACAACCTATTAGACCAAAGCGTGGTATTCGACTGTGATGACTGTCATGATTGCCAACACCACCGATAGACTAATGAGGATAATTCTCTTATACAGAGGACGGTGAACATACAGTTATATTGTCTACAATTACTTTTATCTTGATAATGTTGTTATATTCATTTTTATTTTAAGCTTTAGTTGCTGAAATCAATGAATCTTGTTCGACAAATGAAAAAATTCCATTCAATTTTTAATTTCCTGAATGATTTAATGCTAGTTATTATAAAGCCAGGCTGCAGACCACTCACGTGTTTGCTGAGTCCACTATCAGAAACTTGAGACTGTCTAAGGTGGGGACCTTAACTGTGTTCTCTCTCCCTTCCTCCCTCTCTGCCTCCCTCTGTCTGTCTGTCTGTCTGTCTGTCTGTCTGTCTGTCTGTCTGTCTCTCTCTCTCTCTCTCTCTCTCTCTCTCTCTCTCTCTCTCTCTCTCTCTCTCTCTCTCTCTTTCGGTATGATTTGCTCTCACACTCTATGCCATGATAACCTTTTTTTCTCGTTCTATCTTTGTCTTCGTCAAATAACTGTTTTGGTTATTTTAAATTTTTTTTTGCGCACATAATTTGTTTATCTGTCTCTTTTTATTTCTCTTTTCTTTTAGTTTCCTTTTTCTCCATTCCTCGTCGTTCTTTCTCTATATTACTCCATCTGCTTCCCTTCTTCGCTGCATGTTTTGAATGACTAATTGCAAATCTCCATCAGCTGTAAAACCTCCTGACAAAACCTTCTCACAGAGCGGTGACCTGCCCAGGGAGTAACGCAGTCAACTTCACTGCCTGGCCTGACAAGTCTGTACCTGAGAGTCCTCTGGTGGATTATCATCCGAGAGTGATGGCTATCCCAGGATCTGGTCCTGTCTTGGTACACTGCAGGTAAGTTTCTGAGATCTGGTGGATTATCATCCGAGAGTGATGGCTGTCCCAGGATCTGTTCCTGTCTTGGTAAACTGGAGGTAAATATCTGAGTTTTGGTCGATTTCCACCTGAGAGTTATGGCTCTTTTAGGCTTTGATCCTGTCTTGGTACACTGTAGGTAAGTATCTGGGATCTGGCAAAAATCTGGCAAAAAACAGAAATATGATAACGTACCATCTACTTCGAGTTTTGAAGACTACTTACGATTCACTAGTGCAGTAACCATAATACTTTACGATCTTCTTCTTCTTCTTCTTCTTCTTCTTCTTCTTCTTCTTCTTCTTCTTCTTCTTCTTCTTCTTCTTCTTCTTCTTCTTCTTCTTCTTCTTCTTCTTCTTCTTCTTCTTCTTCTTCTTCTTCTTCTTCTTCTTCTTCTTCTTCTTCTTCTTCTTCTTCTTCTTCTTCTTCTTCTTCTTCTTCTTCTTCTTCTTCTTCTTCTTCTTCTTCTTCTTCTTCTTCTTCTTCTTCTTCTTCTTCTTCTTCTTCTTCTTCTTCTTCTTCTTCTTCTTCTTCTTCTTCTTCTTCTTCTTCTTCTTCTTCTTCTTCTTCTTTTTCTCGTTCAGTAGAGAAATCAGAAGTAATAGTATTTTACAGACAGAATATTTCCTCCTGATGAAATCAAATTTCTGAGGATTTGGAAAAAAATATTTGTTAACCTAACGACTGAAGTAATATTTAGTAAAGACCTGTATTTCAGACAGAAATAGGAATGGATTATTCTTGAGAAAAATACTCTAAAAAAAGAGACAAATATAACCATGTCTTAAGGAATTTCTTCTTTTAGTTGGATTCAAATGACAATGTCCAAGATCATAGGTATTAAGATCATGTGGAAAAAATAGAACATTTCATGTAGAACATTCTGTCGAGAAGAATTAGGATTTAAAATGTTTAACTGGTTATAATTTGTGTCCCTGATTTAATGATTTACTATTTTGTATCTCTAGTTCAGTTTAATTCCATGGAGTTAACAGGTAACCGCTGTTTTGTGAAAACTATACGAGTTCTTTTTTCTAAATTTCGCCTCTGTTGTTCTTCTCATGATTCAACATGCTTGTAAAAAACAAGAACACGTGGAAACTTCGATATGTTTGGAGAAAAAATGTTGGATATAAATTAAACTTTCAGTAAAGTAACATTTGAAAAATGTAGGGATGAATTTATATGATATGTTACTGATTAATATCAGTAGAGCAATGAATAAAAACATTATTTTTCAGTGATTATAAAACAAAATGAAGTTTAAAAAAAGCATGGCATAATTATAAGGAGTAGGATATGACGTTAAATTTAAGTTGACGAGATTTGCTTTGTCTGTTTGCCTCTACAAACGTTACAGATTGAGTTTGCTGCACTAGTAAATATAACAAGAGCTTGTTAGGTATTTCAAATATCAGAACTCAAAGAGTGTCTAAGATGATGACTTGGAGTCGAGGGCGCTAAAGTTCAGCATGTTGTTTCCAAGTTGGGCTGTCAAGAAGCCCAAAAAGCTCGAAAAGTGGGTGATTACTTATAAGGCGGTCTCTTGGTTTTCAGCCTAACGCAAGGCAGAGATTTTTTGCTAAGATGATGGAGAGGCACAGCCAACTCTCAAACAATGAGCTCGCCTCTTCTGTTTTGGAACAATAATATTTTTTTTAGTCCGTATCTGTTGCCCTATCAAGTCCTCTATGGAGTATCATTAGTTTATAAAAGTGGTGTTGGTTGTGGTGGTAGTGGTGGTGGTGATGATGATGATGATTACAATGATGATGATGATGATGATGATTATGATGAGGAAGATGATGATCAAGATGATGAGGACAACGAAAATAATACCGATGAAAAAATCACAAACAATACGAGGGACATTGTAAATCTTTCTTTCCCACAACGCATACCTGTTTACAAAAATACAAAAGGAATCAGGTTAATTTTAGTCTGTAACAGATTTATAATCGGATTTACTCCGTTTGTCTAGGGCTATGCGACACATAAGGACAATCACACAACTCGTCCGTAGAAAATAACGTTGATGTCCGCTTGTACAAATTGCAAACTGTTTAATCCGAACAATAAACTTCAATGCTATTATATAATTATTTATATATATATATATAGGTGTGTGTGTGTATGTGTGTGTGTGTTCACACCTCTGGCGGACACGCTGGAACAGTCTGACGTTGAGACCTGAGTTACAAGGAAGCTTCTCTACAGTATTTGTCGTCAATATCATTTTGTTGATATTAGTTCGTCATTTCTTTCCACATTTCACGCTTTGAAATGCTCTTGTACACTAAACAAAAAGCGTGTGGAAGATTTAAAGAGAAGGAGGGTCGGAGAGCAGGGATGGAATTTACGAGTGCACAGAGAAAGTAAAATGTTGCTAAGAGGTAGAGTTACGCTGCTTTACCACTCTCCGCCAGACACTGCTGGGTGTCACTGTGGCGCGAGCGAAGAAAGAACAAAATGTGATCAGTTGGGCGTGTATTTTGGTTCTCAACCGAGGCAAGCAGACTCGCAATCTCGAAAAATTAATACTGGATTAGATACGATTAGTTGTGGTATCTACCAAGATATGCTCATAAAAAGTCTTTGTGCTCATGGCATGTGCTGGCTCAGCTCTTCAAATGGTGCCTAACTGATTTGCACTGCCATACTGCGGCTTTGCTGAATATCATTAAAATAAAAAAAGCCTTTCACTTATTTAACTGTTAAACCTTTGAGTCGCGCTTGATTTATACCTAAGTTTTTGCAAAAAATTGGCCTGACGTGTCCTGCTTGTGGAGACGTGAAAAAACTTCTATGATAACTGGTGGACCAGGCTGCCCAGTCGCTAGAGGTTGGACTGGCAAGAAGCAGGTCTCGGGTTTGATCTCTGGTTGGGCAATCTGGAGGTAGAACGTCATACCATAGAGCCAACCGTATCCTTTCACTTGGACAACTGCTGGCCTAGTATAAGACTCTTCATGAAACCTAGGGTATGTAAAACTTACCAAAGAATAGTTACGAGAGAAAACGAGAATTTAAGAAAAACAACTTCGTGTCCAACTTGCACTCGTCATGGCTATGTAAGCACTTGTAAAAAATGATTTTGGGGTTCAAAGCAAAGTCACTTCTTCTTCTTCTATAACATGTTTTCAGATATATGCATAATAGATATTGTTAAAATTGTGATACACATGCTTTTCTGTGACTGCTACAAAATATGTCGAGAAGAAATACTGCTCAAGAAGAAAGCCTCAGCGCTTCAATTAAAAGCGTTTTCCGTGTCACTGTGTCATTGTAAGATATAAAGGTTGCTCTAGACAGCTAAAGTTATCATTTATTTTCTAAAGATTTTGGTTTATTGTGACTCTCTTTGAATGCTGACAAGCATTAAAACTTTTCATTCTCAGTAAAAGACTGCCAGACCCGTAGGCGGGTAACAGTACCGGATATTTTGATTGCCAGGGTCGTACTTTGGTAAAGTCAGCTCATGCTCACTCGAAAGTTTGGGCTACAATGTCGGCTCGATCTATCTCCACTAAGAAACAAACTCAGAAAGAGAGAGAGAGAGAGAGAGAGAGAGAGAGAGAGAGAGAGAGAGAGAGAGAGAGAGAGAGAGAGAGAGAGAGAGAGAGAGAGAGAGAGAGAGAGAGAGAGAGAGAGAGAGAGAGAGAGAGAGAGAGAGAGAGAGAGAGAGAGAGAGAGAGAGAGAGAGAGAGAGAGAGAGAGAGAGAGGCGATAACATTTAATCAAAGATTCAAATGAAGGAATGAATTGAAAAAGACGTACCTAGAAGAGTGGCAGAGTTGAAGAAGTTTAAATTAAATGTTTAAAGATAAATAGAATCAGAAAAAAGTAGGAATTATAAGTTAAAAAGTTGTGAAAGTACCTAAAGCCAGAGAGGAGGAATGTTGCATTTTAGACAGGCACTGGCCTTTCTCCAGGAACGGTGCTGGAGAGAATATGGCGTCCTGCTTGACTGGCGGGACAGTTTGCAGCAATCGCTTTTTGAATAAATAACATGGCAACTAGGTTGAACGTCATGAAACACAAAAGGAAAGATGGCCCTACATGTCTACGGGCTCACCTTGAGAAATATTGTTGGACACTTTGTTTATTTTAGCGCATGCATGCTAAACAATTATAGAGTGCTCTCGGACGCACTGGCGACTTAAATATTTGGTAACCAGAAGGATCATCGAGACTTCCTACAACTGAAGACTCTCGTGTGAGTTCATCTAGATTAAGCCCTCTAAACTCTGGCGGAGTTACGACCCCTTAATGAACGATTTATCTTCACTGTGTTATGTTGATATTCTATAGACTACAAAGTTGGTAATACAAGTTCCCCTCGCACCTCTAGCAGATTTTGCTGCGCCTTTTTCACATTCATGCCAGCGAAGTATATCTCATGTTTATAAGGATAACTCCAGGTAGTTTAAATGCTCACTTTACTGGAATGGTGATGTGCTCGAGATTTTTTTGGCCTTCCAGCACTCATGTGTATCGTCATTCCAACATTGAAAAAACTTCCACTAAACACTACAGCTGCAGCTGCCGTCATAGCAAAACTTCTGAACTCAGGAACGGCGATAAATATCTCTACGAAGGAACGTGGTAATATTGGTAGAGCAGTAACGATCCTGCATCAATGGCAATAAAAGCCTTACTGTTTTGATCTGTAGAAACCAAACTAAACCAGCTGTAGGCGAGTAGCCCGCATGGTTTCGACAATCTTGGTATCCTGCTTGGGCTTCCATGCACGCATCATCTTACATCTCCTGTTATCTGATGGATTAGAGGACACTAATGTTAGATTGCGGGCTCACTAGGATCTTCCAACTCTCCCAAATCGTACACAAGACGATCACTGCGCCATTTTTCAAGATCCAGTCTTTAACTACGTGGAGAAACTTACCGGAACGTTCCGGTCTACATGAACTTTGAAAACAGCAGCAGCATCAGATGAGAGTACGAAACAAACCAGGAGAGATCATACTCTTATCAACAGCCCAATAGACTCCACATTCCAATCCGCCCATTGAAAATATCTTAGAATTAATCATGTCAGCGACTATTACGGCTTGAAAAATATTACACGTGTGCCCTTAAAGGTATATCCTATAGTACATGAGAAAATTAGATTAAGCTATTCACTCCTGAAGATGTTTCCATAATAGCTGAGACCAGGAAATGGTAAAGGGGACTCTAGCTGGATGAAAGCCAAAGACAATGGTTTGATCGTTGATAAAAGAGAAGAAAACACAGTTATCTACTTCTTTAGATCTTTGGCATCAAAAGTGTGTGCAAAACCCGTTTGGTCCTAATAGGTTATCTTTGAAATACAACCATCTGTAGATATGCCCGAACAACATATTTTGAAACTATCATTGGTTTCTCTTTTTTATGACTACTGAACAAAACAATCGGAACAAGAACAAAATAAGCCCCGTAAATAACTTGTTAAATTAATAGATACTTTCTAATCGATGGCCTGATTTGCTCTTTTTAAACCTAAATTGACCTTCTTGGCGTAATAAATAGTAACGTTATATATGTCAATTTCAATACCTCATCTACAGAATGTTATTTATCTGGTAAATAACAATCAAATAAATTGTTTCAGCCAATCAAATCTTTATGTTACAGTTGTATGGATAGGTTTCATTTTAAAAATACATTTAAATATTTTATAAACGTTTAAAACAGTTTATTATGTTCTAAGTACAGTCAGGCGAGTTGATGTTTTCGGTAATGAAGTGCATTATTGTCCAGCCGGCTATTTATTACCTATAGCAAATATATTATTTAAACAGTTGTGGCTCGAATTTGTTCCATTTATCAATAGGCAAGCTATCCGCCTGTCTCTATAATCTATCAACCTCCCCGGTATCTATCGTTTCAAACAGCTACATGGCTTGGTTTACTGGAAGATACACGGACTTCTACGGTCCAGTGGCGGCTCTCACAACAAATCTTGGCTCATGTTACGCTCATGATTAGAATAACGATGATGCATGAGGGGAAGATAATTATGTGTAGTATGTTGTATCGGCCTCAAAATCCTTAAAGACGAAATTCAACAAGAAAGGGGGAAAAGCCCTATCGTGGAGCGAGCGAGAGAGAGAGAGAGAGAGAGAGAGAGAGAGAGAGAGAGAGAGAGAGAGAGAGAGAGAGAGAGAGAGAGAGAGAGAGAGAGAGAGCAAGCGAGAGAGAAAGACAACCATATTATGACGCATATTATTTAATAATATAAAATAAGATGAGATAATATGTACTTTATTCATCCCTCTTGGAAAAATTTAAAAATTGGCATGCCCATTGACATAAAAAGTCATAAATATGTTTGATAAAAATCCAGGCACATAAATAAATAAATATATAAATAAAAAATACATATATTTATGCAAAGGTAGATGTATCAATGTTTGAATGCAGAGCAAGTATATTACATATAGAGTAAATTTTCACATCTAAAAATGTTTACCTTGTAAAGATTTCAATGAATAAATAAAAAGAGTGTATACTGATAATTATTTTTTAAAATCAGATCTACACGTAAACGATTGGCAATGAATGATTTTTAAGACTGGAATGAAGTGTTGCGTCTGACTCATTCGGGTAAGTTTAGCTGCTGCCAAGTATGATGCAGTGTTATTGTTTTAAAATAATTGCGAAAAGAGGATAGAATATAAAAAATAGATGGAGGATAATGCCAGTTAAACCTTGTTAACCGAAGTAGGCATTTCCTCAAAGGAAAGAAAATAATTGAAATTGACATATAAATGGTTCAAAATTTTTAAAAATCATAACATTTTAGGGTTATTGTAAATATGTAGAAAAGTTAACAGTGCGAGACGATTTTTATCAAAATTTAACTACCTGGTGTTTAGATTTTAGGATCTAATGCATCAACGATTAAAAAGTTCACATACAAGTTGCTTTCAGGTACAAAACCGCGACCCCTGCATGTTTACAACATTGTTTTCAATAAACTTAGGCTGTGTGTTGTGTACGCCTACGTCATACCTGGAGCCGAGCCGCTCTAGCGGTTTCTAAAGACAGAACCAGGAACTTCATTGCGCAGACATCAACCCGTGTTTTAGGCTTTAGTTAAGCATTGAGACAAGATCTCCAGGAGAGGTTCATGTATGTTACTTTACTCTACATGCAAATGTTGATAGTTCTAAAAACTAAACACATGAATAATTCGATTGGTATCGACAACTGACCAACTGAGACTTACTTGCTTTGTGTAAATTAGACCTAACAAGACCTGATTCAGGATGTGCTCTGACAGAATTATCACAGCTCTGGTCGTCACACTGGCAATAATTTCACTCTATGCCTGTACAGGTAAGTTTGTTTTACTTTTAACTAAGGTATGCCTCGCTGTAATAATTTTTTGATAGCGGCTTTCGTGGTCTCTATGATCTAACATAACGACTTCAAACATGATACTCGAGTATCTGGATTCTAGTACATTCGGTAGTTTGACCATGCTTTGTGGTCTTAGAAAAGACACTATGTATAAGTTCTCCTAAGCTCTACCAAGATCCAACTGATCACTAACCTCAGCATGGCTTTAAGCTGTGAAACAAATCAGAGATTATTTTGAATGCTATGTAGTTTCAGACTATTTAAAGTAGACGAAGACGTGACCTTGTTAGGCTCAAGCCCTCGCAAGATATTTATTATATTTTATTATTCTCCGGCAAGAATAAGAAACAATATAACAGAATCAAACAAAACACAAACAGGTCTCTACACCTTTTCTTTATTAAACATAAGCTTAATTCTTTTCTTATTCAATGGGTTTTTCTTATTTCTGTAACCTGCGTTGTTTAAAGTAATGCATTTGCCTCATACATTCTGTATTCTCTAATTTACCTAAAAAAAGCACATCAGTTCTTCTTCAATGTAACTAATACTTTATCCAAGCAAAACTAACCACCGTTGATAAATCCTCAGATACTGTTCACTAACAATCTACTGCTTCCACTGATCGGTACACAGCTGAGTAGCTTAACTGTTAACATCTACCGAAAGCTGGTTTTATATTGCTATCTTCTTCTTCTTCTTCTTCTTCTTCTTCTTCTTCTTCTTCTTCTTCTTCTTCTTCTTCTTCTTCTTCTTCTTCTTCTTCTTCTTCTTCTTCTTCTTCTTCTTCTTCGTCATTGTGTTTGCCTCCTTGCTTTTAATCTACTACAACTACTACTACTACTACTACTACTACTACTACTACTACTACTACTACTACTACTACTACTACTACTACTACTGCTGCTGCTGCTGCTGCTGCTGCTGCTACTACTACTACTACTACTACTACTACTACTACTACTACTACTACTACTGCTACTACTACTACTACTACTACTACTACTACTACTACTACTACTACTACTACTACTACTACTACTACTACTACTACTACTACTACTACTACTACTACTACTACTACTGCTACTACTACTGTTACTGCAGCTGCTGCTGCTGCTACTACTACTACTACTACTACTGCTACCATACTACAGCTGCTGCTGCTACTACTATTGCTACTACTGCTACTACTACTACTACTGCTACTACTACTACTACTACTACTACTACTACTACTACTACTACTACTACTACTACTACTACTACTACTACTACTACTACTACTACCACTACCTTTAATGAAATTGTACATTTTCGCATACGAGCTTTGTATTTAGTTGCCATTAACAGTTACACTATGAAGTAGAGGTATAGGAAGGTGTAAAAATTATAACACAATACACAGCACGATAACGTTTGGCCTCACGCATTGATCAGACTCAAATAAACATATTGGAAATAAAAAACATAAAGAGGTAACAAGGGATAAAATTTCTCATGTGAAAAACTAAATGAATGAGTTTAAAGAAAGGCATACAAATTCTTAGTATAAAAAGGATTTTTACAGCAGAAAAAAATAACAAGCCCTTAGCCTCTTGTTTGCTCCAAGTTGTTGTTTTTTTTTCTTCGTGTTAAGACTACGTTAAGAGTGTTGCTGTCTATTTTTCACTAACTGATGCTTTTTGATCTTACGATTAAACAATTGCTGTGTAGGTGAACACGGGGTGATTTCAGTAGTGTCACTTATTGACAGAGTTTATCCTTAAGTATTACGCTAAAGTCATCAATTCCGTCAAATTCATTTGACAGCATCAATAATGTATAATCCATCCCCTAATACACCTTTCCTCGACCCCCCCCCTCCCCCGCAAAAAAAAAAAAAAAAAAAAAAAAACTTTCCAACAGCCCAGACGTCCTGTACAACCAACGGCTGGTTCGGCCCCGACTGCCAGTACCAGTGTCACTGTGCTGGGTCTGCTGCATGTGATAAAGTCGATGGTTCCTGTAGCTCAGGTTGTCACTAGGACTGGTTTGGACCTGCCTGTCAATATGGTGAGGGTTTGATTATCGCTACTACTTGGTTCGCGTCCAAGAATTCCACACGGCATTATTATTGAGAATTAAGATGCGTTTAATTGTGACTGTTTTCTATTGTACTTGATTAATGTGGCAGTAGCCTAGTTGATTTGCAAATGCTAGACCAACACCACCATCGTAATCTCCACAATAAGGAAGAGAGTGATTAAAAATGAAACTAAAATCTCTTTGGTGTTGATCAGAGAATCCAACTTATAAAGATTTAATGCTATTTCCTACCTAACGTGAATTGCAGGCCTTATTGATGTCACAGAGTGCCACAATCCGCCATGCATTTCTACAGAGCTCACACAGTGGAAAACAGATTTTACAGTTCATATCTCTACTAATAACAATAGCTATCGACAGAAAAACATTGAAGATAAAAGGACAGCAGGTATTATAAAAAGCAGAAAAAAAAATGAAAAAATCTAAAGTCCTTAGCGACAGATCAGGCAATGACATTGTATCAAGTCTCATTAAACCTGGCTCCTACACTCCACATGAATTACACATGGCCTTACGAGGCCGATTTAGAATGCGACACAGACATTCATGGTATTTCTAAATATAAATGACGTTAGTTGTTGACTGGATCCCAAGTTATCACAATCTCCTAAACAAGAGTCTACTGTCCTCCTTAGAGGTCAAATTGGATCGAGGAAAATGGTCCTGAAAATTCACCTCTAAAGAAAGCGGAATAATTAATAAAACGGTATTTTGTTACTACAACGTTAGACCTTGTTTAACAAGCAGATGTTACGTTGTTGGGTTCTCCTACAAATACATGTTCAAGATTAATTTATTAACCGTCTACTATATGACCTCTCAAAACATTGAACATTTTTTATATATGTTACTATCTTTGGACTATAAAGAAGAGATCTGGTGTTCGTTTTTGTGAAAAAAAAAATGTTCCTTACTAATTTTGGTCATAAAATTTATGTTCAATTATGGACCACTATGCATTGAAAGTGGACATGTTTTTATTCCAACGTTCATCTGATACACAACGATATTAGGTCCCACAAAACAAGAACAAACTTGTAGGAAAAAAAAAAAAAAAAAAGATTTCGATGAATATTCAATGAATTGTAACGCTAGTAGATTCTTAGGATCCCAGCTTAGCGGTGGTGGAAATCGGCAAAGCCTTTCTCATACAGGTAACAGCGTGGACAATTGCTGCACATCTTTGTAGTGTTCTTCTTATGGCTGCACATCTTTGTAGTATTCTTCTTATGGCTGCACATCTTTGTAGTGTTCTTCTTGAAGCTGCACATCTTTGTAGAGTTCTTCTTGAAGCTGCACATCTTTGTAGTGTCTTCTTATGGCTGCACATCTTTGTAGTGTTCTTCTTATGGCTGCACATCTTTGTAGTGTTCTTCTTGAAGCTGCACATCTTTGTAGTGTTCTTCTTGAAGCTGTACATCTTTGTAATGTTCTTCTTGAAGCTGCACATCTTTGTAGTGTTCTTCTTGAAGCTGTACATCTTTGTAATGTTCTTCTTGAAGCTGCACATCTTTGTAGTGTTCTTCTTATGGCTGCACATCTTTGTAGTGTTCTTCTTGAAGCTGCACATCTTTGTAGTGTTCTTCTTGAAGCTGCACATCTTTGTAGTGTTCTTCTTGAAGCTGTACATCTTTGCAATGTTCTTCTTGAAGCTGCACATCTTTGTAGTGTTCTTCTTGCAGCTGTACATCTTTGTAGTGTTCTTCTTGAAGCTGTACATCTTTGTAGAGTTCTTCTTGAAGCTGTACATCTTTGTAGAGTTCTTCTTGAAGCTGTACATCTTTGTCGTGTTCTTCTTGAAGCTGCACATCTTTGTAGAGTTCTTCTTGAAGCTGCACATATTTGTAGTGTTCTTCTTGAAGCTGCACATCTTTGCAGTGTTCTTCTTATGGCTGCACATCTTTGTAGTGTTCTTCTTATGGCTGCACATCTTTGTAGTGTTCTTCTTATGGCTGCACATCTTTGTAGTGTTCTTCTTATGGCTGCACATCTTTGTAGTGTTCTTCTTATGGCTGCACATCTTTGTAGTGTTCTTCTTGAAGCTGCACATCTTTGCAGTGTTCTTCTTGAAGCTGTACATCTTTGTAATGTTCTTCTTGAAGCTGTACATCTTTGTAATGTTCTTCTTGAAGCTGTACATCTTTGTAGAGTTCTTCTTGAAGCTGTACATCTTTGTAGTGTTCTTCTTGAACTGTACATCTTTGTAATGTTCTTCTTGAAGCTGCACATCTTTGTAGTGTTCTTCTTGAAGCTGTACATCTTTGTAGAGTTCTTCTTGAAGCTGTACATCATTGTAGAGTTCTTCTTGAAGCTGCACATCTTTGTAATGTTCTTCTTGAAGCTGCACATCTTTGTCGTGTTCTTCTTGAAGCTGCACATCTTTGTAGAGTTCTTCTTGAAGCTGCACATATTTGTAGTGTTCTTCTTGAAGGTGCACAGCGCCGTCCTTGCCCTTCACACGATGTTCTTTTCAAGGCAATGATGTGAAAAGGTTGTCTGTGTGAACATGGTAGTTCAAGGCAGGAAGCTAACAGGACGGTCCTACACAACGGAACCTTCCGTTCCCAGCAAAGGTTGTATCCTCACTGTGCCTGCGCCTTGATATGGCTCCATCTGCACCAGGTACCCGTCTGGGGTGTTGAGGCACCATATCTTATAGCCATATCGGATAGACTTTCCTCTTATGCATGGTTTTGCGCTGCGTTGGTCGTAGTAGGGTACCAGTGATTCATCAATGTTTACGGACTGACAGGGAGGCCAGAACTGCAAAAAACACTCATCCAGGATCGCCAAGAAAGGACGGATCCTCGCCATTTTGTCATTTGTGTTCAGAAGATTGTTATCGGCAAAATGCAGAGCACTCAAAATTTCCTGAAAACGATTCAGTGTCCTGGCTGAGTACACTGCTTGGTTTCCCGAGTCTTCTGCATTTTCCCAAAACATGTGATGCCATGGGAGAAGAATATACCCTGAGAGGATGGTAATACCGAGAGTCAGCTTAATTTCTCTTTTATCGGCAAAAGTCTGCCTTCCACGTTAGTGTGCATACATATTATAATGATCAGTGATGAAAGATACCAACTCGTCATCAAAGAAGCGTTCAAATATTGTAAAGTGGTGTAAAATTCTCATATTATCCACCCATGATGACCTTTTTAAAGGTTGAAACTTAACATCTTTTTTGGGGCATAGATCAACGTTGACAAAGTTGATACAAAGACCAACTTTGGGTGCTTTTGAAGAAGCAGAGAGACGGGCAGATCTTGGTGCGGTTTCATCTTCACTACTAGAAGACGTCGTTGGTTGGTACTCCTCATCCCTACTTTCGCTTTCTTCTAGTAAAGTATTTATACCACACACCTGGCAGTGCAGGTGGCTCGTTGGTTGGTACTCCTCATCCCTACTTTCGCTTTCTTCTAGTAAAGTCTTTATACCACACCTGGCAGTGCAGGTGGCTCGTTGGTTGGTACTCCTCATCCCTACTTTCGCTTTCTTCTAGTAAAGTCTTTATACCACACCTGGCAGTGCAGGTGGCTCGTTGGTTGGTACTCCTCATCCCTACTTTCGCTTTCTTCTAGTAAAGTCTTTATACCACACCTGGCAGTGCAGGTGGCTCGTTGGTTGGTACTCCTCATCCCTACTTTCGCTTTCTTCTAGTAAAGTCTTTATACC
>JAWDGP010002157.1:10000-15274 GCA_033675545.1 Elysia crispata | reverse complement strand
CAAGTACATAGAAATACAGATAAAGCTTGGAGACAAACATAGAGAGGGACAGAGAGAGTCAAGTACATAGAAATACAGATAAAGCTTGGAGACAAACATAGAGAGGGACAGAGAGAGTCAAGTACATAGAAATACAGATAAAGCTTGGAGACAAACAAAGAGAGGGACAGAGAGAGTCAAGTACATAAAAATACAGATAAAGCTTGGAGACAAACATAGAGAGGCACAGAGAGAGTCAAGTACATAAAAATACAGATAAAGCTTGGAGACAAACATAGAGAGGCACAGAGAGAGTCAAGTACATAGAAATACAGATAAGGATTGGAGACACAGAGAGAGTCAAAGAGAGGGACAGAGAGAGTCAAGTACATAAAAATACAGATAAGGATTGGAGACAAACATAGAGAGGCACAGAGAGAGTCAAGTACATAGAAATACAGATAAGGATTGGAGACAAACATAGAGAGGCACAGAGAGAGTCATAGATAAGGATAGACAATAGAGAGGCAGAGAGAGTAAAGCTTGGAGACAAACATAGAGAGGCACAGAGAGAGTCAAGTACATAGAAATACAGATAAAGCTTGGAGACAAACACAGAGAGAGTCACAGAGAGAGATAAAGTCAAGAGAGAGTCACAGAGAGAGAGAAAGAGAGAGCGAGAGTAGATAGAAATACAGATAAAGCTTGGAGACAAATAGAGAGAGTCAAGAGAGATAGAAATACAGATAAAGCTTGGAGACAAACATAGAGAGGGACAGAGAGAGCGTCAAGTAGATAGAAATACAGATAAAGCTTGGAGACAAACATAGAGAGGGACAGAGAGAGTCAAATAGATAGAAATACAGATAAAGCTTGGAGACAAAGAGAGAGAGTCAAGTACATAGAAATACAGATAAAGCTTGGAGACAAACATAGAGAGGGACAGAGAGAGTCAAGTAGATAGAAATACAGATAAAGCTTGGAGACAAACATAGAGAGGGACAGAGAGAGAGTCAGATAAAGTAGATAGTAGAATACAGATAAAGCTTTGAGACAAACATAGAGAGTTACAGAGAGAGAATCAAGTACATAGAAGTACAGATAAAGCTTGGAGACAAACACAGAGAGAGACAGAGAGAGCGTCAAGTAGATAGGAATACAGATAAAGCTTGGAGACAAACATAGAGAGATAAAGCGGAGAGAGAGAGATAGAAATACAGATAAAGTAGATAGAAAGGGACAGAGAGAGAGTAAAGCTTGGAGACAAACATAGAGAGAGGAGAGAGTCAGAGAGAAATACCGATAAAGCTTGGAGACAAACATAGAGAGGGACAGAGAGAGTAGAAGAAATACAGATAAAGCTTGGAGACAAACATAGAGAGGGACAGAGAGAGAAGTACATAAAAATACAGATAAAGCTTGGAGACAAACATAGAGAGGCACAGAGAGAGTCAAGTACATAAAAATACAGATAAAGCTTGGACAAACAAAGAGAGGGACAGAGAGAGTCAAGTACATAGAAATACAGATAAAGCTTGGAGACAAACATAGAGAGGCACAGAGAGAGTCAAGTACATAGAGATAAGGATTGGAGACAAACATAGAGAGGCACAGAGAGTCAAGTACATAGAAATACAGATAAAGCTTGGAGACAAACATAGAGAGGAACAGAGAGAGAGAGAGACACAGAGGGAGAGCGACTGTCAAACATGCAAAAGACGAACAGGCAGTGGAAAAGATGAGACAGGAGAAAAAGAGAGATAAACAGATAGACAGAGGGAAAGGATAAGATGAAATATTGAGTGAGAAAAAGAGTCAAACAGGCAGACAGATACACAGACCGGCAGTGGGACAGTCAAGTAAAGTATATTTAGAGAGGCAGAGGCAGATAGACAGAAATAGACAGACAGACAGACAGACAGACATTTTTTTCCTTTCTTTCTTTTCTTTAAGATTCAGTTGCTATCAAATCCAACCAGCTTTACAGGATAAATCGTTTTGTTTTATTTTCTCCATTCGGAGCTGGATGATTCATTTGTTAAACCCTGGAACTGCCGGTTTACTGGTCGCTTTTGATTTTCTAACTTCATCAAAAAAGTTTCTATATTTATGAGAGAATTTTGTTTTATTTTTTTCCCTGGTTTAACATTGGTTTCCTATAGACTAAAACATGCAATTAGGTGTGACGTGTTCAGAGCCTCATCAAGCAAGGGCACCAGTTTCGACTTCACAACGAAAAATCCTTGGAGATCAGTACAGCTAAAAAATTATTTACCGGAATTGTGCTGGTTTGACATGCAATGTATTTTGTGTGTGAGTGTGTATATTCTCTGCTTTACATTTGACTAAAAGAGAGTGAGAGTGAGATAGAACGAGAGAGAGAGAGAGACAGAGAGAGAGAGAGAGAGAGAGTTGAGAGAGCGAGAGAGGGGAGAGAGAGAACGAGAGAGCTAGACAGAGAGAGACAGAGAGATAAGGGGAGAGCGAGAGAGAGAGAGAGAGAGGGAGAAAAGGGAGAGAGAGACAGACCGAGAGAGAGAGCTAGCTACATAATTACACGTACAATACGATAAGGTTATAGACTGCAAGACGATCACAGAGGAAGAGACGGTGACAGAAGCAGGTGAAAGAGCTGCCAGACAGAAGGCAGAAGATAGACAAGCAATATAAAAATCTGTGTAATTGGAGAGAGAGAGAGAGAGAGAGAGAGAGAGAGAGAGAGAGAGAGAGAGAGAGAGAGAGAGAGAGAGAGAGAGAGAGAGTGTGTGTGTGTGGGAGAGAGAGAGAGAGAGAGAGAGAGAGAGAGAGTGTGTGGGTGGGGGGGGGGGGGGGGTCAGAGAGAGAGAGAGAGAGAGCGAGAGAGAGAGAGAGAGAGAGAGAGAGAGAGAGAGAGAGAGAGAGAGAGAGAGAGAGAGAGAGAGAGAGAGAGAGAGAGAGAGAGAGAGAGAGAGAGAGAGCATATTTCCGGACTGGAAGTAAGGCTGACGAAGGTAGGGGACACGTAGACACAACAGAGTCAAATGGTTACCCGGAAGCCTTCCGCAACACCGTCAAGTTTGGCTTCATTTCTATAGACTGGATATAATTACCAGGTAATACCGTGGGGAAACACTATGTTTTCTAGATATGAGAATAAAATACATGTTAAACTAAATGAGCCCAGCATATAAATTATGATCCCTTTGGTCAAGATCTAGGTATAGTTTTGCCAATAGATATTTTTGTTTCTTCTTTAACTAATTTAAAGTCAAGAACCAACTGGATTTAGTCAAGCGCGGTGAGAACAAGTTTTCTTGGAGTGTTAATAATATATGTATCTTAAAAAAGCCTTTCCAGTGCATTTAGCAGCTTTAAATTATACATTATACTCGTGTTAACAAAAAAATTACCCAACGTTAGCTATGTCACATGATTATATAGTGCAGGTCTGGTTTACATTTCTCTACAATACAATGAATATCTGCCGCTTGCTCTCCTTCACAACAACATATTAAGTGCGTGTGTGTGTGTGTGTGGGTGTGTGTGATTTACTTACGAATAAATCTTTTTATTGTGCTATGTAACTAACCCTCATTTACACTTTCTGGTGTGCGACTAGTGTTGTCCCCATTGCCTTATTTACAAGACAAATGTATTATGTAATCTACTCTCGTTCACGAGGTTGACTTCCACATTTGCTTTGTTTTTAGGATCTGTACCATGCTAATGTCAAGGTTATCGTTTATTTACATGGCAACCTTGATATTTTACTCTATCTCAATTCCGTTTTCAAATATTATGATGTGCTTGCTTGTAACTTGTCTAGTACAGACGCTAAGAGATCCACAGTATATTATCCTGGACTTCACAACTCTACGAGTCCCTTGTTCTGTTGAAAGAATTACCATCTCTAGTTTTATTCCATGTTTTACTTTGAAATTGCCAGCAGTATACCTTTTTCTGCGTGGAAATAATTACCTACTCTACTTTTATTATATATTTTTACTTTGTAATTTTCTGTACCATACCTTTTCATTCTAGTTTATGGTATAAATTATTTTCAATACTTCCAGATACCTGTCTAGTGCTATAATAAAAAACACAACTCAAAGGGTTATTCGGTTATCATCTCTCTCTTTTTTTCCTTTCCAAAACTTTTTTGATTGTACCATGCCCAAACTTATTTATTTGTATTGAAATCTGCATTATATTTAGTTCCCTGTTGCATAGTGTTAAATTAACTTACTTACATACCTGCTTGATCATAATCTTGGGTGCCAAAAATAGAGGTAACTGTACCTTTCTCATGTTTTAAGCTTGTCTGTTATTGAATTATTTTTTTTCACAAGAATATAAGAATATAATCTTGATAGATTGGACTTTCTGAAAAAAACCGCAATGTGAGAGTGTTTTACAAAATGAATGTAATGTCACTGTTGTGCAACGAAAAACGTCAAAAAGTTCAGCTAAAAACAGACATTGGTAATTTTTGTTTTCTTAGCGAGGTCGCTAATGTTGGGGTTTTTTTTTGTTTATTTGTTTCATTCCTACCAATTACCACACCTCAAAAGCCTGGTGCATGCATGGAGATGACAATATCGTATCAAAGCAACACGATTAAAGACCGAGTTGGAGAACCATTGAAATGATGGCCTCTAAAAGAATCTGTTGGATAATCAATTTGGAAAGGTTTGTAACACCCCCCCCCCCCCCCTTTCCCCCTACCTCTAGCTCTCCCAGCTTTTTTTTGCTCCTTGTGATCTTTATTTCCAGCAGGTTTTTTTTTCTATTCTTCTTATTCACTCATTTCCCCGACGCCATTTCTACACCCTCTTTCTTTACTCCTCTTTTAATTACATACTATAAATGCATTTTTTTTTACCAAAAGTGATATAACACACAAATCGTATACTGAGAATTTTCTCTTTTCGTTACATATGTTCATTATCATTGCATCTTTCTCTCTCTCTCTCTCTCTCTCTCTCTCTCTCTCTCTCTCTCTCTCACACACACACACACACACACACACACACAAAAATACAGCCACACGTTGTAGGTTAAAAAGTTCTAATTCATTACTTTTTATATTACTCTTTCCCCGTTTAAAATATGACTATACACTGCTTAAATTTTTATGTTTTTTTATATATAATATATAAAACTAAAAAACTAAAAACTCTGTCTATCTCCTCTGATCTTTCAAGATTTTAAAAATCTACCTGTGAGCTCCGCCTGTGCTATTAAGTCTCCATGCCTCAAATCCTATGCACATACAATATCTTCAGGATCTGTACAAGGAGTCTCCATGCCTCAAGT
>JAWDGP010002157.1:0-5000 GCA_033675545.1 Elysia crispata | reverse complement strand
TAAAGAATTTATTGTGATGAATGGGAGATAAGTGATTTTAAAAAATCTTTGCTGTGTTATACCAGAGTTCTGGTGATGCCGATACTAGGCCTAGATTACGCTTAACAGGAGGGAACTGTGTGGAGAAAAGGCATGCAAGTCTGCATTGCTTGTTTGTTTTTACGGTAGCAATGCAGGCAAGACAAAATGCTGGAGATTTTTTTCCTATGAAAAATTTTGGTGCTTTCTTTCCTTTGTACCCTCAGATCTAGTTGTCGTTATTAAAAGAGGGAAGCATCATCTATATTCTTTATTGTAGAAATAAAGTGAATGACTGAAATAAAGGGAAAAATGGGAATTTTCAGATGTGTCATTATAGCAATGGTTGTTGCTATTCGAGGTGTTGTTACATATCCACTGCACATGTAATTGTCTTCAATTTTTAAGGGGATCTTTATTAACTCCTCCTTTTTGATCAAAGCTTTTGGTGCCTTGCCTTTGAGCTGAGCTCATTTTGCTAACTCAGTACTGTTTGGCCAACTTCTATATGTTATATTTATACTGACATGCCACTTTTCCGGCAATTGCTGGAAATCCAGCAGTCAGGCAATTCTAAAATTGCTGGTAAACTTAATCTAAAGTGGGAAAATGTGGATGAGAAAAAATTATAAATTTGCTGTCAAATAGAATGAAGTACAATGAAGACGATCTTACTCAAACAGATTTTAGAGTCGATAAAGTGATTTTCAGTCTTGTGTTGGCTGTATGAAATCTCCACTGCTGTTGTCACATAGTGCTACATTTGCATTTTGATTAAATAGGAACAAAATTAAGCTATCTTATATCACATTAATACAATGTATGGTAATTTTTTGTTCACAATTTCCTAATGGTCCTAAATCATACTAACCTTGTATTATGTATTAAAGTTGACTATATTGTCAATGTCTCACTTTTTGTCTGGTGATTTGATTAAAATTTTCTTCATATACCACTCGCTGCATGCATTTCTTTGTTGGAGTTGAAATTTATGGAATTATTTAAGTTTAGGCACCACAATTACTCATATAGAGTAATGCAAGAAATGCTGTTGATGGGAAAAAATTGGAATGGTAGTCATGTTGAAAATGTAGTTAGTGATGATGAATTAAAAAACAGTGGCTGTTTAATGAGGATAACTTGTAGTGTAGGTGGGAATGATGATGATGAGAAAACATGTAACACGGTGTTGGCGGTGGTGGTTGTCATGACATTAACATGAGTGGTGATAATATATAGCAGGGTGTTGGTGCTTGTAAGGACGATGATGTTGGAAAAGAAAATACCAATACTGAAAGAAATTGGTTATAAAGTGGCCATTAATACTGAATTTATTGATGGATTGCTATTGGTATTACTTTTTTTTATGGTGGTTGGACTTGGAGTTTATAACGAAGCAGAAAATTGTGTTTAACTTACTTTAAGGCACACCTGATTAATCGACATTATGAAGGGACCAAAAAAAATTAGTTGAATTAACAGAAAGTCAAATAAGAAGATAATATGAAAATTTTATAAGTTTTAAAATCTGTATAATGACTATACATATATATATATATATATATATATATATATATATATATATATATATATATATAATATAAGCTATCCATACAGTAAAAGGACTTGGTGTAGTCTCAATTTTGATTTAAAACTCATCTATAGCCAGTCCCCCCGCCTCATCTCTCCCCTAATTCCAAATGCTGGGTGGGCAAGACCTTGCAGTGCTACTGCCAGCATTAGGTGGCATCAAGGTCTGAGGTGCCAGCCTCTCCCTCTTTCTCTCTCTCTCTCTCTCTCTCTCTCTCTCTCTCTCTCTCTCTCTCTCTGTCACAAGGGTGTTTGTCTCTCTACTGTCTTCCACATACTACAGTACAAATCTTTAAATCAAACTCATGAGGTTAGGCTAAAAATTAAATGGCGTTTCGGATGATTTTGGTACCGAAAAAAGTAGTCGAATTATGAAAAATTAGCGGACCAAAATGTCGATGTGCGGGGAAATGTACAAGTACTGATTGAACTAGAAATTTATACGCGACTTTTTTGTGAAGTCTACTTAAAGAAAATGTCGGATAATGAGATTATATCGAATCAAGTGGGTGGCACTTGAAAGTCTGCCTTGAAAGATGTGGGAAATCTTTTTAGCACCACACATATCACCTTTATCCAATGAAAACCACATGATCCTAATCTCACTTGATATAGATCTGAATAGTTGTGGTTTACCGGGATCAGCTGTAACTCTGCAGGATATAGAACAACACCCAGTTTTGATTATACTTTTGCGTGGATATCCGGTACCATTATTCACCAGTATGCTTGGATAACCTGCACCATTATAAATTTTACGGAAATGCTCGGATAATCTCAACTGGTGTTCAAGTGTAAACTTGGTTTTATACTTGTATACTTGAATAACATCTCTCCCCCCTCCCCAATCCCCATGAATACTCATGGGAATACTTAATTAACCTTCAAGAATATTCACGAGTATACTTGGATTACCCCCAAGAATAATCACGTGTGGGCTCGTAAAACTATATTACTCATGAAAGTGAGCCACGAATCTCTCGTCTGATTGTTTATCATGCTGATAATATATATGTAGTTCACAAGATTCGCTTGTTCACTTAGCTGCACATGTGTTAGTTTATCTTCTCATGTTATGCTTTGATTAGCCTTGACAAGACTTAAAAGAATCGAACAAGCTGATCGAACGTAGGGCGAAAAGGGTTCTATAATATCTGAACTTTTGCGCATCACCAATAAATGTTGAGCAAAAAGAAAAAAAAAGCGATAGAAACTTAATCATTGGGGCACTGATGGTTGCGACATTATTCTAGTTCAGAAAGATACATGATTATAAGCAAAATTTATTAAACTTGACGCTTGTAATAATCACTGGGAAAATAAATAAAAAAAAAACAACTCTTCATACAGGTAAAGGCCTTATTATGTGTATCTTCAATGCTATTTGTTAGATCACTACGTAGGATTTTCATTAATACATGTACTAGAAAATATTATGATTTAGAAGACTTTTGAACCTACCGAACTCTACTATTATTACCGATGATAGGAGGATGACGAACTGATGATAACACTGAGAAATGATACCTAAGGCAATATACTAGTTACAGTGTTTATTATTATACCGTGTAGTTATTACAGGAAAGAAGCGCTGAACTTTGGGTGATAAGAAAACCAAGAAAATCTAAAGAACTTGATCCAGGATGAAGGCGAAGACGAAGAACCAACTTAAATAGGTATACTTTATAGATCTGGGCTGCAATACGTATCAACACAGGTGACCGGTAAATCAACTTTATTGCTGAAGCAAAATACATGTAAATGTAATAGAATGGAATCAAATGGTTGCATACAACTATTTATTATGATCACAAACTATTATGCTTTCAGAAATAAGCTGGCAGGAGAAAAGCGAAGGGATATTGAAAACACTTAAGAAAGAGCTATGTAATAATAACACAATGAGAAGTAGGGATCGGCTGTAGTACTAATAATTGCTGACGTTGGAGATGTGTGGAAGGCTATCCTTGATGATCCATGCTCAGTTGTAATAACCATCTACTAGTTTAGTTACTAGTATTGGAATTCTTTTAGATAGTCATAGAAAGTTAAAGGTGCGATTTTTTAAAATTCATCTTCAACCTGATTATTTAATACACCTGGAGGATTTGTACCTTCATGAAACATAAAGAGATAATCAATTTTTTACAGGCACTCTTTTCGTTTTGGAACTGTGATGGTTTGGTTATAGTTTTATATTTTACGCAAGTTTACCTCCATACCAGTCTTTAAATGAGAACCTAACGTGCGCGCATCTCAAGTTACCAGTCTGTTCCCTGCATCAGATCGGCAAAATCATAAACCAATCACCACCTTACAGGTCAGCCTCAATTGTTTCAACAAATATCCTGGCATTGATTTGGTTATTACTGAGTAAGTAATTGTTTTATTTGAGGAAAGACTAAAGTGCATGTTTGAGGAAGTTTCTCGTGACAATGATTACCCAGTCAATCGTATTAAAAGTAGACAAAATATGCGCACTCATTTGTGACCGAATAATACAGTTAATAAATGGGAAGAACCCTTTCCGTGACTAATGAATAATATAAAGATCTAAGCGCGGGTCTAATGATTAGTACCCTACTGGTTTAAGATTGAATTTCCTTTTGGTCAGGTTGACCTATTTAATTTAATGGTGTTTATTATAGCCCTTATTACTATGAAATTCGGTCTCAACTATGTAGTATGTGCATAATGCGATTGTCTCTATACCGCTCACATATGGTACAATTTATAGAAGTGGGTGCTCATATAATAATCAAATTCAATACCTTTGGTGAATGAATTATAATCTTAAAAGATAAATTTTGTCGTCAAAAGAAAACAAACAGAACAAAACCAATTTGTTGGAGTTGGAACTGTTTTATTCACTCACTGGTAAACAAATTTTAGAAGACCACCTTCCCAACGTAAATTCGAGTTAAAAAATTAGTATACTCTTTACGTACATCCGAGTATCAGCCCTAAATAATATATGATCTAGTGTCACCTATAATAACGCCTTAACAACTATTCTCAGGTATCTTACTCTAGTGTAAATACATGGTGCTGCTGTGGCCTTGATTTGATGCATGTTAGAGCGATTTATTTGCAGTAAGAATAATTTTCTGTAGGCATATACAAATAGAAATAAATGACCATTCTGATAAACATTCATGAGATGCCTAAGAATTAGGCCTATTTGTCTTCTATCTCATATCTAAGGGGTAGAAATTTTATGAACTACATATTTTCTGAAAGTTTTTACCACATGTTCTTGATTTTCTGAAAAAGTTCTGGTTGCTGTACACTCGCATTAGACCATGGCTCATCTCAACACATACACTTCTTTATTTCCTACATGTGATAATTTTCTTAATCCTCTCTTAACGTTGGATTACACTTCCCTACAA
>JAWDGP010002155.1:80000-85000 GCA_033675545.1 Elysia crispata | reverse complement strand
TTCTTACCATTAATGAAAAAAAAAACGGCTACAAAATAGTTATGAATCCAATACTGTTCGTCTCTAAATGTTATGACAAAAAAGACCTCTTGAGGGAATCCGAAAACCATTCCCCCATTAACATTTGCTTTCTTTCCCTCTTTCAAAACTTAAGTTGAAGCAGGTCCCTCGCTCTTTCATCAATTTAATCAGATTAAATGCAAGTTTTCTCTGCTTACTCTGTATCAGTAAGAAACTAAAACATAAATATAGGAAATCACATGTTACTTCATACACAATGAGCATTCACTATGCAGGAAACTCATTTATAGATCATAATAGAAGTTGGTGTGGAAATTGAAATCCGTATGTCAAAAGATTTATGACTTTTAAGATTATTATAACATACGGATGTTCATTCTCTCTCTCTCTCTCTCTCTCTCTCTCTCTCTCTCTCTCTCTCTCTCTCTCTCTCTCTCTCTCTCTCTCTCTCTCTCTCTCTCTCTCTCTCTCTCTCTCTCTCTCTCTCTCTCTCTCTCTCTCTCTCTTTCTCTCTCTCGTGCTGTACTCTTTCTTTTTTTTTATCTTTTATCACCTCATTTCTCTCCTCTTTATATTTTCCATCACTCTTTTCCTCTAACTTCTGTTTCGCTCATTTCCGATACCTGCCCCTTCTACCTCCTCTCTCTCACTCTCTCATTCTGTCTCTTATTCCCTCTCTCTCTCTCTCTCTCTCTCTCTCTCTCTCTCTCTCTCTCTCTCTCTCTCTCTCTCTCTCTCTCTCTCTCTCTCTCTCTCTCTGTCTGTCTTTTCCACCTCTCTCCAGTGCCGACCTTGACATCATTTGCAGCCGTTGACCCATAAGGTAAGTTATTCAAAAAACAGATCTGCATACCAACTGCAGACCATCATTTTCTGCTGCCAAGCCAGGCACAACTTGACCTCTTTAAGATCTTCTGACAACTCTCCCCTCTCTCTTTCTCTCCTCCCCCCCCCCCCCCTCCTCTTCTCCCATGCGGACATTTTTTTTTTATAACTCTTCCCATGGTTTTTTTCACGGCTGTATAGTTTTCTCCTTTTCTTTTTTTTTTTTTTTCTTGCTTTTGGAATGAGGATTTTTTTTTTTAATTGTTCAGTAACTGTTCAGTTTTGAAGAAATAAAGTATGCATTCCATGTTGTTCTTCTCTAGACTTGTATCCTTGTATTGGCTTTTTGTTATTAACAGAATTCGTATGAATATCAATCTGTCTCTCTCTCTCTCTCTCTCTCTCTCTCTCTCTCTCTCTCTCTCTCTCTCTCTCTCTCTCTCTCTCTCTCTCTCTCTCTCTCTCTCTCTCTCTCTCTCTCTCTCTCTCTCTCTTTCTCTCTCCACAATATCTAAATAACTCTTTTGACATTTGATTATAAAGGGTCAAGTAGGTAACAGTAACCATTTACTAAAGTAATAATGCCCGAGAAACAATCTTTTTTTTTCAATCATCTTCATTCCTCGTAATTGTCGAGTTACTCCCGCTTATTTGTATACCTTAAAACTGTTCCACTTAGATTTCGAGAAAATGTGTCCCTCCCTCCTTTTTTTTTTTACTTTTTATTTTGGTTAAAGCCAGTTCCCATAACGTTTTGTGTGGCTTTTTCTCGTCTATTTTCAAGCGTTTTCACTCTAATATTTATCTTTTTATGAACTTCTGTTTTTGTTTTTTGTTTTTATGTTTTCTAAACTTTTTTTTCCCCTTCACTTGAAAGTGTTCATGAATTGCTAAAATATACAGTACATTCTACTTCAATTAAAAAAAAAAATATGATAAAACGGTATAAATAAATAAAAATTCAGACAATAATCTATTTCTCTCCTCTTTACGCAGCCGCTCTACCATTACTATTTTTGTAGCGCCAGGTTCGAAGTTTCGACCTGGCTTACCTGACTTTCTTACAACGCCCTCTGCACGGCAAGCCAGGGGCAGTGTACTCTGCCGGCCTTTTTTTTTTTTTGTTGTTGTTTTTATATAACCATGTTTTTAATCTTTAAGAATTATCACCCTTTCAGCGGCAATGGCAGAAGACCGACCTTAAGTGGAAGCCCTGGATAGGTTTATGATAATAGATTCTACTTGTCTGAGCGTGTAACAAATATAGATCGAGATCCGGAGATATAAACTACGGTGGTTCAGTGTACTTTGCAGAAATGGGGGGGGGGGGGGGGGGGGGAGGCATTTAACGGCAAGGCGCTAAAATGTGTTTTGATTCTCGTTTATGGGGGTGGGCAATTGGAGCAGTTTTAATTTTAAAGGTTAGGGTGAAAAAAAAGATAGAAGGGGGTGGGGAGAGAGAGAACGAGAGAGAGGGGAGAGGGGGGGGGGGGTGTATGTTGGTAAATAAGAAAACAGATAGAGAGAGAGGTGTATGTTGGGAACATAAGAATATAGAAAGAGAGAGAGAGAGAGAGAGAGAGAGAGAGAGAGAGAGAGAGGTGTACGTTGGGAACATAAGAATATATATACATATATATATATATATATATATATATATATATATAAAGAGAGAGAGAGAGAGAGAGAGAGAGAGAGAGAGAGAAAGAGAGAGACATAGACAGAGACAGAGAGAGAGTGTATGTGTATGTGTGAAAGAGAGAGAGAGAGAGAGAGAGAGAGAGAGAGAGAGAGAGAGAGAGAGAGAGAGAGAAGAAGTAAATGACCGTTACGATATTTTTTTCTTAACTACTTGACGGTAAGTCAATAACTATAAACGCGGCGGAGAGAAAAAAACGTTATGTGGAAGCGCGGGTCTGGAATTTACAAGAGGAGCAGCAGCAGCAAGAAAGTCTGGGAAAATTGTTTGCAAGCTTGCAGCACTCGATTATGTCCGCTGTGCTAGAGATGGCCAAGCCCTTCTCAAGAGTTGAAGAAAAGAGTAATGATAATAATAATAAAAGAAATTGTTGAAAAAAAAAAAAAAAAAAGAAGAAGAACCTGGATTAAAAAAGAAAAGAAAAGAAAAGAAAAAAGGACATGACAAGGGGAGCCGGGCGACTGACCTCTAGGTTACCGACTTGGTGTTGAGGTGGCTTTCTAGCGTTGCGGTCAAGGGGGGCGTACGGACTTTCAGGCGTCAGTGTGGTGAGGTGAAAATGAGGGGGGGGGGGGGGGGGGGGTTAAAAAATAGATTTATTCACGATATCATTTAATTTGAATTATTATGATTTATGAAGCACAGTATACCTTTTTTTTTCGCAAAAAGAACGAATATCGAATTTGACTGATTAATCCACAATCCTGGATTGAAGAAAAAAAATATCTCGTCCACCGAAGGCGGCAGGGCTAAAAACTATACATGTGTAATTTTATTGAATCAAATTCTTCTTTTGAAAATTCCAGACAAGCAGGGACACCTTTGCGTTATTATAAACGTTTCAGAAATAAAAATCATATTTTAAAGAATCATAGCAGTGGAGATTTAACAAAAATACTTTTATCCGCTGCTGATGCTGTTTTTTTTTTTTTTTTGTTGTTGTTTTTTTTCTTAATTTTTGTTTATTTTAACATAATTCAATAGTGTCTCCTGCAAACATGATTTTGAGTTTAAACATCGTTTATATTTTGGTCATCATTTACAGAATGTAAACGATATAATAACTAATAATTGAATTCGCGCTTAAAATAATTGGAGATAGGTCGACGCTTTTAAACTCAGGAAAAAATTCATTTTTCAATTTAAAAAAAAAAAAAAGGATTAAAAAATAAATAAGCAACAATACCATTGTAGCACAATATTCACTTCTAAATTGCACGCATTAAATCTTTGTATCATGAGATGGTCGGCCGACTGCACACGAACTACTCGCTACCTAAAAAGTTCAAGATCATCAGCGGCGTGGCGTTGACCTCACATACATGGAATGGCATGTCTGCACCTAGTTGCATACTAACGACCGGTGATCCCTTGCCAAGTGCGCTCTGCGCATGTCCAGCAAATCTTCAAGACGTAGAGTCTAGCACCACCATAGTCCAAGACCCGGATGCAATAATTATTGGATGCCGCTACTGCTCTGAATAGCCAAGCATAGTACATGTACTCGGTTTCGATGCGCAGCGCAGCGGCGCACGCACGCAGTATTGCCCCTTTGCGCATTAATGCGCAGTTTGGTGCGCATGATTGCTTTACTGAAGCATAGAACATAGGCCTAATGAGGGATTTTCCAAACAAAGCAAGGAATTTTAGGGGCTTTTCGTGAACAAACGCCCGGCCATGGGAGAAATTGCTGGATCACATGACAATTCATAACAGAAACGGGGCTTGATTTTTTTTTCATGTTTCTTTTTTCAAGCAGGCAGTGCAGTGATCTCTGTTGTTGTCCAGCTTTTATCGTACATTGAAAGCGGTTTTGCTGTGCTCGTATAAAGTTTATCTTTATGTTTCCGTAAGCGTGTAATTATGCCTCCACCGTTAAGTTCTTATAATTGCAACACTTCTAGGAGACACTTCTTTCACGTGATCCACGAAAATTCCAGTTTCCCTCCAATTAAGAACCGACTTGAAGAAACACTTAGTGTTTGGATAGATGAAAAGCTTCATAACCTGTGTGTGTGTGTGGTATTTAAAAAAAAAAAAAGGGGGGGGGGGGGGGGCGGAAATTTCACATTAATCAATTCGTCTTCCTTTTGGCGAATGCATAACGTGGAGGATTTGAAATGAATCAGATTTTTAACATGCTTCTATTGTATTCTTTCTATCCACCAGTAAGGTACAAGAATCAATGTATAACGGCATGGTTATCAAACAGCCATGAAGCGAATGCTGTTAATATACCACTAAATAATCCAGAACTTCAGATCCCAATATTCTGGATCTA
Source organism: Elysia crispata (assembly GCA_033675545.1). Taxonomy (NCBI): domain Eukaryota; kingdom Metazoa; phylum Mollusca; class Gastropoda; family Plakobranchidae; genus Elysia; species Elysia crispata. The sequence continues at coordinate 80,174 of JAWDGP010002155.1, read as the reverse complement.
TCTTATTTAAATCAATACAATAATCGTAACTATCAAGTAATCTTGTTATATATTCTCCTTATTTAAAAAACAAGAGAAGGCGCGTGACGGTATTTACAACAAGCACTTTTCATATTCCAGACCGTCCGAATCCACAAGTCCCTGGTGTTCAATCAACTCTCGCTTGCCGAAGTA
>JAWDGP010002155.1:65000-75000 GCA_033675545.1 Elysia crispata | reverse complement strand
CCCTTTCTCTTCACTCTCTCCATTGATCTATCTATATATCGATCTCTCTCTCTCTCTCTCTCTCTCTCTCTCTCTCTCTCTCTCTAATATATAATATATTATATAAAACAACGATTTCAGGTTGCTAAAGTTCTTACTTTTGATGCGAACATCACCAACACCTCTCTCTCTCTCTCTCTCTCTCTCTCTCTCTCTCTCTCTCTCTCCCATCTCGCCTCCTTCCCCTCTCCCCTTGTCTGCTCTCTTGAAGACATACCCCATTGACTGCTTCCAATTCCATGTTTGTGTATGGCAATAAATATTTCGCCAACATTTATATGGACGCACGAAGTATTTAGAGAGGGAAATAAAACTAGTTTAAAGAGGAATTAAAAAAAAAAAAAAAGGCAAGCGCAATATTCCAAAAGAAAAGAAAAATAATCACAACTAATATTCTTTTCTCTACTTTATTTTAGCCCGTCAGTACTAATACCAATTGCTATAAAGCACAAGCTCGCCTCCCCCACCCCCCATTTTTTTTTGTTTTGTCTGTTTCTCTATATCTCTCCATCCTTGCCCCCGCACGCCCTATCCTTCCCGCCCTGCGAGGAGCATTTGCCCAAGCACGCATGTCCAACGACCCGGCTGACCCGAACACGTGACCTTTCCTTTGTACCATCACGGAGCCGTCGCACTCCACGAAAATTCTAAGGCGGTGTGCCAAGTTTTTTAATCTGCACGACTTCTTTTCATATTCTTACGCCGGCTTGCATGAGGGCAATGGTCTCCCTGCCCGGAGCGTTGTTAGGCCTGGTACTTCTGCTGCTGGTGCTATTGTGTCTGTCTGCCTGTCTGTGTCTGTGTGTGTATGTTTCTCTCTGTCTCTCTCTCTCTCTATCTCCATCTTTATCTCTTTACTCACTCTCACTCTGTATCTGCCTATGTGTCAGTCTGTCTGTCTGTCTCTGTCTCTGTCTCTGTCTCTGTATCTCTCTCTCTCTTTCTCTCTCTCTCTCTCTCTCTCTCCCCCCCCCCCCCCCCATTTTTTTTCTATATATCTGATTATCGATCTCTCTCTTTACCCACTCTCTGTCTATCTCTATCTATCTATCTCCATCTTTATCTCTTTTCTCACTCTCACTCTGTCTGTCTGTCTGTCTGTCAGTCTTCTGCCTGTCTGTCTATCTGTCTCTCACTCTCTCTCTCTCTCTTTCTCCCCTCCCCCCTTTTTTTACCATATATCTGTTTATCTCTCTCTCTCTCTCTCTCTCTCTCTCTCTCTCGCCTGCTGAGTTTAAGAAAACCCTTTTCATTGGTGTTTGTTTCTTGAAATAATCATCATCAAAGTTATGATCTATCTCTTATTTCTTCGAAAAGATTTTAAAGAGGCTTCCTTAGATCAGTTCGTTGAGAGATATAGAAATCTCTTTCACATGCTGATGGCAAACTTGTCTGTGCATCAATAAGCTGAAATCAAGCAGGGCCCAACTCATAGGGTGAGACCCCAGACCCAACCACAATCAACATGTTTTCCATTGTCTGTGCAGATAATTCCACGGACACTTGTTTCCCCCTACCCAGGCACCAATGCTCTTGAAAATTAAGCACAACCACATCTTGAAAGATATATTTCAAACACGACAAACGGGTTACGCTTCTTGGTTGTGTTCGTGTGGGATATAACCTATGCATTACAAGGTAATTAAGGACTTTTCCTGCCTATAAACCCTCCCCCCCACCCCCCCCCCCCCCTAAAATCGAGCAGACCGGAATCAAATAGATGAGGCCCTAAGCTAGTCTGAACGATGAAATTGGGGATGAATCCGCAAAGAGAGCGCTGTAGATACCAAGACGGGCTTTCTTACCTTCCAGCCATCAACACCCACAGGCGAGCGTTCTAACCTTCCAGACATCAACACTCACAGGCGAGCGTTCTAACCTTCCAGCCATCAACACTCACAAATGAGCGTTCTAACCTTCCAGGCATCAACACCCACAGATGAGCGTTCTAACCTTCCAGACATCAACACCCACAGATGAGCGTTCTAACCTTCCTGCCATCAACACCCACAGGCGAGCGTTCTAACCTTCCAGACATCAACACCCACAGGCGAGCGTTCTTGTCTTCCAGCCATCAACACCCACAGGCGAGCGTTCTAACCTTCCAGCCATCAACACCCACAGATGAGCGTTCTAGTCTTCCTAACATCAACACCCACAGATGAGCGTTCTAATCTTCCAGACATCAACACCCACAGACGAGCGTTCTAACCTTCCAGACATCAACACTCACAGGCGAGCGTTCTAACCTTCCAGCCATCAACACTCACAAATGAGCGTTCTAACCTTCCAGACATCAACACCCACAGATGAGCGTTCTAACCTTCCTGCCATCAACACCCACAGGCGAGCGTTCTAACCTTCCAGACATCAACACCCACAGGCGAGCGTTCTAACCTTCCAGCCATCAACACCCACAGACGAGCGTTCTAACCTTCCAGCCATCAACACCCACAGGCGAGCGTTCTAACCTTCCTGCCATCAACACCCACAGGCGAGCGTTCTAACCTTCCAGACATCAACACCCACAGATGAGCGTTCTAACCTTCCTGCCATCAACACCCACAGACGAGCGTTCTAACCTTCCAGCCATCAACACCCACAGGCGAGCGTTCTAACCTTCCAGCCATCAACACCCACAGGCGAGCGTTCTAACCTTCCAGCCATCAACACTCACAGGCGAGCGTTCTAACCTTCCACCCATCAACACCCACAGGCGAGCGTTCTAACCTTCCAGCCATCAACACTCACAAATGAGCGTTCTAACCTTCCTGCCATCAACACTCACAGGCGAGCGTTCTAACCTTCCAGACATCAACACCCACAGGCGAGCGTTCTAACCTTCCAGACATCAACACCCACAGATGAGCGTTCTAACCTTCCAGCCATCAACACCCACAGGCGAGCGTTCTAACCTTCCAGACATCAACACCCACAGATGAGCGTTCTAACCTTCCAGACATCAACACCCACAGGCGAGCGTTCTAACCTTCCAGACATCAACACCCACAGATGAGCGTTCTAACCTTCCAGCCATCAACACCCACAGGCGAGCGTTCTAACCTTCCAGACATCAACACCCACAGACGAGCGTTCTAACCTTCCAGCCATCAACACCCACAGGCGAGCGTTCTAACCTTCCAGCCATCAACACCCACAGGCGAGCGTTCTAACCTTCCAGACATCAACACCCACAGATGAGCGTTCTAACCTTCCAGACATCAACACCCACAGATGAGCGTTCTAACCTTCCAGCCATCAACACCCACAGGCGAGCGTTCTAACCTTCCAGACATCAACACCCACAGACGAGCGTTCTAACCTTCCAGCCATCAACACCCACAGGCGAGCGTTCTAACCTTCCAGCCATCAACACCCACAGGCGAGCGTTCTAACCTTCCAGACATCAACACCCACAGATGAGCGTTCTAACCTTCCAGCCATCAACACCCACAGGCGAGCGTTCTAACCTTCCAGCCATCAACACCCACAGACGAGCATTCTAACCTTCCAGACATCAACACCTACAGATTAGCGTTCTAACCTTCCAGACATCAACACCTACAGATTAGCGTACTAACCTTCCAGCCATCAACACTCACAGACGAGCGTTCTAACCTTCCAGACATCACCACCCACAGACGAGCATTCTAACCTTCCAGCCATCAACAATCACAGGCGAGCGTTCTAACCTTCCACCCATCAACACCCACAGGCGAGCGTTCTAACCTTCCAGCCATCAACACTCACAAATGAGCGTTCTAACCTTCCAGACATCAACACCCACAGGCGAGCGTTCTAACCTTCCAGCCATCAACACTCACAGGCGAGCGTTCTAACCTTCTAGACATCAACACCCACAGGCGAGCGTTCTAACCTTCCAGACATCAACACTCACAGGCGAGCGTTCTAACCTTCCAGACATCAACACCCACAGGCGAGCGTTCTAACCTTCCTGCCATCAACACCCACAGGCGAGCGTTCTAACCTTCCAGACATCAACACCCACAGGCGAGCGTTCTAACCTTCCAGCCATCAACACTCACAGGCGAGCGTTCTAACCTTCCAGACATCAACACCCACAGGCGAGCGTTCTAACCTTCCTGCCATCAACACTCACAGGCGAGCGTTCTAACCTTCCAGACATCAACACCCACAGGCGAGCGTTCTATCCTTCCAGCCATCAACACCCACAGGCGAGCGTTCTAACCTTCCAGCCATCAACACTCACAGACGAGCGTTCTAACCTTCCAGACATCAACACCCACAGTCGAGCGTTCTAACCTTCCAGACATCAACACCCACAGACGAGCGTTCTAACCTTCCAGACATCAACACCCACAGTCGAGCGTTCTAACCTTCCTGCCATCAACACCCACAGGCGAGCGTTCTAACCTTCCAGACATCAACACCCACAGTCGAGCGTTCTAACCTTCCTGCCATCAACACCCACAGTCGAGCGTTCTAACCTTCCAGCCATCAACACCCACAGTCGAGCGTTCTAACCTTCCAGCCATCAACACCCACAGACGAGCGTTCTAACCTTCCAGACATCAACACCCACAGATGAGCGTTCTAACCTTCCAGACATCAACACCCACAGGCGAGCGTTCTAACCTTCCTGCCATCAACACCCACAGACGAGCGTTCTAACCTTCCAGCCATCAACACTCACACGACGAGCCGTCTAACCTTCCAGCCATCAACACCCACAAGCGAGCGTTCTAACCTTCCAGACATCAACACCCACAGGCGAGCGTTCTAACCTTCCAGACATCAACACTCACAGGCGAGCGTTCTAACCTTCCTGCCATCAACACCCACAGGCGAGCGTTCTAACCTTCCAGCCATCAACACCCACAGGCGAGCGTTCTAACCTTCTAGCCATCAACACTCACAAACGAGCGTTCTAACCTTCCAGACATCAACACTCACAGACGAGCGTTCTAACCTTCCAGCCATCAACACCCACAGGCGAGCGTTCTAACCTTCCAGACATCAACACCCACAGACGAGCGTTCTAACCTTCCTGCCATCAACACCCACAGGCGAGCGTTCTAACCTTCCTGCCATCAACACCCACAGACGAGCGTTCTAACCTTCCAGACATCAACACCCACAGACGAGCGTTCTAACCTTCCAGACATCAACACCCACAGACGAGCGTTCTAACCTTCCAGACATCAACACCCACAGGCGAGCGTTCTAACCTTCCAGACATCAACACCCACAGACGAGCGTTCTAACCTTCCAGCCATCAACACCCACAGGCGAGCGTTCTAACCTTCCAGCCATCAACACTCACAGGCGAGCGTTCTAACCTTCCAGCCATCAACACTCACAGGCGAGCGTTCTAACCTTCCAGCCATCAACACTCACAGACGAGCGTTCTATCTGATCCACTAGAGCCTTGATTAACGACTATCTAATCTCCAGTTGTTGACAGTTATGTTGTCACAACGGTACAATACGAGCCCATCGATAGGTGCTGTCAAAATCTACCTTCATGGACAAGCTTCTTGTACTGCTTTACCGCAGCAACTACATTCAAAGAGGAGGAGATTAAAAAAAAAAAGATAAGAATAATTAGTATTATTGAGACAGTGTGGGTGAGGGTGAGGGTTGTGGTAGAAAAAAGTCGCTTTCCTGTTCCTTTATTATTATTACCTTACGGCCGAGTGTGCAGAATATATCTGTGTGTGTGTGTGTGTGTATGCATGCTTGTTTGTTTGCATTAATGTATGTATGTATGTATGTATGCATGTTTGTGTGTCTGTATGTTCAATAAATTATGCCTGTGGCGATTCTATTATAATAGTAACTGTTCTTTGTTAAAACAGAAAAGCACAAGTATATTATCGTGCAAGTTAAAAAAATAGGAAAAAAATAATGTTTGAATGAAAATACCTAACAAAACCAAAAAAAAAAATATTTAATTGTAAAACCGTTGTTATTATTTAAAAAAAAAAAAATACCACTTTTGCACTCTTTAGACTCTCTGTTCAATAGTGTTTCTCTGTAGACTTTGGTGGCAGCAAAAAAAAAAAAAAACAAAAAAAAAAAAAAAAGAAAAAATGCCAGACTATTTATGAACTGCGAACGTGTTGACAGACAGGTGGGAGAAAAGGTTACTGTGTAGTTTTAATTCTTGGCGTTTTTTTGTTGTTGTTGCGGCGCCAATGCGGGTAGGTGGTTGTTGTGATGAAGGTGACAGTGGTGGTGATTGAGGTTGGCGTCTCTCTCTCTCTCTCTCTCTCTCTCTCTCTGTCTCTCTCTCTATCTATCTATCTCTTTCTCTCCCTCTGTGTCTCTCTCTTTCTCTCTCTGTCTCTTCTCTCTCTCTCTCTCTTTCTCTCTCTCTCTCTCTCTCTCTCTCTTTCTCTCTCTCTGTCTCTCTCTCTTTCTCTCTCTGTCTCTCTCTCCCTTCTCTCTCTCTCTTTCTCTCTCTGTCTCTTCTCTCTTTCTCTCTCTGTCTCTCTCTCCCTCTCTGTCTGTCTCTCTTTCTCTCTCTGTCTCTCTCTCCCTCTCTGTCTCTCTGTGTCTCTCTCTGTGTCTCTCTCTGTGTCTCTCTCTCCCTCTCTGTCTCTCTGTGTCTCTCTCTGTGTCTCTCTATCTCTCTCTGTGTCTCTCTCGCTGTGCCTCTATTCATTAATTAGTTCTTAAGCAACTTTTGTTTTCTCCTTCCTTGTCATCAGGTTCTGTTCACCAGGGATGTCGATGATATCTCCATATAGCAATTGGCACGGAGTACGTTATCTCGGTGTGGATATGCAGCTTGGGTTTTTACTACTACTACTACTACTACTACTACTACTACTACTACTACTACTACTACTACTACTACTACTACTACTACTACTACTACTACCTCACAACAACCACGACGACGACGACTACTACTACTACTACTACTACTACTACTACTACTACTACTACTACTACTACTACTACTACTACTACTACTACCACGACGACGACTACGACGACGACTACTACTACTACTACTACTACTACTACTACTACTACTACTACTACTACTACTACTACTACTACTACTACTACTGCTACTGCTGCTGCTGCTGCTACTCATGCTACTACTTCTACTACTACTTCTACTACTACTACTACTACTACTACTACTACTACTACTACTACTACTACTACTACTACTACTACTACCACTACTACTACTACTACTACTACTACTACTACTACTACTACTACTACTACTACTACTACTACTACTACTACTACTACCACCACCACCACCACCACCACCACCACTACTACTACTACTACTACTACTACTACTACTACTACTACTACTACTGCTGTTACTACTACTACTACTACTACTACTACTACTACTACTACTACTACTACTACTACTACTACTACTACTACTACTACTACTACTACTACTACTACTACTACTACTTCTATTCTAGTTTGGTTTTTTTTTTCAATCTTCTAACGAAAAAGGCACCACTTCTTTCGTAAAAAAAAAACTATTTATGATTAAGTCTTTCAGCTTTTAACACATTTTTGCGTTGCTTGTCAACGAAATGTTACACTGAAATAGTTCAAGTGACTGCCATTGTCACACGGATAAAGACCCATCAAGCACAATTTCACGGTTAGGCCGTACACGGCTTTATAGAAATCATCTTTATCCGAGAACACCTGTTTTTTCTTCTTTGTAGGTCTCAATAACCAAAGATTTTCATTGGAAGTGCGTCGCACCGATTTCACATATTTCTATATCGTATGCCCGTAAGTTGTATACAATTACACTGGGATCAGTGAGACAAGGCTAGAGAGCTAAATCAGTAGATTTCTGGATTCACGATGAAGAGGTCACGGCTTAGCCATCGGATGGTGGGGGTCACATTTAGCAAGCCCTATCTTTGGCTTGACGGAAAGCAGCCAACTCCAAAAGATTCATTATAAAATATAGGTGACAAACTTACCCAAAGAACAAAATCGACGAGAATTCAACAGAACAATAAGTTTGTAATGCTCAATCATGTCTTCCCACCAACGCTTTTAAATCAATCAACTATATAAAATGTCAAGACAATATGGCACGAGATTCGACGCTCTTTTCTCATGTTCAGACACAAATATCCACCAGCCACCCTGTTACTCGAACAAGCTTACTTGGCAGCGGTTTACTTACTTTAACCTGCATCCCGTGTATTTCATAGAAACCTTAACCTCATGTTTAACTCGAACCTGCCTGAGCGACGTCTTGGGATATCCCTATTGAGGGTCGAAACCATGTAGAGCCCTATCTCCTCGACCTTATACTGACATACTGAAATTAAATAATCTTTCAAAAAAACAAAACAAAACATAAACAAACCAACAAAACCCTCAAAAGTCTTGGGTCACCTCAGTCTTTGGTAATGATTTGGCAATTCGACGATAGATCTAAATCTATGGACGCAATTCCCACAAAAGCTTGAACACGCAAAAACTCTAGTTCAGGAGTTAGAGCTGTAGGTTTGCAAAAGGAAAATTTTCATGAACTGATCCTGATTTGGGTTAAAATTCAACGTCGTCTTACTAAATCTATATGGAGCTTGACGGGAGCGTGGCTGTGGAGGTAACAAAGACGTTACACATCGTCGTTTAGTAACACCAGAGAACTGCGTTTCCCTTGCTCTACGCACCAGGTGCTGCTAGTCGCAGTAAGGAGGGGCTGGTTCTGAAACAACTCAGAGACTGAGGCTGAAGTTGGCGCTTGGTTAACTCCCTTGCAGGATTAATAAAGTTATTGAAAATTGCTTTTTTTTTTTTACTTGTTGAAGACTGCACAGACCATTAATTTCAGTTTTCAGTTCCCTTTTCCTAGGTTAACACGAAGTAGCAGCGATGAAAGTTCGTCGAAAATGGTCAACTAAGGTTCCTCTTGTTAGTTCCAAGCTGTACATGTTGCTAAATACTTATTTCTTTGAAGCAATTTAATAGTCAGAAAGTTTACTTTTCACGCGCTCATGCGAAAGATTATTACTTTGTACGCCTGCATTTGAACCGACGTCATAATGGAATATAAACTTAAATGTCGGGTTGCATCAGCTAGAGATCTTGCTGCTAAATCTAGATCTATAGATATCAGTTTGAAAAACCTTCAATTTGCTAAAGCGTATAATTATTATTTCTTTACTTTGCATCCTATTTAAATTATGAATCCCCAAACTGACTATTTTGTTATATAAAATAAAGTTAAGAGTTTTTCGCTGTTCTAATTTGAAGACCATCCTTGAACTTTCCAAAGGTTAACGGGACTAGCGCCAGGTTTCTCAAAGATTATCAGCAAGGGGCAGCAACCTGCGCCGCGGGCTATAGGTAAAACAGTTCCCCCTAGCCTTCTTCTTCTAGAGACCTTGAAAAGAGGCACGGCTGCCAGATATAAAAAGCTATAACCAGCAAAGTGCTAAGCCTACGTGCGCAAGAATCTGCACAGAAAAAAGAAGTGCCGATTCCACGAAGCTCCTATTTTGTGGGGGGTTTGGTTTTTTATGAAGTCCCCACTGGCTACCTTCTGTACGGCTGGTCCATGCCATTTTGGCTGCAGCGCCAAGTGCAGGAATTCTACGCCTCGTCAGAGAAAACTCGTCTGGCGCTAACAGCGGGTACTGAGCCAAGTTAGAATTTGAAAAGAATTCAATACGTCAACGCCTTCGTTGGAAAAGTAAAACTGCGAAATGAAATTCATCCGTGAATTATTGCTTATAAAGCCATTCACCTTATTGTTAGGTTGAACCAGGGAGGACATATCCCGCGTCTCTGTTGAAAACATTAATATCATTAATTTGCCCCCCAAAAAATAACAACAACAAAAAAACAAGCGGAAGGATACAATTCATTTACGAAGTTCGAATAATGATTCATGATAAGTGAAGTGTTTGCGTGGAATGTAAAAAAGCGCTCACAAGCGCGACAAAGAAAAGCAGGC
>JAWDGP010002155.1:52500-62500 GCA_033675545.1 Elysia crispata | reverse complement strand
TACAAAAATTTCTAGAATACTGGCATAATATTTTTCCGTTAAAAAAGAATCAGATTTTGAGGCATTTTGCTGATGTTTTTTTTTTTTTTTTTGTGCAAGGTGTTCGGTCATGTAAATGTTGCTAAATTACTTTCACCATGGATGCCTAGTGACGGCAGCTTACGTTCAGTGGATTAGTGATTGCTTAAATGGCCTGGTATGTAGATCAGGAAAAAGTTTTAAATGTCTAACAAAGTGTGATAAAAAAAGAAGAGAAAAAATTAATGTGTAGTATGACCTTTGCTAGACATAGATTGTTAGAATCTATTTAAAGTTGTCTGAGAAGACTGACGTTTAATCATTTATTTATTTTTTTAGCATATAATGCTTATAAACCAAAAATTAAAATACCGTAAAGCGTCTGGTGATATGACTCGAGTGAACAAATTTATGTTTGTCTCGGTTTTTTAGTGTATTAAACTCAACCACTCTTCTGAATACTAAAATGATAATAGACACAGTTTTCAGGATACAAATAATGTCATACTCTGTGATCCAGATTTTTTTTTTTTTTAAAGGAGAAAGCATTACAGTAAAATTATTACATTAGTTGAATGAGACTTAAGATTCCTCCAGAAACAAACCGCCTGCCCTCAGAAATACGCCATTGATTGGATCTGTGATAAACAGTCCAGAATTTATCCACTCAACTGACGTGGCGTAAGATGCCATAACTAGGCTACCATGATAAAAGTGTTCGAACAGTAATCATAATTTTTCAACGGTAGAAGATTATGCCAATACTCTAAGTATTTTTAAGGCTAAAGTGCGACAATTTTTTAAAGTTATTTCTTATTTCTTTTTTTTTTTTTCGACAGGAACCAGAATAAAGATCTAGAGTACCGGTTCTAGGTAGGGCTCTTCACCGTCATCATGGCGGAACGTCTAGTTACCGGCAGGTGTGCAGAGAACGAGACAGAAAAATATCATTGGATGAACTTAAGAGGTTGGTTCCCTCAATATAAAGAAAATGTGACAACATTCTGCTTGTAGAGTGGATTTTTTTTTTTTACTTAGAAAACTTTGTTTCGTGAAGGAGTATAATTATACCCCGGTAATGCTTAAAAGATAAGAAGTGATGTTAAAATAGTAATGCAATGGTCTGAATAATTCAAATGAGTCGAAATAAGATTAACTTTATTTATTCCTCTTAAGGATATCAACAATTATGGAAGAATATAGCGTGATCTACAAATGAGAAGCAGGCAAAGCGATGCTTTAAAGTTACAAGTATATTCACTATAGTAACGGATAAACAAATAATACTGTACTTTCCCAATCTACAGAATCCTTTTCAATGCTCGTTTCAAGATTATGAATTCCTGCCAAAAAAGGCCTAAAAAGCGTCAGAGCTCTCCAATGAGCGTTCAAGTTATAAAATATAAATAGATTGAATTTTTTTTTCATTGCTAAATATTCGAATTGGAAAGTCCTTTGTCTCATACTGCAAAACGAGACACATAGAGAGTATACTTTTCATATGAAGCATACAATGTGAGTGAGAGAATAAAATTCAGTAATCCTTCAATGACGATCTGTTTCAAAGATATTTTTTTCTTACCTTTAGAGATAAAGACCAGCTTTATCACCACTGTTCTGTGAATAAATGAATTTATAAGGTTTTGATGATGATAGTTTTACTTTCTGAATAATACATACCTGTTTATAAATTCCCTTGTATGTCCTCATTTATCTTCAATACATGTGGATTAGATCAATATAAGTATTTTTACTTTCTGAATGATACTCACCTTATTATGAATTCTTCTGTGTATCCCCATTTACCTTCAATATGGTAAAATAATTATTAATATCATTAATAAGTGTTACTTTCTGATGTATTTACGTTTTCATCAACCCCATGTGTATCCTATTTATCTTCAATACATGTCTATTCGATAAGACGGTGAACGTTCATTTCTGTTTCACACATTTATATGTATGATTTCCCTTTTATTTCCTTATTAATTTTTATGACATCATGGGGCATAGTCTAGCCACACAACTTTTATTTATCACACTGTCTGCAATAACTCATCCGCTATAGAGTTCTTCAAGGCTTTCTAAGCCAGGCAATTGACAAGGATTGAGAAATAAAAACTTCCAACGGGAAGAAAAATGGCCAACATGTCAAATCTCCCTTCCCGATTCATAGTTACTGATTCTCTATAATTGCCCTTGAAAATTTTCTTAAGTTTGAAGAAATTTTTACCGCAACGTAGGTCAATTTTCCACTTAAAATGTCTAGATCAAAACAATCTTAAACTTAAATTACTTGAACTTGAGTAACGGGTTCTGTTTTAAATGTGCAAAATTTGAAGTAAACATGTGTGTTTGTATGTTCTTGTTATTTGATATAGCCCGTTCACATGTGTGTTTGTATGTTCTTGTTATTTGATATAGCCCGTTCACATGTGTGTTTGTATGTTCTTGTTATTTGATATAGCCCGTTCACATGGGTGTTTGTATGTTCTTGTTATTTGATATAGCCCGTTCACATGGGTGTTTGTATGTTCTTGTTATTTGATATAGCCCGTTCACATGGGTGTTTGTATGTTCTTGTTATTTGATATAGCCCGTTCACATGTGTGTTTGTATGTTCTTGTTATTTGATATAGCCCGTTCACATGGGTGTTCTCAGAACTATTTTCTCAAATTGAACCAACGTAGAGCAGGGAGTAACAGAGAGGATGAGACCCTACAATCACCTACCGACGGTGTGGGATTCGAACCTGCTGCGAAGGGACACAGACGCTCTAGCCCACCTGCCACTGAGGCTCCGTATGTTAAGTAACACACAAGACGACTTGTGACAGTGTGCCGTGGATAGGGTGGACTGGAGCCAATACTCTACAACAGCTGATATTTCTAGTTTTGATCTCATGTTGTCTAGAATCAGTAAGTTGTGGCATCATTGTTTCCATTAATTCACTTTACATATAAAATTTGATATCGATAAAATTAACCTGTTGTGTATTTTTCTTTACCAAAATGAATTTAAATGACGTTCATTTGATTTGTATTTTTTTAATTATTATTATTAATATAGGTACTTTTTAAATTTATTTATTTGTTTGTTGCATGTCTTTCGGTATTCAATAAATCATGACTGTGGACTCTCATTTTGACAATTTTTAATTTTAGCGTGAGGTCCAAGTAAATAATCTCTGAAAATATTATACAGGCCACCCATTACAAAAACGTTTCTTTACATTATAATGCTTGTACCTCAAATGGATATAACTGGCAGGTATTAACAGTCTGCAGCTAAAGGCTGCGTTGGTCTTCATACTCGTCATTTCGTTTCATTTATACCAACACTCATAGTATACACACAGTTCTTTTACACTATTTCTTTTTAATGGGCCAGCTTCAAAGTTCACCGCAGTGGCTCTCTCTCTCTCTCTCTCTCTCTCTCCGGATTTCCCCGGTTATTTTCCTTTGCTGGTCATCGACATTTTAGGCTCAGTCATCTCTCACCACAGTTATTTCCCTTGGCAGGCGCCAGATAACTTGTTTTACCCTTTCCCACCACGCAGGCTGGTAGAAGCGGACATGACCTATTTAGAAAAGATCATTGCACTACACGCCAGCGTGCATTCCGTGCAACCTGGTTGTACAGTTTTGGACGAGTCCATTTCTTCATTTTTTTAGGTCGAGGGGTGTTTAGGTTTGTCAAAATATTTTTTTTTTTTTTTGTACTTTATGTACTTGACAGGCAAGGACTGAGCCAAATTGATTAAAAAAAAAAAAGAAAAGAAACGATCGATGTTCTGAATACATTATAAAGTTCTTATCATATGAAAAGCTAGCCTTGGGTGAGAAAACAGATTAAGAGATATTGGCATCTCAGGTAAGCTTCAATTTTTTAGAAAATAAAAGACATTCACTAAAAGGAATTTAACAATAAATCAAGCCCAGGTAACGCTTTCTCCATTAATAAAAAAAATAACGAAAAAACAAAACAAAACAAAACGAGCTATGGCCAAGGCTTTCATGGCAAAAGTAATGACCTCAAAAGTCGTGTTAAATAACGATTATTTACTACGACTTAAACCCATAGAATTAGGCATTTCTGAAAATCTACAGAGACAAGAAACTCGAGTGAGCCACATGAAAAGAGCTATAGTCATCGGGTAAAGCAGAAACACGAATAGCCTACATGAGAACGCCAGATCAAGATCGTCTTTTGTCGAGTATAAATAACAAGTGTCTCTTAGTATTTAGGTTATCCTTGGAAAGTCAGATTAGTAAAAGACAAGAAATTTAAAATTACAGGGCGGAAATAATTGATTACAAATAGCTTTTTGGATTAAAAAAAAAACCTTTCGCATGTAACCAGGTTTGCGGTGGAAATACTTTTATTCTCAAACAAAAGGGTTCATGTTCGAATCCTCAGTCCGAAAGTTCGATATTTAAAAGTTAACCCACTTAAGTGTAAAATGGTATATTGACTTGTATGTGATTGAGGGTCTTTTCATTACGTTAAACTTATGTGATTCCTAACTGCTAATCCAAAGTAACATTTCATTGGGGTTTAAGAGAGGCACATCTGTGAGCATATTGCCTATATTTGTGAGTGCATTGCCTTATTGGGAAAAAACCACCTATCTATGATTGTATTTTGTGGTTAGACACTTTTTTTAATTATAGAACTTATATCACTATCCCCCATAATAATTCTGACTAAAACGTATGCTCAATTTTATGGAGACTTGGGCAAGAAACCATCGGATGCTATTTTTTTTTCTTGTTGTTGCAAACCTCACCTCTATAGCTCTATCTTGATCCATGATGGCATTTCACAGGAATTACGTTACTTGTTTAAAGTTACACCTTCTGTTCAGCTATGAGAAACATTCATATGTCCGTACTTTTTTTTTTCTTGCAGGATAATTTTCTCCCTTGGGGTGGTTGATTTATCACAATAATCTTTTTCTTGAAATTGCACTCCTATGAGTATAATTCTTACTTATGATTAACCCAGTGGTTTGCTTCCTCTAGATCAAAATTTGATACTACTACTACTACTACTACTACTACTACTACTACTACTACTACTACTACTACTACTACTACTACTACTACTACTACTACTACTACTACTACTACTACTGCTACTACTACTACTACTACTACTACTACTACTACTACTACTACTACTACTACTACTACTACTACTACTACTACTACAGTTACTACTACTACTACTACTACTACAAATACTACTACTACTACTACTACTACTACTACTACTACTACTACTACTACTACTACTACTAGTAGTAGCAATAATAATGATAACAAGAACAACAATAACAAGAACAACAACAACAACAACAGTACTACTACTACTACTACTACTACTACTACTACTACTACTACTACTACTACTACTACTACTACCACTACTACTAGTAGTAGCAATAACAATGATAACAAGAACAACAATAACAAGAACAACAACAACAACAACAACAGTACTACTACTACTACTACTACTACTACTACTACTACTACTACTACTACTACTACTACTACTACTACTACTACTACTACTACTACTACTACTACTACTACTACTAATAATAATAATAATAATAATAATAATAATAATAATAATAATAATAATAATGTTAACAAGAACAACAACAACAACAACAACAACAACAACAACAACAACAACAACAACAACAACAGCAACAGCAACAACAACAACTACAACAACAACAACAACAACAACAACAACAACAACAACAACAACAACAACAACAACAACAGTAATAATAATGATAATAAAAACTAAAATCAAGTATGAAAATCAAAGATGCTTTGAAACACATTGAGCAATAGCAGTGAGGAAGTATTGGCACTATGTACTTGTCCTCGGGCCACGGACCGCTTCTGTCTGATACATCGGAGCAATGGAAATTGGTTGTCACGGCTCCTGGCGGCCGCTGCGGTCAGTGATGGAGCAGGAAACTGTGGCCTGGTCGACAGACAGGAAGTGAGATGGTCAAGCCTCAGGTATTGGCGATTTTCTACAATCCGCGACAATTGTTTATGATTGTTCCGGTTTTTTTAATATAAATATATATATAAAATCGGTCGAGATATGCGCTTTGACACTGGTCTTCGACTCCATGTAGGTCAAATTCTCAAAATGAATGTTCCTTTGGAAAAGAGTTGTTCTTTTTGGTTTCATGTATTTTTTTTGTTTTTTTTGTTTTTTGTTTTTGTTTATTTTTTTTTTTTTTTTTTTTGACAAATAATATTAAAGCAAGTAGGAAAGTATTATTTGGTGTGGATTTCGCTGTTGCTACAAGTGGTGGGGATGATGGTGTTGATGACGATGGCGGTAGTTGTGGTTGGGGCGATCATGATGGCAAGAGTGGCGATGGTTGGTGATAATCTCGGTAAAGATGGTGGTGGTGATGGTGTTAGTACCAACGGTGTGGTGGTGGTGGTGGTGATGGCGATGGTTGTGGCAATGGTTGGTGATAATCTCGGTTATGATGATGGTGGCGGTGCTGGTGTTAGTATTGGGGCAGTAGTGACGGCGGTGGTGGTGGTGGTAGTTGAAGAGGAATGGGTGTGATGATAATAATTAGGTAATATTAGTTAATAGTTATGGCAGTTTTAGTGCTGGTGGTTGGGTAAGGATGGTGTTATATTATATAAAATTGATCTAAGATCATAGTATTACTTTGTTTTAATCGACTTAGAAGCGTCATTGCTAGCTTTTCTTTACACTTAATCGAACCTTCCGAATGCTAAGGGAACAACGTACAAACAAACCTAAGGTGTAATTTCACATTTAACGCATGACACTCGTCCTTCTTGAGGCAGAGATGTGTGTTGACGAGGGAAGCAGAGTTCTGGACGCACTGGAGTCGAGAAATACAGAATCGTCGATGCGATTCTACGATTCTTAGAATCGGCGATTCCGATTCTCAGAATTGATTCTGCTCGCCTTTAATGCTGCGGACATGGAGTCGAAGCGCTTTATATATTTAGAATCGACGCGTAATTCAAGCGTAATGAGAGACTTGCAAGAGGCGATGGCGTCGACACACCACCAATAATTATTCAGAAATAAAGAACAAAATATGGCGGCTTCGAAATAAATTAAATAGAAAAAAGTAAACCAACGCATTAACATTAAAAAAAAACCCAGCTATTTCATATGGAAAGAGTTAGCAAAAAAAAATAATAAACAAATTCTATCATCAACATAATATTTTTTTTTCTCCGATGACACAATAGTCTTTCCGTGCCAGGACTCGGTGTTTTTACTGACAAGACTCTGCTCAAAATGACTTTCTAATTTATCCTGCCTGCGCCTTAACGCTCATTGCGCAAGACGGCTGGCATGATGTCATAGATAACTGACGTTTGATCCAGCAGTATGTCCTCAAGACGGCTGGCATGATGTCATAGATAACTGACGTTTGATCCAGCAGTATGTCCTCAAGGACTTTTACTCGTGCAGTAATCATGATTCATTTAGATGCTTTTGCTTTGTTTATGTTTCATTGTTTGTTGTTTTTTTTTTTCTTTCTTTATTATGATCTAACTACCAACGTCCTAGCAAACTCTTTCGCAGCGAGGTCTTTCATAAAAAGAAAAAAAAAGTGCGGGCCCAATTACAACGCGAATAACCTTCAACATTTGGGTCCTAGCTTCAGTTTTTAGAACTGATGGGAATAAAGTTAATCATCGCATCAGTTACGGCTTCCGCCAAGCATATCCCAGCATGCATGCAAAACTAGAGGGCCAAAAACCGCCCAACACCACGGCCATGTCCGACAGATGATATAGCTGTACTGTATACTAGATAATACATAGCGTGCAGAACTAGATCTAGACCAGTACATATCCCAGAATGCATGCAAAACTAGAGGGCAAAAAACCGCCCAACACCACGGTCATGTCCGACAGATGATATAGCTGTACTGTATACTAGATAATACATAGCGTGCAGAACTAGATCTAGACCAGTACATATCCCAGAATGCATGCAAAACTAGAGGGCAAAAAACCGCCCAACACCACGGTCATGTCCGACAGATGATATAGCTGTACTGTATACTAGATAATACATAGCGTGCAGAACTAGATCTAGACCAGTACATATTGTCCTGTGTTCTGTTTATGATTAATTCATCTACACGGACAAGACATGGTAAACTGGCACCGGAACAAAGCGAAAAGTTCAAGGTGAAATAAGTTATGAGTTTTTGTTGAGTTCTGTTTCGATCTGGTGTGCGATAGTGTGTGTGTGTGTGTGTTTGTGTGTGTGTGTGCGTATCGGGGGTCAGTTTAGAGTAACGGTTATTATCTTGTGGACAGCTGTAAACGGCTGCAAAGCTGTGTTCATTACTTCTCCGCGTGAATTTAATTAAAAAAAAAGGTTTTTATCCTATGGTTGAGATCTGCAAGTTTATGACTATGAAATGGGGGAATCGGATCGAGGCAATTATAATAAACTAAAAGCTTCGGGATATGGGATACATTTGCTAATGAAACTAATCGTGAAAAAAATAAATTCTAAAAAGAAAAAAAAAATAAATAAAAAACTTTTAGAGAAAAAAACACCTTTGGAGAAAAAAGAATGAAAAAAAAAATGTATATATTGACATGAAAGATGGGAAAAATTGAGATAGAAAGAGACCCAAACAGAGAGAGAGAGAGAGAGAGAGAGAGAGAGAGAGAGAGAGAGAGAGAGAGAGAGAGAGAGAGAGAGAGAGAGAGAGAGAGAGAGAGAGAGAGAGAATGAGAGAGACAGAGACAGAGAGAGACTGAGAGAGACAGAGAGAGACCGAGAGAATGAGGGAGACAGAGAGAGACAGAGAGAGAGAAACAGAGACAGAGACAGAGACAGAGAGAGTTTCTAGAGTAGGGAAACCTTGAGACAGAAGATTCTCAGTGCAGAGGTCAACATCCTTGACCACTCTGAGGAGCTCTTTCAAAGTTTACTTTGTATGGATTATGTTTTCCTGCACTTCTGTGTCTTTGCCTGAGTTTAGTCTGTCTCCCCACCCCGCTCTGTATGTCTGACTGTCTGACTGTCTATCTGTCTCTCTGTCTCTCTGTCTCTCTCTCTCTCTCTCTCTCTCTCTGTCTGTCTGTCTGTCTGTCTGTCTGTCTGTCTGTCTGTCTGTCTGTCTGTCTGTCTGTCTCTCTCTCTCTCTCTCTCTCTCTCTCTCTCTCTCTCTCTCTCTCTCTCTCCGTCTCAATCTCTCTCTCTGCGTCTCAATCTTTCTCTCTCTCACTCAATCTCTCTCTCTCTCTCTCTCTCTCTCTCTCTTTACGTCTCTCTCTGTCTCTCTCTCCGTGTCAGTATCTTTCTCTGTCTTTCTATCCCTCTGTCTGTCTCACTCTCCGTCTCATTATGTCTCTCCATCTCTCTATGTGTGTCTATCTCTCTATATGTTTCTGTGTCTCTCTGTATTTCTTCCTCTATGCACGCCACATTCTTTTTATGATATCAGATCATGGTAGAAGTTAGAGTACTATTTGTGATTGAAAAAGCATGCTAGAGCGCTATAGACCTTAAAGTGATTGTATACAATAAAATACGCCTCTCCCTTTTTTTCCCACCATTTTTTTATAAAATATTTCCCCGTGTAATTCTGTTACATAGGATAAATTCCATAATTAAACGGTTAGATATCATTCTTATTCTTGCTTTTGTACTTCTTCTTCTTTTCCTTCTTCTTCTTCTTCTTCTTCTTCTTCTTCTTCTTCTTCTTCTTCTTCTTCTTCTTCTTCTTCTTCTTCTTCTTCTTCTTCTTCTTCTTCTTCTTCTTCTTCTTCTTCTTCTTCTTCTTCTTCTTTTCCTTCTTCTTCTTCTTCTTCTTCTTCTTCTTCTTCTTCTTCTTCTTCTTCTTCTTCTTCTTCTTCTTCTTCTTCTTCTTCTTCTTCTTCTTCTTCTTCTTCTTCTTCTTCTTCTTCTTCT
>JAWDGP010002155.1:27500-37500 GCA_033675545.1 Elysia crispata | reverse complement strand
TGCTCTTCTGCTTGCTTGTTGAGCTGTACACATCTGCTCACCCACCAGCTCATCATTAGCACCAGGCAGGCGGAGTGCTGGTGTTATGTGACCGCTGAGGTCATCTCGGGTCATCGACTTCTGGGGGAGTTAGTGCATCGGGGGAGGGGTGGGGGGTGGTGGTGGCCGACTTAATGAAGATGGGAGCGCGCGGGGGGAGGCGGGTGGAGGAAAGATAACCATGTGACGACAGAGACAAAAGGAAGGTGGGAGGGGGACTAGGGATGGGGTCTGTCGGGAGAAAGACAATTATTGTAGATGTGAGGGTAAATACTGGGAAGACACGTATGTTTCTTAGAGGATAGATTGGATATTGTGAAGTTAATGGTGTGATTAATAAGAGTTGACCAAAAAAAAAAAATAGAAAATTTATTTTGTTTTTCGCTTCGAAATAGAGTCGCGCTAGTGTTAACACTTGATTTGAGAGAGAGAGAGAGAGAGAGAGAGAGAGAGAGAGAGAGAGAGAGAGAGAGAGAGAGAGAGAGAGAGAGAGAGAGAGAGAGAGAATTTGATACATTACAGTTGACAGATTTATTTCTGTGATTCTTGTTTTTTTTTTTTTTTTGTTTGTTTATTTGCTTTATTTTTTTTATCGTTTTTGGACTTTGCTTTTCTCTTAACCACCATCATCTCCTTTTCCTTTTAACATCTCTTTGAAAAGGAAAATTTGAACGATTGACTCGTATAGAATTTAATCTCAAATGGAACTTATTTAACGTAGCAACTCAAATTTTCTGCTTCTGTAATTAC
Organism: Elysia crispata; assembly: GCA_033675545.1. Taxonomy (NCBI): domain Eukaryota; kingdom Metazoa; phylum Mollusca; class Gastropoda; family Plakobranchidae; genus Elysia; species Elysia crispata. The sequence continues at coordinate 36,711 of JAWDGP010002155.1, read as the reverse complement.
ATAAAAACATGGCAATGGCGGAACATGATTTGAAAAGGTAAAAGTTTTCAATCAAATCACACTTTTTTTTTGCCAATGAGGAAAAGGATAACGCTGTATAAATGTGTTCTTTTTCTCCTATGGTTAAAAAAAATACAAGACATAAAAACTTCATCAGATGTCTGAGAGAAATTTTATGAGATGAGGAGATTAGCGCTTTTGAGCAGTTAAAAACATTTCTTTCTTGTAAGAAAACGTTACAAATGTATTTTTACATTAAGTTTAGTAGGAGCGCACGAGAATATTTTTTTAATCCCCGTAGATTAAAGGCCTTATTGGTAACAAGGCTGCTTAGGAGTATTATAAACAATTCTTTCTTTCTATTTGTAACAAATTATCCGAAAACCTCTATCTTGCCTAGATGGGAAAAAAAACATAATGTAGGCAAACATGTATGACTCTTTGATTGCATAATTAGTGTTTGGTTCAATCGGATTAGAATAATCTTTACTCAAATCTGTTTAGCCAAAATTAATAATTGTCCATAAATTAGCTGAATGACATTCTTTTAAAAAGATGTTTGTCTACAAATAGGCTTTCTGTAAACAACGGGTAAATTGTACATAAAAAGACAAGTAGTTAACAATAGCCGAAACCGGTTCTCGTCTGTCCATCGATTACGAATCAGCAGGAGAGAAAAAAAGAGGCGAAAGTCGATTCCCAGAAGGTCTCAGAATCTCGGGATTCCCAGAAGGTCTCAGAATCTCGGTGCCGAAGTTGAATCCGGATACAACGAATCCGTTGCCAGAGAAACCAGATACAGAGAACAACTGACTGGTCAGTTTAAATCTCTATTTTAAGATACACTTCAACCAGGCCAATTACTTGCATCCAAAATACTGAGGTATTAAAAAAAAAACAAAAAAAAAAACAATCGAGACCTTCGTGATAAAAATTATACTTAATATTTCAAAGGTCAGAAGTTTAAAGAGAAGGTGAGCAACCTAAAAGGTTGTAAAAATATCGAGAAAGTTCTATTTTTGAGATAACAGACATCGAACAGTTATTCCACGGCTGCTGGACAAATGACGTGGGTGAGCTCGATATGTCTCGAAATATCGACTGAATTGATATGTATTTGTTTCACCTCAATATTTTTACACCTGTGCCGGATCAGAAAATTTATAACCCAAATAAAATTTAAAAAAAAATTATTAATAAACGAAAAGCTTAGGCTGTGTTGTTTGTACAAACGAATTATGCATAACTCGTCCTATTTTTACACCTGTACCAGGTCAGAAAATTTATAACCCAAATAAAATTTAAAAAAAAATATTAATAAACGAAAAGCTTAAACTGTGTTGTTTGTACAAACGAATTATGCATAACTCGTGCCTTGCGTGGCACGATGCTTGTAGCATAATTTTATGCCAGATGATAAAAATGTCCAGGTAATGAATGTAGCACTTCAGGTGTAAACAAGAAAGCGGAGATCTCAACATCTGTATTGGTGCAGACCAAAAAATAATACACCTTTTTAAGGTGTTTCATGGTGCAGACCAAAGAAATAATACACCTTTTTAAGGTGTTTCATGGTGCAGACCAAAAAAGTAATACACCTTTTTCAGGTGTTTCGTGGTGCTGACCAAAGAAATAATACACCTTTTTAAGGTGTTTCATGGTGCAGACCAAAGAAATAATACACTTTTTAAAGGTGTTTCATGGTGCAGACCAAAGAAATAATACACCTTTTTAAGGTGTTTCATGGTGCAGACCAAAGAAATAATACACCTTTTTAAGGTGTTTCATGGTGCAGACCAAAGAAATAATACACCATTTAAAGGTGTTTCATGGTGCAGACCAAAGAAATAATACACCATTTTAAAGTGTTTCATGGTGCAGACCAAAGAAATAATACACCATTTTAAGGTGTTTCATGGTGCATGGTGCAGACCAAAGAAATAATACACCATTTTAAGGTGTTTCATGGTGCAGACCAAAGAAATAATACACCATTTTAAGGTGTTTCATGGTGCAGACCAAAGAAATAATACACCATTTTAAGGTGTCTCATGGTGCAGATCAGAATTATATCAAACACTCATAACTAAGCCCTATACCTCAAATTTCGACAGATTTTTTTTCAGAATGCTTCTTTCCCTTATATTCTTTCTTCCTTACCGTTATGTTTTGATGCTAACAACATTGGTACAACAATGTTTTTATTTTTTTTTTTAATATACACCTAGCATCCTTTGATTTTGAGTCCACAAGTTGTAATTTACTACATTACGATCTTGTCGCTCAAAAGAAAAATCTTCATATTTCCAACGCAATAGGCATAATTTTTCAAAACTTGGATGGCATTAATCTCTCTCTCTCTCTCTCTCTCTCTCTCTCTCTCTCTCTCTCTCTCTCTCTCTCTCTCTCTCTCTCTCTCTCTCTCTCTCTCTCTCTCGCAGGGTTTTCTATAAGAGAGATTACATAAGTCAACATAAAACTATCTTCCATTTTCTTTTGTAACAAAAAAAAATCCCGCTTATATCGTTATGTTGTGAGTTAAGTTCCAACTTCTTAGGTTTTCCCTAAAATTTAATATGGAGATGCGTCAACATTATGACTGGCGCCTACATCATTTTCAAAATTACAATCAGCCCCAGAGAGACATACATTCAAAACATACATGCCTACATATATGTTTACATACATATATAAATACATACACAAACATACAGGCAAATCCAACTGCTCACCAAGAGCAAGATACAAACATACATAAATACAAACAGAGAAACACAAACAAGCAAATCTAACTGCTCACCAAAAGCAAGATTAAGGCAGCCAGACACAGGACCCACAGATAAAGACATTTTACACCATTGTTTTTCATACAGCCTCACCCGCCCCCACCCTCTCGCCTTTTCACTTCATTCTCATCTATTTCTACCCCCTCCCTCTCCTCCTTTTCCCTCCAGCCTATTCACCACACTCCCCTTCCCCCTCCTCCCTTTCCTTCCTGTCTATTCACCCCACTCTCCTCTCCTCCCTTTCCTTCCTGTCTATTCACCCCACTCTCCTCTCCTCCCTTTCCTTCCTGTCTATTCACCCCACTCTCCTCTCCTCCCTTTCCCTCCTGTCTATTCACCCCACTCCCCTCCCTCTCCTCCTTTTCCCTCCAGCCTATTCACCCCCCTCCCTCTCCTCCCTTTCCCTCCTGTCTATTCTCCCCACCCACTCCCCTCTCCTCCATTTCCTTCCTGTCTATTCACCCCACTCTCCTCTCCTCCCTTTCCCTCCTGTCTATTCTCCCCACCCACTCTCCTCTCCTTCCTTTCCCTCCAGCCTATTCTCCCCACCCACTCTCCTCTCCTCCCTTTCCCTCCTGTCTATTCTCCCCACCCACTCTCCTCTCCTCCCTTTCCCTCCTGTCTATTCTCCCCACCCACTCTCCTCTCCTCCCTTTCCCTCCTGTCTATTCTCCCCACCCACTCTCCTCTCCTCCCTTTCCCTCCTGTCTATTCACCCCACTCCCCTCCCTCTCCTCCCTTTCCCTCCAGCCTATTCTCCCCACCCACTCTCCTCTCCTCCCTTTCCCTCCTGTCTATTCACCCCACTCCCCTCCCTCTCCTCCCTTTCCCTCCAGCCTATTCTCCCCACCCACTCCCCTCTCCTCCCTTTCCCTCCTGTCTATTCTCCCCACCCACTCCCCTCTCCTCCCTTTCCCTCCTGTCTATTCTCCCCACCCACTCTCCTCTCCTCCCTTTCCTTCCTGTCTATTCACCCCACTCTCCTCTCCTCCCTTTCCCTCCTGTCTATTCACACCACTCCCCTCCCTCTCCTCCCTTTCCCTCCAGCCTATTCTCCCCACCCACTCCCCTCTCCTCTCTTTCCCTCCTGTCTATTCTCCCCACCCACTCTCCTCTCCTCCCTTTCCCTCCTGTCTATTCTCCCCACCCACTCCCCTCTCCTCCCTTTCCCTCCAGCCTATTCTCCCCACCCACTCCCCTCTCCTCTCTTTCCCTCCAGCCTATTCTCAAAACCCACTCCCCTCTCCTCTCTTTCCCTCCAGCCTAATCTCCCCACCCACTCCCCTCTCCCTCCAGCTTTCCTCCCCTATTCTCCCACCCACTCTCCTCTCTCCCTTTCCCTCCTGTCTATTCTCCCCACCCACTCTCCTCTCCTCCCTTTCCCTCCTGTCTATTCTCCCAATCCCCTCCCCTCTTCTCCATTTCACTCCTGTCTATTCTCCCCACCCACTCCCCTCTCCTCCCTTTCCCTCCAGCCTATTCTCCCCACCCACTCCCCTCTCCTCCCTTTCCCTCCAGCCTATTCTCCCCACCCACTCCCCTCTCCTCCCTTTCCCTCCAGCCTATTCTCCCCACCCACTCCCCTCTCCTCCCTTTCCCTCCAGCCTATTCTCCCCACCCACTCCCCTCTCCTCCCTTTCCCTCCAGCCTATTCTCCACACCCACTCCCCTCTCCTCCCTTTCCCTCCAGCCTATTCTCCCCACCCCTTCCCCTCTCCTCCCTTTCCCACCAGCCTATTCTCCCCACCCCTACCCTCTCCTCCCTTTCCCTCCAGCCTATTCTCCCCACCCCTACCCTCTCCTCCCTTTCCCTCCAGCCTATTCTCCCCACCCCTTCCCCTCTCCTCCGTTTCCCTCCAGCCTATTCTCCCCACCCCTACCCTCTCCTCCGTTTCCCTCCAGCCTATTCTCCCCACCCCTACCCTCTCCTCCGTTTCCCTCCAGCCTATTCTCCCCACCCCTTCCCCTCTCCTCCGTTTCCCTCCAGCCTATTCTCCCCACCCCTACCCTCTCCTCCAGCCTATTCTCCCCACCCCTTCCCCTCTCCTCCCTTTCCCTCCAGCCTATTCTCCCCACCCCTACCCTCTCCTCCGTTTCCCTCCAGCCTATTCTCCCTACCCCTCCCCTCTCCTCCGTTTCCCTCCAGCCTATTCTCCCCACCCCTTCCCCTCTCCTCCCTTTTCTTCCAGTCTTTTCTCCCCACCCCTACCCCCTCTCCTCCCTTTCCCTCCAGCCTATTCTCCCCACCCCTTCCCCTCTCCTCCCTTTCCCTCCAGCCTATTCTCCCCACCCCTTCCCCTCTCCTCCCTTTTCCTCCAGCCTATTCTCCCCACCCCTTCCCCTCTCCTCCGTTTCCCTCCAGCCTATTCTCCCCACGCCTACCCTCTCCTCCCTTTCCCTCCAGCCTATTCTCCCCACCCCTTCCCCTCTCCTCCCTTTCCCTCCAGCCTATTCTCCCCACCCCTTCCCCTCTCCTCCCTTTCCCTCCAGCCTATTCTCCCCACCCCTTCCCCTCTCCTCCGTTTCCCCTCCAGCCTATTCTCCCCACCCCTTCTCCTCCGCTTTCCCTCCAGCCTATTCTCCCCCTCTCTTCCGTTTCCCTCCCCTCTCCCTTCCCTCTTTTTCCTCCAGCCTATTCTCCCCACCCCTTCTCCTCTCCTCCGTTTCCCTCCAGCCTATTCTCCCCACCCCTTCCCCTCTCCTCCGTTTCCCTCCAGCCTATTCTCCACACCCCTTCCCCTCTCATCCGTTTCCCTCCAGCCTATTCTCCACACCCCCTCTCCTAGCCCTCTCCCCACCCTCCCTCCTTTCCCTCCAGCCTATTCTCCCACTCCCCTCTCCACCCTTTCCCTCCAGCCTATTCTCCCCACCCCTCCCTCTCCTCCTTTCCCTCCAGCCTATTCTCCTCCCCTCTCCTCCCTTTCCTCCAGTCTATTCTCCCCACCCCACTCCCCTCTCCTCCCTTTCCCTCCAGTCTATTCTCCCCACCCCTACCCTCTCCTCTTTCCCTCCAGTCTATCTCCCCACCCCTTCCACTCTCCACCTTTTCCCTCCAGTCTATTCTCCCAATCCCTTCCCCTCTCCTCCCTTTCCCTCCAGTCTATTCTCCCCACCCCTACCCTCTCCTTCCTTTTCCTCCAGTCTATTCTCCCGACCCCATCCCCTCTCCTCCGTTTCCCTCCAGTCTATTCTCCCCACCCCTTCCACTCTCCTCCGTTTCCCTCCAGTCTATTCTCCCAATCCCTTCCCCTCTCCTCCCTTTACCTCCAGTCTATTCTCCCAATCCCTTCCCCTCTCCTCCCTTTCCCTCCTGTCTATTCTCCCCACCCACTCCCCTCTCCACCCTTTCCCTCCTGTGTATTCTCCCCACCCTCTCCCCTCTCCACCCTTTCCCTCCTGTCTATTCACCCCACTCCCCTCCCTCTCCTCCCTTTCCCTCCTGTCTATTCTCCCCACCCACTCCCCTCTCCTCCCTTTCCCTCCTGTCTATTCTCCCCACCCCGTCCCCTCTCCTCCCTTTCCCTCCTGTCTATTCTCCCCACCCCCTCCCCTCTCCTCCCTTTCCCTCCTGTCTATTCTCCCCACCCACTCCCCTCTCCTCCCTTTCCCTCCTGTCTATTCTCCCCACCCACTCCCCTCTCCTCCCTTTCCCTCCAGCCTATTCTCCACACCCACTCCCCTCTACTCCATTTCACTCCTGTCTATTCTCCACACCCACTCCCCTCTCCTCCCTTTCCCTCCTGTCTATTCTCCCCACCCACTCCCCTCTCCTCCCTTTCCCTCCTGTCTATTCTCCCCACCCACTCCCCTCTCCTCCATTTCACTCCTGTCTATTCTCCCCACCCACTCCCCTCTACTCCATTTCACTCCTGTCTATTCTCCCCACCCACTCCCCTCTACTCCCTTTCCCTCCAGCCTATTCTCCCCACGCTCTCCCCTCTCCACCCTTTCCCTCCTGTCTATTCTCCCGACCCCGTCCCCTCTCCTCCCTTTCCCTCCTGTCTATTCTCCCAATCCCTTCCCCTCTCCACCCTTTCCCTCCAGCCTATTCTCCACACCCACTCCCCTCTCCACCCTTTCCCTCCTGTCTATTCTCCCCACCCCGTCCCCTCTCCACCCTATCCCTACAGCCTATTCTCCACACTCACTCCCCTCTCCTCCCTTTCCCTCCTGTCTATTCTCCACACCCACTCCCCTCTCCTCCCTTTCCCTCCTGTCTATTCTCCCCACCCCGTCCACTCTCCACCTTTTCTCTCCAGTCTATTCCCCCCACCCACTCTCCTCTCCTTCCTTTTCCTCCAGTCTATTCTCCCGACCCCTTCCCCTCTCCTCCCTTTACCTCCAGTCTATTCTCCCTACCCCTCCCCTCTCCTCCCTTTCCCTCCTGTCTATTCTCCCCACCCCGTCCCCTCTCCACCCTTTCCCTCCAGTCTATTCTCCCCACCCACTCTCCTCTCCTCCCTTTCCCTCCAGTCTATTCACCCCACCCCGTCCCCTCTCCTCCCTTTCCCTCCAGTCTATTCACCCCACCCCGTCCCCTCTCCTCCCTTTCACTCCAGTCTATTCACCCCACCCCGTCCCCTCTCCTCCCTTTCCCTCCTGTCTATTCTCCCCACCCCTTCCCCTCTCCTCCCTTTCCCTCCAGTCTATTCTCCACACCCCGTCCCCTCTCCTCCCTTTCCCTCCTGTCTATTCTCCCCACCCCGTCCCCTCTCCTCCCTTTCCCTCCTGTGTATTCTCCCCACCCTCTCCCCTCTCCACCCTTTCCCTCCTGTGTATTCTCCCCACCCCGTCCCCTCTCCTCCCTTTCCCTCCTGTCTATTCACCCTACTCCCTCCCCTTTCCTTCCTTTACCTCATGTCTATTCTCCCCACCCCGTCCCCTCTCCTCCCTTTCCCTCCTGTCTATTCTCCCCACCCCGTCCCCTCTCCTCCCTTTCCCTCCTGTCTATTCTCCCCACCCCGTCCCCTCTCCACCCTTTCCCTCCAGCCTATTCTCCCCACCCCGTCCCCTCTCCTCCCTTTCCCTCCTGTCTATTCTCCCCACCCCGTCCTCTCTCCTCCCTTTCCCTCTTGCCTATTCTCCCCACCCACTCCCCTCTCCTCCCTTTCCCTCCAGCCTATTCTCCCCACCCCGTCCCCTCTCCTCCCTTTCCCTCCAGCCTATTCTCCCCACCCCGTCCCCTCTCCTCCCTTTCCCTCCTGTCTATTCTCCCCACCCCGTCCCCTCTCCTCCCTTTCCCTCCAGCCTATTCTCCCCACCCCTTCCCCACTCCTCCCTATCCCTCCAGCCTATTCTCCCCACCCCTTCCCCTCTCCTCCCTTTCCCTCCAGCCTATTCTCCCCACCCCGTCCCCTCTCCTCCCTTTCCCTCCAGCCTATTCTCTCCACCCTTTCCCTCCAGCCTATTCAACCCACCCCGTCCCCTCTCCTCCCTTTCCCTCCAGCCTATTCTCCCCACCCCTTCCCCTCTCCTCCCTTTTCTTCCAGCCTATTCTCCCCACTCACCTTCTCCCTCCTCCTTTCCCTCCAGCCTATTCACCCCACTCCCCTCTCCTCCCTTTCTCTCCAGCCTCCTTTCCCCACCCACTCCCCTCTCCTCCCTTTCCCTCCTGTCTATTCTCCCCACCCCCTACCCTCTCCTCCCTTTCCCTCCAGCCTACTCTCCCCACCCCTTCCTCTCTCCTCCCTTTCCCTCCTGTCTATTCTCCCCACCCCTACCCTCTCCTCCGTTTCCCTCCAGCCTATTCTCCACACCCACTCCCCTCTCCTCCCTTTCTCTCCAGCCTCCTTTCCCCACCCACTCCCCTCTCCTCCCTTTCTCTCCAGCCTCCTTTCCCCACCCCTTCCCCTCTCCTCCCTTTCTCTCCAGCCTCCTTTCCACACCCACTCTCCTCTCCTCCCTTTCCCTCCAGCCTATTCTCCCCACCCCTTCCCCTCTCCTCCCTTTCTCTCCAGCCTCCTTTCCCCACCCACCCCCTTCTCCTCCGTTTCCCTCCTGTCTATTCATCCCACCCCTTTCCCTCCAGCCTATACACCCCCCTCCCCCTTTTCTCCCCCCGAGCGGTGACTTCACCCTCCTCTAATCACCTACCTGTACAGAACGAGCCGTATGACCCTGGGGTGAGTACCCTCTGTCTCTGATCGTGAGTGACCACCTAGGCTCTGCACTGGCCTAGCCCAGGTTCTCGTCTCGGGAGATTGTCTGCAGCAGCTAGTCACACGGCTAACGGCTAGCGGCTAACGGCTAATGGCTAGCGCGCACGGCTTTGCTCATCGACATGCAGTGATGTGCTCGGATTCCTCTGCTCTTCTCCGTTTTTAAAGACATGCTCTCTCCTCATCTCTTTCTCGTTCTCTACTTCTTTCTTTCACTCCATTTCTTTCTCTCTCTCTCATCTCTTTTTTTTCCTCTCTCTCTCTCTC
>JAWDGP010002155.1:15000-22500 GCA_033675545.1 Elysia crispata | reverse complement strand
AAGTGTGGGTGTGGGTGGCTTGGATGAGGGATGAGTTGATAGTGAAAGTCTTGGAGAAACGTGACAGACAAGTGTGGGTGGCTTGGATAAGGGATGGGTTGATAATGAAAGTCTTGGAGAAACGTGACAGACAAGAGTGGGTGTGGGTGGCTTGGATGAGGGATGAGTTGATAGTGAAAGTCTTGGAAAAACGTGACAGACAAGAGTGGGTGGCTTGGATGAGGGATGGGTTGATAGTGAAAGTCTTGGAAAAACGTGACAGACAAGAGTGGGTGGCTTGGATGAGGGATTAGTTAATAGTGAAAGTCTTGGAGAAACGTGACAGACAAGTCTGGGTGTGGGTGGCTTGGATGAGGGATGAGTTGATAGTGAAAGTCTTGGAGAAACGTGACAGACAAGTGTGGGTGGCTTGGATAAGGGATGGGTTGATAATGAAAGTCTTGGAGAAACGTGACAGACAAGTGTGGGTGGCTTCATTCACCTTCGACCTCAGTCTCTGAGGTCCTCACTGTTTCCACTTACTCTCGCCTGTACAGCCCACCCTCATCCTCCTCTCCCCCCCCCCCCCCGGCTATGGATGTTTACCACCTGTCGGGAAGTGAGTAACAATGGACAGCTTCAATGTTTGGCCTCCAGGGTGTAAGGTTCGAGTGACACAATACGGACTGGGGACAATCGCAGCAAGAAGTGCCTAGAACGATTGTGTATGTGTGTGTGTGTGTGTGTATGAAGAGACCTGGGTCAACCTGACAGATTGTGGCTTGCTTGAGTTGAAGTGTTGTTAGTGGCTTGTGCAAGGAGGGAAGCGCTTAACAGATTAAGTACCAACGAGAAAGAGAGAGAGAGAGAGAGAGAGAGAGAGAGAGAGAGAGAGAGAGAGAGAGAGAGAGAGAGAGAGAGAGAGCATAATCAAAGAAGAAAAAAGGAGGAAAAGAGAAAACGTAAGTTCTAATACTGAAAAAATAAAAGAGGAAAGATTAAACAAAATCACATGCATCGGCAGAGATTGTGTACATGTATATGTCTGTATGTCTGACCCATGGCGAGTAACCTGACCTAGCCTGAGATTAATCTTTCCCGACAGGCACGTGAAAATAGGCGACTGTGACGCAAACTGGAGGCCAGTGATTGGGGGCACAGCCTACAGGATATTGCACGTTGGTAACCTTTGACCTGCTAGTACTCACCTAGATTTTCACTGACAGATTGCCGTTTATTTAAATTACTATACTATTTAAGCAACCCCTCCCTCCCCACACTCTTTCTATCCCAATGCTCCACTGATCCCCCCCCATCCAACTATCCAACCCTTAACAAACCTCTTGTGTCGCTTTCCTTCTTTTTACCTTTCTGCGGTAAAAGAAAATTAATGTGTTTTGTGGCCTTATTTTTTTATAATGTCCAAATAAAACCCCGGGACAAGACTAGATGTGGGGAGAAAATGAATAAGGCCCAATCGTCTTTATACCTTTCACTATCGGAATGCTATTGTTATTGCACTTAGAAAAAAAAATTACACAACATTTTACAAAATAGCAAGTTTTCGCTGACTAGATTTTTACAGTGGTGTTTGGAAGTGACATTATCATTGCTCTGAAAATAAAATCAAGGTAGAGGTAACAATTATAGCAGCAGCAGCAGCAGTAGTAGTAGTAGTAGTAGTAGTAGTAGTAGTAGTAGTAGTAGTAGTAGTAGTAGTAGTAGTAGTAGTAGTAGTAGTAGTAGTAGTAGTAGTAGTATCAGTAGTAGTAGTAGTAGTAGTAGTAGTAGTAGTAGTAGCAGCAGCAGCAGCAGCAGCAGCAGTAGTAGTAGTAGTAGTAGTAGTAGTAGTAGTAGTAGTAGTAGTAGTAGCAGTAGTAGTAGTAGTAGCAGTAGTAGTAGTAGCAGTAGTAGTAGTAGCAGTAGTAGTAGTAGTAGTAGTAGTAGTAGTAGTAGTAGTAGTAGTAGTAGTAGTAGTAGTAGTAGTAGTAGTAGTAGTAGTAGTAGTAGTAGTAGTAGTAAGAGTTTACATTATGCGCTGAACTTTGTTCGTAGAGTTTACTCTGTACGCGGAGAAAAAAAACTTCAATACATAGACATAGCTTGTTGAATTATATGTTACGACTATATATGTCAGTGTTATGGTTTTAGTTATTGCAATGGCCACTATGACATTTGAAGTTATGGCAGCTGTGGGAGCCTCACATACCGCCACAGGCAGATGCTTTGTATTGTCATGCGTTGGCAAAACTCAATGCCAAGCTATTTTACCTGCACAGAGGCTAATAGAATTGTTAAAAAGAAAAAAAAAGACAGCGTGAAAATGTTCATGGTAATTTGAGGGTTTTTCGACAATTCCTCATAACTACCAACCATTTTTCTTCTATTGAACAAAGAAATTGAAAGCTGAGGCTTGTCAAACCTTTAGGGTTTTCTTTTTTTTTCTTTTTTGTTTTGTTTTGTTCATTTTGATTTTATTTTGAAGTGCTATGACATAGGGAGGAGGTGGGGGGAGGGTAGAGAGTTAGGGGGGAGATATGAACATGAAAGAGGGGGGTGGTCAAAGTTTGTGGTGAGTTTGGGTCTGAGGCAAAGGGATAGGGGTCAAAGGAGGGGGTGGGGGGTGCAGGGGCGGAAGGCTGTACTCTCAATGGGCAATGGTCACTTGGATGGCGGGGGGGTCTATCTTTTGGTTAATGTGTCTCAATGTTGCTCAGGGGCCAGGCGTCACAGTGAGGTCCGCCAAGGGTGAGATCGTCGCCATGAAATTATCAGGACTTCGAGTCATCAGTTTTTTTTGTTTAGGACATGATGAGATAATTACAGATGGCGCGCTCTCGAAAAGTAGAAATTTCTGCTTTTCAAATTTTTGTATTAACTGATTTGTCAAGAGAGAGAGAGAGAGAGAGAGAGAGAGAGAGAGAGAAAAGACAAGGAAAGAGAGAGGGAGAGAAAGAGGAAAGACAAGCACAGACAGACAGACAGACAGACAGACAGACAGAGAGAAGGTCAAGTTTAGAGAGTCTTTGAGAAATATTTTACTTCTTTTCCACCGGTATCCAAATTGCTTTATTTTTTTTAAAACAAGATAAGGTTAGTTTCAACACAAATCAAAAGTATTAATTTGGCAAATGCAAAACTGTTTTTGCTCAGATGGCAAACAACCATATAATAACATAATACAAAATTATTGAAAATGAATTATTGCCTTAACTCAGAGGATTAAGATTTCGACTTAAAGAGCCTGACGGTAGCTGTCATTTTTTTTTTTAAATTCATCCAAGGAGGGATAACGCAATTAGTATAATCTATCGATCTAGAACTACATGTCTGAAAATCAGGCTGGTGTCGTTCTGAACAGGTCAACTATAACAAACGAATAAAACCGACGCGTTGCTTGTGGGAAAATCCAGCCGCCAAGAGAGAGAGGTCACTCTGCGGCAAACTGGCTGTAGAGTTTGGAGGTATTGACCAAAGATTTGGTGGAGCGGGTGACTGTACTGGTGACGTATGCTGGATCTGGATTTTTTTTAAATTAAAAAAAAAAGAAAAAAAAAGAGCTTGGTACCATACATGAATGGAAAACAAAGGATCTTGTTGGCAGTATGTTTGGATATGGATGTTGAGTTCATCTTTGAAGAAAAATCATGGCAGGAAATATCACTCTTCTTGATAGGTGACATAGTTGATAACTCGATTTAAAAAAAAAAGAAAAGAAAAAAAAGCCTTTTCTGTTTTGCCTTTGGTTGCTTCTTTTGTTTTCTTTGATAGTTTCCTTTTGGTTTGATATAAGAATCTCGCAGTTACGTGTGTACCTTTTGGAAGAAGCAATCTCTATCAGTTGAGAATGTTAACTGTAGAATTAGTAATAGTAGTAGTGGTATTAGTAATTGTAGTAGTAGTAGTAGTAATAGTAGTAGTAGTAGTAGTAGTAGTAGTAGTAGTAGTAGTAGTAGTAGTAGTAGTAGTAGTAGTAGTAGTAGTAGTAGTAGTAGTAGTAGTAGTAGTAGTAGCTTTTTGAGACGCCAACATTTAAATACTTCTCAAGTCTTTCCTGTCATGCCACAAACAACGCATCGCAAGCTTCGTTCGATATTTGGCCTGCCCTTGTGAGATGAGAATCTGGATTACGCCTAGATTTTCGATCTACCATTGTACACAGAATGTTTGAGAAAACAAAGTCCCCGTGTTTAGCCTAACGAGACATCAGAACAGAAAACTTTCTATGGTTTCACTAACAATGCCCTACAAGTCTGATTAATTATGTTTCCGGAAATGTCCACAAAAAAGATCTAGCTTTGCCCTCGTCAGGACCCACCTCTGTTTACCACGTCCATGAATATTGTGAGACATTTCTACAACTGGACTATTACTGGACACAGTCCACCTTAAGCCGTTATTTCCTGACCATAGACTCCCGGACAATGACCTGTCCATGTTAATTAATCTGCCGTAACAGAAGGTTTGTCTGCTCAACAGACACAGGGAGGCCAGTCAGGAAACCAGAGTAGCAGCCTCCGCAGTCACTTCACACAACAGGTGCCAAAACTCTTCTCAAATGTTGTTGACCTGAACTAACCCAAGCGTTTTTTTCTCTTTTAAGGTCAGCAGTTATCTTGATTTTGCGAGTAAGGAATAAAAAAAATCGGCCTCACCTCTTAGCCTCATAGTTGTTCTTCTCTCCTCCCCCTCCCTTCAAACTCCCAGATGCTCCCAGATGCATGCCACCTCATCTACAATTGGTTAATTATAGAGCACGAAACTCGGCTTGAAGCCTCTTCATCTCACCCATTCTTCTCGCCCATCTCTGTCAACCCCGTCTTTGTCTCGTGTGCTCCCGCATCACACAATGGCGGTGGAGATTAAACCTCGATTAGTTCAACACAAACCAGCAAAGCAGCCGGCCTAAAAGTTCAATTGCGTTAGGTTTGAATCTCGCTCCTGCTGCCTCCTGATTTTCCACATCTCCTCTTTTTTTTATTTCGTCGCCTCATGCCATACTCTGCTTATTGGTGTCTTTCCCTCCAGGAGCTTAGAGGAAGATAACAAAGGTGTCATTTTATGTGCGCTATCCCTCGCTAGATACATACATACATACATACATACATACACATATTCACACACACCTTGGTATCTTTCCCTCCAGGAGCTTAGAGGAAGATAACGAAGGTGTCATGTTATGTGCGCTATCCCTCGCTAGATACATACATACATACATACATACACATACTCACACACACCTTGGTATCTTTCCCTCCAGTAGCTTAGAGGAAGATAACAAGGTGTCATTTTATGTGCGCTATCCCTCGCTAGATACATATATACATACACACAAACTCACACACACACACACTTTGGCGTCTTTCCCTCCTGCAGTTTAGGGGTAGATAACAAAGGTGTCATTTTCTGTGTCTTTCCCTCCTGAAGCTTAGCGGAAGATACCATATTAAAAGGTGTCATTCTATGTCCGTCATCCCTCGATAGATACACACACACACACACATATATATATATATATATATATATATATATATGCATACACATACCCGAACACACCTTGTCCTCTAGTCCTCTCCAAGAGGATGTCCTCTCATTGCCGCAATCACTGATCTGCACACAGCTCGACAGCGGACCTCAAACTACTCAGTCACGGGCCAACAGGGGCAAATAGTTATGACGTCACTTCTCTTTCACGACGCCTAACAGCACCATTGGTTCAAAAACAATAAATCTTTCATTGTTCCACAAGAGCATGATGGTTTCCATGTTACATAAAACGCTACAGAAACATACAGCACTCTTAGCTTTTGTCGAGCCATGGATCAGAAAAGGATTTCTATTGTTCTCAAATGACTGAGAACCCATTGTGAAATCCCCACAATTTTACTCTCTTTCCAATTGCAATATTACACGTTGAGAAGTCCTGTAGCTCAGTTGGTAGAGCGTTGGCCTGGCGCTATGGACAGCCAGCAGTCGACTCCTGGCTTGGCCATCAGGTTGTGAGTTAGCTCCCCATCTACCCAGCTCTACCGTGGACATGACAGAAAGCCGCCGACTCCGGGTAAGATTCTTTGTCCTACTTTTCGAGCATTCAGTTCCCGAAAGACTCTAGATATGAAAAAGAAATCGATTGAAACAAAGGAGCAAACATAAATAAAATAGGCACGTTCATAATGACAAGAATATTGGAAGAAAATCATTTATTCGTCTTCGTAAGATGGTATGTCATATCCTCCCAGGTTGTGTGATTTACACATTTCACCCAACACCTGTCGCCTGGAACGCTTCAGGTTTAACACCTTGGACTTTTGGACAAACAAATTGGTTGATGTTGAAGTCAATGCCTTGCTCAACTGACCCACTGTAGGGTGATGTTTGCCACTACCTAAAGTCAGATGTACTTGGATTGCCAGAATATACAGACAAAATATATAACTCGCAAAATTCGGAATTGAGAATTGTGCCTAACATAGTGATAGTGTTAGGAAGAGACCATAAGTTTTAACTCTGTAGAAGGGTTGGGGGTAGAGAATTGGTAATATTTTTTTCTCTCAGCTTCAGACTCAGTTTTTGGGATTGTTAGTGTTACGGTAAGTTTAAAGATATTTAAAAAAAAAAACCAGAAAAGTGGGATATATAGCGAGAAATAGATAGAAAAAAAAAGAGAGAGAGAGAGAGACAGACAGACAGACAGACAGACAGACAGACAGACAGACAGACAGACCGACAGAGACAGAGACACACAGAGAGAGAAATAGAAAGAAGAGAGAGAGGGGGGAGGGGAGAAAGAGAGAGAGAGAGAGAGAGAGAGAGAGAGAGAGAGAGAGAGAGAGAGAGAGAGAGAAAAGAAGAAATAAGCAGTACTGAGGTTATAACTATTTTTCCCCCTTTATCTCTCATTTGCTCGCCGGTCACCGAGGTCATGTGACCCTGTTACAACCAATCGGGTGCGGGGATTCCCAAACGTCGTAACCATCGTCACCTGAGACAAATAATGGGAAATCTGTCTTATGTCGTCCGCTGTTTCTTTATATTGGAATTTTTTTTTAAATGCTTTTGAGTTATGCGGAAATTATTTGTTGAATTGATCTGCTAAGTTCGTCAGAGTATCAGCTGTTACACCCGTCTTGCGTGTTTCTTATTATTATACGTTTGGTTTAGAGGCCTTTCTGTTTTCTTATTCTTTTCCGTAGTTATTGAAGTTATTATCACATTTCTCTTGAGGTACTGATACCTATAATGAGAGAGAAGGAGAGAGAGATAGATAGATAGATAGAGAGAGAGAGAGGGTCAGAGAAAGAGATAGAGCAAGAGAGCAGACAGTCATTGAAAGAAACTGAGAAACAGTGAGAGAAAGACACAGAGATAAAGAGACAGACAGAAAGAGAGAGTAATAGATAAACAGAGAAGGAGAGAGGGAGAGGTAAAAAGAAAAGAGAAAGAGAGAGATAGAGATAGAAAGAGAGGAGAAATAAAGACAGACAGACAGACAGACATACATACAGACAGACAGACGAAAGA
>JAWDGP010002155.1:0-10000 GCA_033675545.1 Elysia crispata | reverse complement strand
ATGAATATCATTTCTGAATATCATTTATGAATATCATTTATGAATTATCAGTTATGAATACCAGTTATGAATATCATTTATGAATACCATTTATGAATCATCAATTATGAATATCAGTTATGAATATCATTTATGAATACCATTTATGAATTATCAGTTATGAATACCATTTATGAATATCATTTATGAATTATCAGTTATGAATACCATTTATGAATATCATTTATGAATACCATTTATGAATCATCATTTATGAATATCATTTATAAATATCATTTATGAATATCATTTCTACTCCTGGGCGCCCAGGTCGATGTTGTGGGAGGAAGATGACGCTTCGAGGGTGTGAGATCGGACAATGAGGTCCTCAATACGAACACTGGATCCTGTGAACTGACCAGCGGCCAGTATGGTGTTGGGTCTGCTAGTACAGTTTTTGAGTATTACATCGATAGTTTGTTTTCTGTTTGTTTTATTTGCGGCTTCTCAGGTCTTACCTTGTTCATGCTCTTATTTCTGAGATCTACTTTAGAAGTGGACTGGGGTTGTAAAACAGATCGTTCGATCAAATCAAATCAATTTGTGATTTGACATGTAAAATCTTTGTATTTTATCATTATGAACCTTTGGGTGTCTTTGTTACTACCGCAGATATATATATATTCTCGTTTTCCGTGTCATAAGAAAAAGTAAGGTTTTAGCTAGCCGTAAAATGCTTCTCTCTATCTCAGAAACCTAGTTTTGAGATTGTATTTCCCTGGCACGGGTTCTACATGTAGCATGTCATCATCTGGAGCCGTTGCTGATAACCATTGGGGGGTACATGAGGTCACATCTGGACGCCATCAAGCAAAGAGTTCTCCATTCCTGGCCGTCGTAGGTCGAACATGTTCAGTTTTATCTGACACTGCTGCGGCTTGCAAACCTCACTTCCTTTTGCTTTCTGTGTTGATCTAATCAATAGCTAGCTTGTTCCAGTCCTGAGTACATTAGGTATTTTTGTGAATATTGCTTTTTAATGTTACACTAACTAAATTAACTTAATTGTTAATTTCTGCTGGCTTTTTTGTACTTGTATGCCTTTAAACTGTTAATACTATGTCTGCAAGTTATTCTTTGCTCATGAAATTCATTTGTTACATTTTACCTATCACCCATATTCCTGTATGTACTACATGACTGCGTCCCAATAAAGTTGAAGTTGAAGTTGAATTGTAGATTCCGGAGTCTGTGAAATGGCTTTGAAACCTCACTTCCTTTTGCTTTCTGTGTTGCTAAAGTCCGGAGTCTGTGAAATGGCTTTGAAACCTCACTTCCTTTTGCTTTCTGTGTTGCTAAAGTCCGGAGTCTGTGAAATGGCTTTGAAACCTCACTTGCTTAAATTAACTTAATTGTTAATTTCTGCTGGCTTTTTTGTACTTGTATGCCTTTAAACTGCTAATACTATGTCTGCAAGTTATTCTTTGCTATTGAAATTCATTTGTTATATTTTACCTATCACCCATATTCCTGTATGTACTACATGACTGCGTCCCAATAAAGTTGAAGTTGAAGTTGAATTGTAGATTCCGGAGTCTGTGAAATGGCTGTGAAACCTCACAGTCTGTGAAATGGCTTTGAAACCTCACTTCCTTTAAAGTCCGGAGTCTGTGAAATGGCTTTGAAACCTCACTTGCTTTTGCTTTCTGTGTTGCTAAAGTCCGGAGTCTGTGAAATGGCTTTGAAACCTCACTTCCTTTTGCTTTCTGTGTTGCTAAAGTCCGGAGTCTGTGAAATGGCTTTGAAACCTCACTTGCTTTTGCTTTCTGAGTCTGTGAAACAAGAGCATTGTGGGAAGGTGAGCTATTGAACAGAGAGGACTGGTTAAGTCAGGACGTGACGCAGTTGGTTTGTCGATCTGAGGTTCCATGTCGGCCTGTTCAGCCCTTCCGGTAGATCGATTGATCGGTTGATTGACCCGTTGGTTGACCCGTTGGTTGGTCAAAAACTGTTCACAATCCCAGTCCACCATGAGCGGTTATGTCATCAAAGTTTTTGTGTGTAAGAATAAAATTATGGAGTTCGTTGTCTAATAAAACTGGATGGTTGTGATAAATTGTAGGGAAAAATACATTTAATACGACGAAAAAATATTTTTAGAAAAACACCAAAAAGGTAATTTAGAAAGCCACATAATAATTAAAATGTCGATGAAGACAATATATCACAAAAGAAGTAGAAAAATATAAATAAAAAAAAGCAAACCAGGTGTTCACAAAACTTTAAAAGAAAAATCAATACAATTCTAGTACAGACACATTCTAAGAGGTATAGACCCACGATGTTCTGCAAAAAATACACATATCCCGACATTAACAGACGTGCCAAGGTTTCAGTTCAAGACCAGGAGACACAGCAGCTTCTAGAAACAAATCAAAGTTTAATTAAGATGGGCGTATGGCGATTTCCTTACCCTCCTAGGTGTCAGTTACAAATACCTTATTTTGTAAATTGCTTGTCCAAAGTTGATTTTTACAACAATACTAAATCGGCAAGAAGTGAAGTTTTCGTGATAACCGTTCAAATAGGTACAGACAAAAGGAATAGTCGGCTAATTTTGTAGAATCCAAACCTATTTATAGATCTTTGTAAAAGTTTATTATCACAAAGGTTTTGATAAAACCGCAGCTATGAATTCCCAGAAGGCAGTGCACCTTATGCACTTTTAGCGAGAATCACAAGTGTTCTTATAGGGGGTTAAAAAGATCTAAAAATAAATTTGGAAAATACAGAATTAGTCGATTATCACTAATATTTTCGTGCTCGGCAATGTATACAGACAAGCTCATTTTCTGATCCAACTGCAGGGCAGGGTTCTTAGAGTGAGAGAATGCTTTGCTTACTAGCATGGTTTATTACCTGCCTGTCCCAATATTCTCAATTATTTCCCCTGTATTAGACTCTGAGAGAGCAATAGATCTAGGTGATATTAAACAATTTAGTACAATTAAAAACGAGCTTTAGCTTCCTTACATGAGGCAATGTATGGTCCAATTCGACGTAAAACAATTTAGTTAACATTACCCATTTATCGTCTTTCTGTAAAATAAGCTTGTTAGATCGTATGTAAAGTTCGTCTAAGAGAACAGTATATATTTACTCGAGTCTTGAGTTCGGTTTACGTCCTCCAAAAGTGACAGCGGCTTTTCGACAAGCTTGGGGTGAGGCTGCTTAGGATGGCCTCAATTTGATCTCCAGAATCTGATTTCTAAGCTAGGACTCGAGCCAGGATCTCCTGAATGTCAGTGCAACGCTCTACCAACTGAGCAATTCAGCGTCCCTTTATTTGAGACGCACTCTCGCGTGATGAAATTTATTAGAAATAACAAACAAACAAACAAAAATTGAACTATATTAAACAAGCGGTAGAGAAGAGTTATAGGTCTAAATATCGTATTCCTCTTGAGAGAAAACGTCATTTTTTTTAAACAAGGAAGATGGTAGCTTCATAAATTTAAAGCATAAAAAACAGGGGATGTTTTGTTCGCGAATTGCGTGGAGTCGGGGCAGTTTTTAGATACCAGATTGGGCACTGGTGGTGTATGGCATAGGGTGAACTACTTGGTGAGTTGAGGGAAGGGTTTAAAGGGGGAAGGGTCGCGTGATATTAAAGTATGAGAAATATTTGAAGAAGGATTTGAGAGGGATGTAATAAAATAAAAGAGAAGCCTGGAGGGAACCATTGTTAAGAGGATAAAGTTTGAAATAGGAGAAGCAGAGCAGGGGGTTAGGATATGACAGGGTTGTATTCTGTGTGTGAGAGGTGTGGGAGGAGGGGCGGCGGAGGTGAGAGGTAGAGGAGGGAGGTAAAAGGATTTGTGATCAGTACGCATGTCAGCGCGAGCTAACATGGTTTAACATGGAGAGGACACTTGAGACTGAAGACATGTGATCAAAGAAAACTGGCCAGGAGAGATTTGGGTGCCAAGTGTGTGAGAGAAAGGAGGTGAGAGAGAGACAGAGAGAGAGAGAGAGAGAGAGAGAGAGAGAGAGAGAGAGAGAGAGAGAAGGAACTAGAGAGTGAGTGTGTGTGAGAGAAAGGGGGTGAGAAAGAGAGAGAGAGAGAGAGAGAGAGAGAGAGAGAGAGAGAGAGAGAAGGAACTAGAGAGTGAGTGTGTGTGAGAGAAAGGCGGTAAGAGAGAGAGAGAGATGGAAAGAAGCAGAGAAGGGGAAGTATGACGATGGTAAGAAAATTGAACAAAATTAATACAGTTTAAACCAGCGAGGGGAAAATGCGATTAAAAAGATAACAAAAGAAAGAGGATGGAAGCTGGAGGGAGTGAGGATCACGGCGGATAAACCACCAGGACAGAACGATGTGGAAAACAGAGAGTACCAAGAGCATCTTCAGCTCAACCGCGCATGCTAATTAAACATGGAATCTATAGGGGTCGATAGAAAGAACAAAGACCAGAGGGGAGGAATGAAAGAGAGAGAGGGAGAGAGAGAGAGAGAGAGGGAGAGGGAATTGATAGATTAGTGAGGCAAAGAGTGAGCACGAGAGAGTATGGGTGAGTATTAGAGACTCAGTTTTTTTTTATTTAAAACAAAAATGAAAAAAGAGATTATTTGTTAGTGTGTGGTAGAAGGAGTAAGTTCTAAACGATATGACGTGGGAGGGAGAGAGGAGATCTGGAGGAGGAGGAAAGAATGTGAGTAGAGGCTGGGAGAGATTGACTGGCATTGAGGTAGAGGAAGAGAGAAATGATGGTGAGAAAAATAATCATTAGACAGACGGAGAAAAGAGAAAGAGAAAAAAGGTAAATTACGAACAGCAAGTTGTGATGTTAGGTTGATATGCCTCAGAAGAGAGAATTTGTGTAAGAATCACCTGTTTAGAATCGCTCATTTTACTCCCTTCACTTAATGGGGTTACAAGGTTTACAACAGAAGAAAATATTTTGATGTGTTATCTGCCTTGGAAGAAGAAGGGAAGCATTATTTTTGTTCTTTCTTGTTTTTGTTTTTGTTTGCTTATTTTGAAAACGATGTTAAGACCAATCTGCCTGTGGCGCTTTTAAAGCGAAACCAGAAATCTAGAGCGAAAGTCAGATTTAAAGTAGGAGTGAGAGAATGAACAAGAGATAGAGCGGTAAGGAGAGATATGAATAGAAAGATAGGGATAGGAAGAAAGAGAGAGTGGGTCACTGTGTAAACTTATTTAATGTGCCACATAGCTCGTGGGGAAGTGAGTACCCTCTGGGTGATTTGGGGACGCTCAGAGGGGAGGATGAGCAGAAAGTCTGGCATGAGGGTGAGTAAAGTACTGATGGTCTCCTCCTCCCCCTCCTCCCCCCACTCCCCACTCCCCTCTTATGGTACCCTCACAAGTTGACCTGGATTCTAACATGGGGTGAGCAAACGCATTTCTGCCTGAGGTGGATTACACATGCCAGACAGGAGGGGAGGGAAATTAAGATGGGGGGTGGGGGTAATATGGGCAGAAATGAGGGTCAAAGGTAGTTACTTTGTTTGGAACGGGGAAGAATAAATAAAGATGGAGAAAATAGCGAGAAATTGTCGAAAAATTATATGCTGTGTTTAAAATATCCTGGGGGTGAAAACGATTTTGATAAGATAAAGCAAAAGAGTTTATGGAGCATTGGACGAAAAATCTTCATTGATGCCATTCTAGTGGGACCAGAAAGGGAACAAAAAACTCATTGAATGACAAACTGCTACTTTCAAAAAACAAAGAAAACCTATTATCATATAGCCAGAATAGAAATCACACCAAACACATAACAGCAAATTAACTAGGCATTCGAAACTAAAACGAATCCTATTTGAGACTTATTTTTTCCGACCAGTTAATGACAAATTATATTAAGAAAAGTTATCAAACAAACAAAAAATAAATAAAAAGACAAGGGGATACGAAATATTTATTTAAATACTATTACAGATGTAAATCTTTGATTTAGAATTTTGAAATGTTAAAAATGAAAGTAGGATGTAAACGTAAAAATTTTTCATCGCGTAATTTATGATACATTGTGATTAAGTCTTGAATATGCTCTCAGGTTTTGTTTTTTATTGGTTCTTTTAAAAAGGCAGGTTTGGTTTGAGTGTGCATCATTCTATTATGGATCTAATAGGGTGATTCCTCAAGGGTGATATACGTGTGTTTCTGCGAATATAAGTTTAACAGAGGTTATTAACATATCCTTTAAGAGGGATATACGTGTGTTTCAGCGAATATAGGTTTAACCAAGGTTATTGATATATCCTTTAAGAAGGATAATAAGTATATCAATATGAATGAAAATTTTTTAGGCTTATCCATCAAGAAGAATTTAGAAATTATTGTTATGTTAGGCCAAGTCTAATTATTTTGACCTTTAAATGGAAAAGATTTTTTATAATAATATGTGGTTTGTGGCGCATATTTATATATCTTGATTTTGTACATGCAACTTCAACGAAAGCTTGTTAAACACGAATTATAAAAACGTTTGCGTATTTTAAGAATGCAACTCTTGAAAAAAAAGGGATCTTTTTGCTTTGACAAGACTTGTTTTCTTTTCTTGCCTGCGTGGGTTTTATGCTTTCGGAACTAGATCATATCTAGATAGTGAAATAGTGAAAAGGAAATTGGACGGGGGGTAGGAATTAGGAGAGGAGGGAGGTGCGGAAAGGTGGGGGGGGGGGGGGGGGGTTGTGCTAGTGGGAGACCGATTTACATAGGTCAATGACATTTTGGTGTGTACAAGTCAGGGACTCTGAAGGAAGTACTACTGAGAAATATGGGGAAACGCTTGGGGAGAGGCAGACAGACTGACTGACTGACTGACTGAAAGTCGGAGAGAGAGAGAGAGAGAGAGAGAGAGAGAGAGAGAGAGAGAGAGAGAAAGAGAGAGAGATAGAGAGAGAGAAAGAGAGAGAGATAGAGAGAAAGAGAGAGAGAGAGAGAGAGAGAGAGAGAGAGAGAGAGAGAGAGAGAGAGAGAGAGAGAGAGAGGGAGAGAGAGAGAGAAAGAGAGAGAGAGAGAGAGAGAGAGAGAGAGAGAGAGAGAGAGAGAGAGAGAGAGAGAGAGAGAGAGAGAGAGAGAAAGAGAGAGAGAGAGAGAGAGAGAGAGAGAGAGAGAGAGAGAGAGAGAGAGAGAGAGAGAGAGAGAGAGAGAGAGAGAGAGAGAGAGAGAGAACGTCATTGAGAGAAGATCGAGAATCGAGAGACAGAGACATACTAATGCATTTGGAAATCGACCCACTTGGACTAATTAGTACATCGTTACTCTCTCTCTCTCTCTCTCTCTCTCTCTCTCTCTCTCTCTCTCTCTCTCTCTCTCTCTCTCTCTCCCTCTCCCAGCATCACCATGTTGAGAATGAGGCGTCCTGGAGCGGCTTTGTGTCCTATGTGCCGCACATGCCGAGCCGACGCAAGAAAAATACAGCAAAACCTGCATGGACTGAGTGAAAGAGACCAGTACATACTACAGCATGCCTGCAAAAACATCATTTCGTTATCTGGGTCATGCAGCAGACTTGACCTCATTTTCCCCGCTCGTCCATCCGGGCCAGGCGAGGACTAAAAGCAGTGAAAAACCGCAAATTTAGATTATTTAGTCCCGTGGTCTTGTGTGCCTCTTTCGCATATCAGCCCGTCTGTTCTTTCTTTTCCCTGAACGTTCATTTGTCTGACAGTGTGTGTAGGTATGTGAGCGTGTGTTTTGATCCATTTTTTTTGTTTGGTGTGTGTGGGAGTTCTGGTGTTGAAATGAGTACAGTCTGCAGGGTCCGCGTCCTAATTTGTGGCCAAGTTTCCTCAGCCCATCCTTAACCACCAGAGGCAGGTTTTTGTGTGCAGCTTGCTGAAGTTTTTTTTTTTTTTTTTTTTCCTTTTTCCTTGGTGCTATTTGGGTCAGTGGCTGGATTGAATTGGATAAAGGGTGTGGACATTTGGAAACTTGGTCAGTCTGACCATTGAGGAAAATTTGGGTGTGAGGGCAGCGGCCATGCGGAGAGTGGAGGGAGGAGTCGCGAAATTCGGGGTATAAATATTTTAAATGATGAGAAACTTAGTGGACATTAAATTTGTTAAGGATGGGATTGCTTAGGGGGGAAAACGGATAGGAAATGTTAATAAAGGAAAAAACGGGAGACGATAATTAAATTTTCCTTGTTGAGAATATAGTCTTGTGAAAGTGAAATAATTAGGGAAATACCGAGGTCGTTATGGAGAAATGAGGGATTAGCTGATATAGGATGGAAATTCTAATAGGGGAGAATTGCATTGCGAAAAAAAAAGTTGAAATAGAAAGGGGTGCAGAGAGGGAAAAGTGTGATGAGAGGTGAAGAGATGAGGGGAAAAAAGTGAGTAGGTGTAAGGTGGGGAAAAGAGAGGGGGGAGGGGGATATCTGAAAGAAGTTAAGACAAGAGAGGCTGTAAGTAAAAATAGAAATAATGAATAGTTTGATAGGTGCATGATTACATAGATTGACAGAGTTAAAAGTAGAGAGAGGCGGAGAAGAAGGTAGATAGATAGATAAGATTTTTTTCTTCTTTCATTTTTTTTCGCGGGGGGGGGGGGGGGGGGATAATGAGGTGAGGGCGGGGGTGAGAGTAAAAAAATTAGGAGTATGGGCAACAATGGTAAGGACGACAAAGAAAACACACACATACACTCACACACATACATGGAAGAAGAGTAAAAGAGGTGGAAAAAATCAAAAGAAAACGAGAGAAACAGATAAACAGAAAACAGCTCTCAAGTTTTCCAGTGGTGATGCCATTTCCCCTCAGGATGTGTTTACATTTTGGGCTCGTTTGAACAAATAAAGAGAGGGACCTCCCGCTCGTACACGCCGAGACCAGTTAGGTCAAAGAACGTTATCTTCCACACATGCTTTCTACCCATAAACACTGTAGACAAAGAAATTCACGCAAACACGCATACTAACGGGCTAAAAAAAAGTTTAATGTAAATCGAATGTGTTTTCTCTAAGATATTTTCGTTTCTTCCTTTTCAGAGATAGTGGTGAGATTCGATCAAATTTTGATATTCTGCGAAATTTTCCTAAATATCTAGATATCTAGTTTATAAGTAGATTTTGTCGCCGCGATACATCTTGGTTCTATCGAGCAGTTTTCTTGCACAAGCTGTTTTGTAGATGTTGGTAAAAGAGTAGGCGTGATAAACTAGCAGTAATAATAATAATAATATGATGATAATAATGATGGTGATGATGATGATAATAATAATAATAATAATAATAATAATAATAATAATAATAATAATAATAATAATAATAATAATAATAATAATAATAATAATAATAATAATAATAATAATAATAATAATAATAATAATAATAATAGCAACAACAACAAGAGCAGTAGCATTAGCAGCAGCAGCAGCAGCAGCAGCAGCAGCAGTAGTAGTAGTAGTAGTAGTAGTAGTAGTAGTAGTAGTAGTAGTAGTAGTAGTAGTAGTAGTAGTAGTAGTAGTAGTAATTGTTGTATAAGTAGTAGCTGCAGCCGCAGCAGCAGCAATAGCTAAGTTGTTTTAAATGAGTATACTTATGTTGGGACATATTTTCTTTTACTAAATCAAACTTTTGTTTACCCGCCATTAGTCTGAAAAGAGGTGTGATTTCAGAAGATAATATATTTGAAATGCGATTACATTTCTCTTTTTATAACTTATTTCAAAAGGGTAAATTCCATTTATTCCGAGTGAGTTCACTTTGATCTTGTACAATCTTTACATCTGAGAAACTTTTTATTTACTTTTGTTGTGTTTTTGTTTGTTTTTATTGTGATAGATGCCGATAACGGTAAAACAAATAATCCGGTTTTACTAATAGAAAGTCAGAGAGACAGAGGTACAGACAGAGAGTGAGAGAGAGAGAGAGAGAGAGAGATACAGAGAGAGAGAGAAGAGAAGAGAGAAGAGATACTAAGATAGGCAGAAAAAGAGAAAGACAGAAAGATAAATTGATAGCTAGCTAGACAGAGAGAG
>JAWDGP010002154.1:0-16083 GCA_033675545.1 Elysia crispata | reverse complement strand
TGTGACGAACGCGCTTCAATCGTTTCGGTAACCAAGAATTATTTTTCTCTCCCAATATGGTGGCTTTGGGAGCGTTTGCAAAAGACAGACTTAATGCATTTTTTTATTCTTTAAATATTCTTTTAAAAGGTTTATATCTGAAAAGACTTGAATAAAATCTGATGTCTATTTATTACTCAGCTGCAATTAACGAAAAATGAAAACTGTGAGTGAATGGTTAAATTAAAAAAAAGGATAGAAAGGGAAAAAATCTAAAGACATTGAGTTCAATTACTGTAGTCTTAAATCTACAGAAGTGATCTGTAATGTAGACTAGCCTAGACTTAGATATTGAAAATTCGATCTTGTCAAGTGTAGTAATAAAAAAGATTCCAAGTTTAATGTTTTGCAAACATGATATGCAAACACTACAGAATCTAGGAATTTATAGTGGTGAATAAATAATACAATTAAACTTACATATAGTTTAAGTTTAATCCTCATTACATATACAAGTAGGCCGCAATACACAGGAATTTCGTTACAGAAAATTTTATTCAAACTATACACGACCCCCCCCCCCCCCCCCCCCCCCCCAGAGAGAGAGAAAGTTACTTAGCTTTCTTCATTTAACAATCTGACCAGTTGCAGTAAAACTCAAACTATCTGATTGCATTTTATAATAAATTTTAATACACAGTTTGCATACTTGTGCAGACTTCATAGTTTTATGACTATAGTATTACTTGTAAAAAGTCCTTCTTCAACATCTTTCCTCTCTCTCTCTCTTTTCTCTCTCTCTCTCTCTCTCTCTCTCTCTCTCTCTCTCTCTCTCTCTCTCTCTCTCTCTCTCTCTCTCTCTCTCTCTCTCTCTCTCTCTCTCTCTCTCTCTCTCTCTGCATAGATTTAGTAAATTTAGACAAAATCTTCACAAGCCTTCATGATCTTAGCAATAACAAGAGGATGATGAGAGAATGAAAAGATCTCTTGAAATCAAAGGCAAAACAGCACAAACTTGTGAAAAAGTACCGATAGCTGTATCAATCTAGATTAGCTGGCTATGCATCAGATTATCTAAGCTAGGCTTTAAAGTGTTAAACACTGGCTGAATTTATCAGGCTAAGCAAGTGTTAAAATAAGTGGCTGAATTATCTAGACTAGGCTTTAGAATATTAAAATTACTGGCTGAATTTATCTGGACTAGCCTTTTAAGTGTTAAAATTACTGTCTGAATTTTATTCTCCAGCTCTAGGCTTTAAGTGTTAAAAATTACTGGCTGAATTTATCTAGAACTAGGCTTTAAGTGTTAAAATTACTGGCTGAATTTATTTAAGCTAAACTGATGTTAGATGTAGCTGAATCTATGCCTAGGCTTTAAGTGTTAAAGTACTGGTGAATTTATTTAAGCTAAACTTAAGTGTTAAAACTCCTGGCTGAACTTCAGCTAGACTAGGCTTTAAATTAAAATTTGGATACTCCAGCAGCAAATTGCTCTCATACACAATACTATGAATGATCTCTTGAGAAACAATAATGATCCCTAAAGCTCATCTCACCGTTGTTTATCTTCACTCCCAGGAGGTAATGCTCTGTACAGATCAACAACCCAGTCTACAGCCACCCATCAACTAGGTGAGACTCCAGACTACTACCAGATCTCAATGCTCGGTCATTGCCAGTCTGAAATATCCCTGGATCAGGGAAGGGACACACAGCTTTACAGGTTACATCTATGCTGATGTTACAGGCGATCCCGCCAAGGTGAATGATGACACGAGGTGAAATGCGGAAAACTGTTACCCTCAGTAGTGAGTCTGATGTGATTTTCTGATGATGAAAATAACCACAGCAAAACGCTGAGAGTATCAATAGAATATAGTTGAAAGAAAAAGTTAAGGTCAGATCTGGATCTTTTAGTTTCAATCTAAGATAATGTCAATCAAATAGCGAAGAAATTTGCAAGATTCTTTTAATTTTACATTAACAATCCGGGATACTGACTGATAATATTGTTACTCTCAGTAAGTCTTACATGTGATTTCTTATAATAAAAAGTAACCAAGTCAAAAACATTATGATAATCAGTACAAGATGGTAGATGGTAGGTTAAAGTTGACTCTGTATATAAATGTGTCACACTATTATATGATAATCTCGAGGGAGACTGGAGAACTTCGAGATCTCAAAGTAGATGAACACACTCGCCTCACACTGGGTGATTTCTAAATTAGAGAAGTCATGTTTGTTTACTGCCCAGTCGAATGTATAGAACATCATCAAAGTCATAATAATACCATTCTGAACAACATATGATCTGTGTTGACTTTTCTTCTCTCTTAGTCAGCTATGGTCTCTGTAAGTTGTAGTAATGTTTAAGATCTAAGCTGTCATCCACATTCTCTGTCTCAAATGGCTAAAATATCGTTTGTGTTGGAGAAAATGTTTCCCGCGTATGTCTCTGTTATGTAATCTTATTGACACTGTGATTTCTTGATCACAAGAATTATGGTTTTTAGGTCAAATATATTGACACTAAACAATCAAAATATTACTGAATTGGTAGAGAGCTTACTATGATAAAAAAAAAAAATGAAAAGTTTGAGGATTTCTAGGGCAGTGCACCTATCAGTAGTGTTAAACACGGAGGGCATATTAATTCATACACAGAGTTGCAAATTTTTAAATTGTAATCTGTAATTCCAATTATTAAAAGCTGATTGATTTATCTGGCCTCAGATCAAATTTGTTGAAACAGTTAAAATAAAAATGGTATCTGCCACTGAAAAAAAAAGGAAAATAAACGCTAAAACTCATGAAACAGTGAATAAGAAGTTGAATTAAATTGTTCAACGCTTGTGACAGGTCAAGTACTAACATACTGCTATCATTCTAATTTTCTTGTTTGAGTTTTAAGAAACCAAGGCGAACTGAAGAAAACTGTTTAGTATTGTTTCAGTTTTACTTAAATTAATAGTGGACACACACACGCACACACACACACATATATATATATATATATATATATATATATATGTATATGTATATTAAATAAGGAAAAGTTTAAATAACTTACTATTGTTGGCTATACAAGTGTTGTGAGTTTCCTCTCGTCAGGCGAATGGTATTTTGAAGCAGATGTTTCTTGCGACGTCAACATTATGAGAACATTTATTTTGTTCAGGTTTTGTCTTTCTGGAAGACTGAAAAACTTTCTCCCTGCGCACAGATAACCTTATTATGTTCTATTTTAAAAAGATCTCTCTTTCTTATTTTTTTCCCACTAGAAAAGTCTTGGATTACTTTAATTTACATATTATGTTCACTGAGGGTTGTTTCAGATCGCTTGTGTTCCAGTTTGAAGTTGGAATTGTTTTGATTACACCTACTTTTAAAATCCTTTTCTCTAATTCCTTCGAAACTGTCGATAACTTTTTAGCTTTTTCGCTCTACAGTGGCTTGGTAAACTACGCTTTATTGAAAATTTTCCCTTCAAAAGTCGTGTACTGTTCTCTCTACAGTTGTAATGTTTCTGGGCGTTATTTACATCATTGTCTGCGTTGAGGAGTTTCCGGTTACGACCTTTATTACTTCTTTCATAACGCCAGGGCAGATATAACTTAATTCCCCAGTGTTTTTATCAATGATTTGGTGGAGTTTGCTATTACTCGGGAAACATTTAATAAGGAGTGTGAAGAATTGTTTTCCCAATATTGGAAATTATGCTCATGCTCTATGGGGAGTTGAACCAACAAATAATATATATATATATATATATATATATATATATATATATATATATATATATATACATGCACATGTGCAAAAACACAGTGAAAACATGATCATTGGATCAATAATTCTGAACCCAGTTATTTGTAGCATCTGATGATACCTAAATTTTCCTTTTTGTTCTCCTCAGGTTTCTCACAAGCCTCCCATAGCTACCTCCGTGAGGCGGTACAAGGTTTTTTCATGGAGGAATCTACCTCTTGTACCTGCAGTCTCAGCTATGATGGTTACCACAGGGACACGGCACAGTGGTATAAAAGATAAAAGCAAGTTCGGTCCAGCGGGACTCTGGTTGTCAATGACAAGGGTAGTGAGTGATGTGAGAATAATGGTTGGAATCAGTTGTAAGATCATCAGAACAACACTTTAATTTCAGTAAATAGTCAACATTTATTATTACATGGGGAAATTCAATTTATTCATGTTCCCCTAACAACATAATCATTGGCTCAAATGTTCTATCCATCATGGTTACCGAAGTGGAGATTAGCTCAGTGGTATGTAAAAAAAAGAGGCAAACTGAGAGAAAAGATGTTGGATGAATAAATTAAGTGTCTTAATGTGGGCAAAGCAACAGATGCACTAAAATCGAAGAGGGATCGTGTAATACCATGATCGCCATTGCTAAAGAGCAGAGCACATGATTGATTTTTTCCAGAGATTTTAGAATGTCTGATAATTGTATGGGTTGCTTGGTTATCAATATATGCCCAACTCATTAAGTGTTTACCATTGTTAGTTTAAAGCTTCAAATAAAGAAACGACAGGAAACAAAATCCTCCACACTGTTGTGTGTATTCGTCATGCATATAAATCTTCTCCCACAACAAGAACTTTGCCCTAAATAACTACTTATTGGGCTTTGGAGCTTTCTAGGCGAAAACCCATGGGTAAAAGTTACTTTGAAGACTTTCCTGTTTCGTCAGGACATAAAACAGATTATTTGACCAATTGATTTGTTTCTTATTGCACTAAATTTAACGTAAGCATAAGATTAAGATATTTTTCCCTCAAAAATAGCAAGTAGGAAGCTTAATTTATTCCTCTTCAAAACTGCTAAATTCCTTTAAATTTTCCTCAGCGTCGATATTGGAAGTGGTGAAAAGTTCTCTAACACTCGGCGTGAAAAATAAACAAATGTATCCGCTCATAGATAAACTGACTACTCAATAGCACTTTACCAGTGAAGTGCTTCGTGCGAAACAAAGAATAGAAAGTTGTAGAACAATAAATATAAGAGAACGTAGATAAACTTATGATTCCTTTTCTACCAATAAAAATTAGGCAGACATGACTCGCAACAAGGAAGTTAAATGCATTTTTAACTTCCCCCAGAGATATGCATTCCTTTTCAACTCTTTTGTTCCAACTCAATGTGCTGCGGTTGGTTAAACATTCAAACATTTATGTGAGGCTGTAGAACAGTTTAAACATTCTTGGCTACAATCTTCACAGTTAGTGAACACTGGAATAATAGTGTAGAATTCAAGATAAGGCAGGATTTATCTGTACTGTTGAATCTACTTTACCAATATTATTAGATCTAGGTTTCTTGAATACGTTTTTCAAAAGTATTTAAAAGATGATCATCAAATAAGTTAAGCTTTATTCTCACTTTAAAAAAGTAGGTTAGATCAAGTAATAGCAAACATACAGATATAGATAGATAGATATAAAGATACAGATGTATAAATTAATACGTGAAAAAAAGAATTACGCTTGTCTACTCTGTGTGCTCAGATCATATTCAGAAGGAAGACTTTAAATCACTACCTGCCAACGTAACCGTGTTGATTCGTGTATATCTTTACATTCTCTTCTATGTATTCAGGAACAGACGTTCCCGATGTTGCTGATAGTTCTGCTGCTGCTCATCTCATGCTGGACACCAGGTGGGGGTTTATATATCATATATTCTTGTAAAAGATAAACCAAAATCTGCTATTATAATTATCTCTCTCTCTCTTCCTCTTTCTCTCCTCTTTTTCTCTTTTATTTTTTATTTCTCATAAACTCGTTTTGTTTCGGTTTTTCTAATCCTTTCCCTGCTTTATTCATCTTATGATCCCGTTGTTTATCTCACGTAATTCAATGTTTCAGTAAAAAAAAAAAACAAGAACTAGACATACCTTCTGTAACATAAGATACAAGACGAGTTTTGTGTAAATATATTTTTTTCTCTTTGAGTGTCCATTAATTATTTTGGATAAATTTGGTTTCCGTCTCTTATTTCATGGGTGTCACCTGTAATAATTCATTTTGTTTCTTCTTCTCTCTCTGATTCAAACATAATTATTTTGAAAAGATCTTTCCAGAGTACCGATATTGAAATTACTTCTGGTTAGCGTATTTAAAGATAGGATTCACTCTTCACCATTCTTAAACGGGTAAAAATGTCATATAAATTTATAAGCCTTAGTTTAACGGAATATTCTTTGTTCTGATTTATTGCACAATTTGCTCGATAAAGAGAAATGCCTGCTTGAAAAAAGGGGAATTGAAAAAAAAGGGGGGGGGGTGTCGCTGACTCGTAAATATTCAAATTATGCAATCTACATGAAGACTTCAATTTAAATACTTTATCATTTTCTTGATCTTAATTTTCTTACAAGAGTAAATTTATACTCAGAAATTTCTAATTACGACTATCTGTTGGTTAATTTTTTTCCTGATACTTTTAAAGCTCGTGAAAAACTCTTGTAGTTATGAGTTACTTTTTTCCCTCATCCTCAGGAGCTTGATATTTTTTAAGCAGCGCACTGGTCTAAGATATTTCAATACACCACTGCTGATTATGTAGCCGTGTCATACTGACCTGTTCTGATACCTGTACTGGTCTATGCCTGGATCTAACGTTACAGAGGCAGAGTTCTAGGGTGGCCTTGAACAAATTTCATGCTACTCGCTACAGCTGTAAATAAATTGCAACTTTCTTTGTTTCACTTTCTAACACAATTCATTTAGAAAAGAGAAGTTCATACACTATTCGTCTGAAAATTATTATGTCTATTGTTTGAAAGGATTGCTACATTTAAAAACTCTTAAGCATATGTGTCTTTAACTATTCTAACCTAGGCAGGGCAATAATAGACGATGTCCCAAATAAATTTCATCGATACTTGACTTTCTTGAACGACTGGAAAAAGCAATTTCGGCGTAAGCCTAATAGTTAGTTTTTAAAGTAGAAATTACTGTTCAGAGACGGAAAACAATAAAATTTATATCTTATCTTCTAGCAATTGATATGTAGGTTAAATCTAGACATTATAAAGGAATGAAAAAGTAAAATTCTTATTATAAAAACAGAGTAATACATGAAAGGCGTTTGTGGCGCTCCATTGCTACAGTGCAATTATAGCCGCATGCCGGCTATGATTTCGTGACTGTCGTCTGTAAACTCTCTCTCTCTCTCTCTCTCTCTCTCTCTCTCTCCTCTCTCCTCTCTATCCTCTCATCTCTCTTGATCTCCTTTCTTTCTTTTTCCTCTCTCTTCTTTCACTCTCTCTCCCTATCTCTTTCTCTCCTTTCCCTCTTTTTCTCTCTCCTCTCTCTCTCCTCACCCTCTTTCTCCAACAATCTCTTTTCTCTATATTATTCTTTCTTTCTTCCTTTCTTTCCCCTCTTTCTCTTTTTTTCTCTCTCCACTCTCATTCTTTTTCTCCTACTCATTTTTTGTCTCTCTTCTCTCGTTCTCTTTCTCTGTATTCCTCTCCCTTTCTCTTTCTTCCACTCTCCCTTTTTATTTTTCTTTCTCTTTCTCCTCTCTCTTTCTCCGCCATCTCTCTTTCCCCCCTCTCTCTCTCTTTCTCTCTCTCTCTCTCTCTCTCTCTCTCTCTCTCCCTTCTATCCTGTCTTTCTTCCTATTTCCCTTCCTGTCTCTCGTATCTCTATATCGTCAATTTCTCGGTCTCTGGCTTTCTGTCATAGAGAGAGCGCGCACAAGAGGGCACAGCCACAGAGAGAGATGCATCAGATTTCATACACAATACGGATATTGTGGCGAGACTTGCGCTAAATAAACTGGCTGCTTAGGTTGATCGGAGAATTTACAGTCTCTTCTTCCTGTCTCAGATATTTATTCCAAAGTACAATCTGTTTTATAACAAATCTAGAAAATGATTTGGAAAAAAAAGTCTCTTGCGTTTTTATGAGACATAGATCTAGATCTAAGCTAGATAGTTACATCTGAGAGTCTTCCAAACATACATAGAGAAATGTAGATCTAGACAGGGTTTTGAGTGTAATTAGTATGCATATTTCACTTTCAAGTGAAATATGAGTGCCAGTTAATCAAGGGCGTAACTCTCGATGACGTTTTTTGAAAACATCATCTATTTTTGTGCAATCAAATCTTAAATAAAGATGAATTTTGAAGCAGAGAGTATAAAATGTAGTACCGGTAGTAGTAAAAATAAAATAGTAGTAGTAGTAGTAGTAGTAGTAGTAGTAGTAGTAGTAGTAGTAGTAGTAGTAGTAGTAGTAGTAGTAGTAGTAGTAGTAGTAGTAGTAGTAGTAGTAGTAGTAGTAATAGTAGTAGTAGTAGTAGTAGTAGTAATAGTAGTAGTAGAAGTAGTAGTAGTAGTAGTAGTAGTAGTAGTAGTAGTAGTAGAAGTATTAGTAGTAGAAGTATTAGTAGTAGTACTAATAGTAGTAATCAAGGGCGTAACAGTACGTTTTAGTAGCATCTATTTTTGTAGCAATCAAAGTCTTAAATAAAGATGAATTAGTAGAAGCAGTAGTAGTAAAAGTAGTAGTAGTAGTAGTTGTAGTAGTGGTACTAGTAGTAGTAGTAGTAGCAGTAGTAGTAGTAGTAGTAGTAGTAGTAGTAGTAGTAGTAGTAGCAGCAGTAGTAGTAGTAGTAGTAGTAGTAGTAGTAGTAGTAGTAGTAGTAGTAGTAGTAGTAGTAGTAGTAGTAGTAGTAGTAGTAGTAGTAGTAGTAGTAGTAGCAGTAGTAGTAGTAGTAGTAGTAGTGGTAGTAGTAGTAGTAGTTGTGATAGTAGTTGTAGTATTAGTAGATGTATAGATGTAATGGTGCATCGTCTGGTTTGAGGTTTTATTGTTTAATTAACTCGCTGCTATGGGAGACTACTTTTTTGGAATTTTCCGTTTTCTTTTACATTCTCTAGAGATAATGAATAATGAGACCAGTAAAACTTTTACCTGAAATCTTCCTCTAATTGTAATTTTCTCACTGTGGTTCTACATTTTTTTACATTTTGTTCTTATTTGTTTTTTTTTTATTTTATTTTTTTTGTGGGATCTGCCCATAATTTGTTATAAATACTTTTTTTAGGTTTATGTATTCGGCGCACACAATTTTTTTCCATATGCTTTTGCAGATTTTGTGGCTTTTTATTTCTATTTTTGAACTAAAGTTTGTCTCTGCGGAAACTTCTTTGCGTTGTGCTCTTAGGTGTTACCGGTAGTGTAGTCTTAAGTTGATGCTGGTTCCTAAAGCTTTGTCTAAGTGGGATCTTATCCATATTGGTCTGTATGATGATGGTTTCTAGGGTTTAGCCTTAGTGGGATGTTAGCAATTATATTGTTCTGTAAACTATGATAACGGGTCTTTTCCTAGTTTTTATTTTGCACTACTATTGTGTGTTTGAATTTTTTTGTTACGTTTGCGGAAGTCCAAATGTCATGAAAAAGATCTTATATTTTGTTTTTTAAAAGATGAAGGTCATTGATTTATTATTTCTTTTGTCACAGCATCTTCTCTTCCTGTTGTTTTGTATTTGTTGTGGAGTGTATCGGTAGTTTCCACTGTTTTCAACTGTTGGAGATTGTAGACTTCGATCAAGTCTTCGCAAGTCTCTCGCTAGTGTAAAATGCGATTTTAATTTTTGGTACATATAATGTCTTGTTTTTTTTTTACAGAATGGATGTAAGTTCTCATAGCTTGATATAAAGTTAAGGCTGGTTGGTTACTTTGCTTTATATCGGTTTTATTATGTCTATTTCTCCGACTCCTTCTTCTGATACTGTTAACATAGATCTATGCTGCTTTTGGCTTATCTTGTATGTTAATATTGTTAAAAAAATTTCAGATATTACTTTACCCAAGAGTACGGGTAAGTCGGTGTCTCTAGGGATTTTTATTTATTTTTAACATCATACTAAGTGATGAGATTCTCAACTTCAGAAAACGCTCAGTCATCTCAGTACAGGCCAGGTAGTTCCTGACACAGATTTACTTTTGTCGCAAGTTAGGATAAACATGTGAATCAAATTATGAAACAAGAAAATTTTCTATCTTTCTCACCCCAGTCGAGCCAGCGTGTAGTCCTGTGAGAGAAGGTCAGTCAACAACCTTGAGCTGTAATGCAAACACAGAAGGATGCTCTAGTGACAGCTTACTTTCTTGGAGAGCTGGTGGTCGAGTGGTTGCCCGATGTACCCGCGATCAAGGATGTTTTGGCGCTGACAGCAGCATCTCAGTTAATCTCAGGTCCACACTGACCATCAACAGCGTGTCCAGGACTGACCCCTTCGACATGGAGGTCAAGTGGACATGTGAGATATGTCCTAGTGGCACAACGACTGTCTGTGACAAGCTGGAAGTCTATGGTGAGTTCACATATTGCACATATTTTTGCACATTCAATCATTGTCTTTTTAATGTTCTCTTTTATATTACTGCTGGGCCTTAAGGTATTGCTATTAAAATCGTCTGAGACTAATCAATGTTTTCTGAGGTTGCCTTACAGATTTTGTGATCTGAATAATTATTTCTTGCGTATAATTAGATTGTAATTCTATTTTCTTATATCTTGTCGTGCAACACTTAAACAACTCAGCTACTTATGCAAGTATCGAGCATTCTGTTCATGTATCAATATAGATTTTTTTTTATAATACATTGCTTTCTTTTGAACCTTGCAAGTCTTTGTTCTCATCTGAAAAAAACTTTTTGTCCAGGTAACTTTATAAACTTAGAGCAGGCGTAAAACGACTAAAAGAACAAAAATCTCAGTCATAATAATGATGAAAAGAACTCTTATGATGACAAAAAGTGAGTAAACTCTCTCTCTCTATCTCTCTTTCTCTCTCTCTCTCCCTCACTCTTACTCTCTCCCTTTCGTCCTCTCTTTCCCTTTCTATCTCTCCGTCTCTGTCTCTCTCTCTGTCTCTTCCTGTCTATGTCTCTTTTTTATCTCTGTCTGTCTGTCTGTCTGTCTGTCTGTCTGTTCTCTCCCTCTCTCTCTATATCTCTCTCTTCCTCTCTCTCCCTCTCTCTCTGTATATCTCTCTTCCTCTCTCTCCCTCTCTCTCTGTCTTTCTCCCTCTCTCTCTGTATCTCTCTCTATCTCTCTCTCCCTTCCTCTCTGTCTCTATCTGTCCCTGTCGCTCTCTCTCTCTCTCTCTCTCTCTCTCTCTCTCTCTCTCTCTCTCTCTCTCTTTGTTCTTATGTAATATAATATATTGTTAATAGGCCAAGATGTTTTTCTACCATCCATGTAAGTTTCTACATCTATTGATGCAAAGGTTCCCATTTTAGCTTTAAATAAGTTTTCTAAGACCATTCAACCCCAACGTGATGATTTATCTCTTTTTTTATATCGAGGCGAGAGCACTGGAGATAAGTTATTACATACATAATAATAATAATAATAATAATAATAATAATAATAATAATAATAATAATAATAATAATAATAATAATAATAATAATAATAATAATAAATAATGAAGTTATTTCCTAGCGCCTCTTCCTACTTGTAGGCTCGAAGCTCTTTACAATAGTCTATTTACAAACGTTTAACATAGTGACACTAGTCTATAGTCTAAAACATAGTCCATTAACAATTCAAACAAACAGAAGAGGAAAAAATAAATAAGTTACATGTACAAAGAAAATAAGAAAAGACATTGACAATAAGACAAATTTCTCAGACTAATTAAGGTCTTCATGTGCAGTAAACAAATGGGTTTTCAATAGGGTCTTAAACTGACTTATAGAACTCGCCTCCCTGATGGAAAGGGGAAGGGCATTCCAGACAACTGGTGCACATTGTACAAATGCTCTGAAAACATGGCCGTCTTTTTCTTGATGGTTTGCATGGAACTGACAGCAAAGCTTTGTTACCTGATCGTAAGAAAAAGCTTTACGGATGGGGACGTACATACCGACAAGATCTTTACAAGATAATTAGGGGCATAGCCGTGAACACATTTGAAGCATAAGACAGCAATCTTATATTTGATCCTAATTTGTACAGGAAGCCAGTGTAAATGCCTAAACATGGGAAAAGTTAAGTGATCTCTCTTTTACGTTTTTTCAAAATGAGACGAGCAGCGTTGTTCTGAATCAATTGGAAGCCTCTTTAGTGTGTCCATGGGTGAAGCCATATAGTAAGGAATTACAGTAGTCTAGTTCTTGATAGAATGAAAGAGGACACAAGAGTTTTCACAGCCCCTTCATTTAAAAAAAGATCTAATCTGCTTTAATTCTAAGCGTAGCTCTAAGAACATAATTTGGGCCAAATGATTGATATGAGGGGTCATTGACAACTTTGAATCAAAATAAACACCAAAGATTTTTTAGCTTTTTTAAAGAAGAACAGTACCTGATCACTATCAATGTACATGTGGTCAACAACATATGGAGAAGCTTTTCTATCTATGCTAAATGCTAGAAGCTCTGTTTTGTCTTCATTCATCTTAAGTTTGTTAACAATCATCCAATTTTTAACATGTGATATACTAACTCTCAAATTTCTTTACTAAGGTAGTAAAGTTTTCTGGACGAGAAGAGGAGTACACTTGGGTGTCGTCAGCGTACATGTGATAACATAAATCAAAACTTTGAATTAGTGTGCCTAACACGGTTTTGTATATATGGTGTAAGAGGACAGGTCCTAATACAGATCCTTGGGAAAACTCCATAGTTAAGGTCAAATACAGGAGAAGTTTGGTTGTTTATCATTATACACTGAGTACGCCCACTGACATAAGACGAAAACCACTTTAAGACACCCCCTGATAATCCAAACGTTTTAGACAATCTTTCTAACAAAATACTGTGATCAATTGTGTCAAATGCTGCGCTTAGGTCTAACAAAGCAAGAATAGATGTATGGCCTTTGTCTGCAGCACATATGAGGTCATTTTGAACTTTTAGAAGAGCAGTTTCTGTGTTGTGAAATTCTCTATATGCAGACTGAAAGTTATCTAAAAGGTTGTTCTTTGTCAAGTGTTTTTTCAATTGCAAAAGGACCACTTTTTCTAAAATCTTGGAAAGGAAAGGGAGATTTGACACAGATCTAAAATTGCTCAGCTCTTCAGAAATCCGTGTGTCGCGAAAGGGAAACAATCGTGAAAGTTGAGTTAGAACAGTACTATTTACTTTGGAAGAACCACACAAATTTTCACATATATGTATATAAAGATAAATATTTGCAGCACTGACTGTATGTCTATAGCTCAGAAAAAATTACAGAGCAAGAGCGAAAATAGAAGTAATATTTTCAATTGTACTAGAGCTATTTGCGGGCGGAAAAAAAATAAATAAAAGAAGAAACCGCTTGAAGCAATTCGTTTTCACACAACAGATCCAGACACCTTAGAACCTGTCAAGCCCTTCACTTTCACCGAGGATGAAAACATAGACGACAGACAAAGTGGACAGTCCAGGGGAAAAACGGCTGTGGACATCTAAAAAATTTGTGAAAAATTGGCTATTAAGATTTCTTTCAAAGGAAAGTATTCTGTTGATTCACATTTTCATTTAAACTCTCAATCTGATTTATTTTCATCCCTAAAATATGTCTTACGCCGTTTTTTGTTTTAATTTTTATTTGGTTTAAGGCTCAGAATATGGTCAGGCTTGTGTAATTCATAAACTTCGACCGTTTTTTTTTTAATACTCTTTAGAATGAGTTAAGTACCATATCAATGATGCTGGGCTCTTCAAGTGTAAAGCAGATACCCGAAGAACATTGCAAACCTAAAAGAAACTTAATTTTTTCGATTACGTAGCGCCAGTGCAGGAAGTCTACCTGGTAGCCAGAGTGCTCTGAGCCCCACGGCCAGTAGCGACTGTGTATTGTGTGTCACCACAAAAGCTCAGATGTTCACCAATGCTAAAGAATGTCTCTCTCTCTCTCACACACACACACACACACACACATGAAAGAGATTTAACCGCTCTTAGTGCAAATGTTAATTCGGTGGTGAGGATAACGAACGAGAGGTAATGGTCTAGAAGATCTGAATGGGTTTTTTATATTGAATGAACATTTAGATATAAACAGCAATGACAACGTTAGTATTAACAATGGAATGTGCACCCACATATCATGAGATATGAAAACAAAATTGGTGCGGAGAAGTATTTCACAGCTGTCTAAACACAGAAAATAAAAACATAAATTTGGGAAGTGCTTCCGTCGTTCACACGGATAAGGTATGGTCGCTTTGCAGGGACTGATGACTGCTATTGAAGACAACATTGATTTAGAAGGATTTCACGGAAATAAAGATTCCGATTACATTATCAATGCATTAAGATCCATGGTTGCAGATCAGGTACAATTGAGTAGAGCTCTACTCACAAAACTCAATCAGAAGAGAAGTGATTTTGTGGAACTTCATCTAAAGGAAGAATTTGAAAAATTGTGCCGCCCTACATAAAGGTTGGCAATGAATTTTTTTTTTTTAATAAAAGTGCGAGGCTTCGTAAAAATGCAAGCCAAGTCAGCGAAGTAAAGTAACTTATGCATGTTTGTGTTATAGCGAATCATTTCTTTTAAATTTTGGGCATCGTTAGAACATAACTGTACTCAGATCGCTCTTATATTTCAGCCAGCAGGCCCACACATTAATATCTGACTGTCCTAACTCAGCCACATAGTGAAATGAAATAGGTCACCCTTACATTTACTGCAAAAGTATTAATTTTTTCACTTCGGTGACTTGGTCTGTACTTTAGGAAGCTTCGATTCAGTGATAATTTCCAGACCAGTGACGATTTCTGCAATCTCACCAATGTGGTTTGTCTTCGAACTTTCCACTTCCGTTTCTGATACTTCACCCACACGAGAGACAGCGCTGGACCGGCGACTGCTCATTCTAGTGCTGACCGCTCTACATGCAGGACATGTCTCGCACTGATCTCTTCATTTCCTGACTTTCTTGGGTTTAGATCTACTCTTTTGTTGTTTACTTCTGTGTTGGATGTTTTTTTATGTCTAGCTTTGACTGTTTCCTTTCACCCCAGTTATTGATCTTGACTTAAAGCTCACGTGCTTCAGATTTCATCAAGGTGTTTGGTGATGGACTTAGTTGTATTGTTTAAATTTTTACATGTAGTAGCAGCGTCCTCCTACACATACTTGTTTTTTATGGTTGCTCTGGAAAAGTTCGAGGTTTTCTTTCGCAAATCAGTTCTTAAATTAAGACTCAAATAGTAGGAGGCTTTACAAGTTAAAACTTTACAGCAAAACTCCACTGAATAGTAAGTCTCTTTTTCTCGAAGCGATCACATCGTCTATACCTCTAGGCTAGAGAATTTAACCTCCTCGCCACGACCTGTTCAAAAGCAGCCGAAGTCATCTGGTCTTTTAGATCTATAATGTCAATTATGAAAATCAATGCTAGGGAGCGATCATGACTATGTGGAGAATGATGTACAGTAATTTTCGTCTTTTCTGTAAAGCGAAGAAAGCTTCGGGGACCTTATTCGTGAGAAGTTAACTTTACTCTTTGACCAGTCATCAGCAATCTACATGACAGATATAGGCAGAGAAGAGGTTAAAAACCTCTTTACAAATGATAAACACCCATCAAATATCACTACTTATCTTGTCACCCCGGCTCAGAACTCCAGGTTCACTCAGCTGATATGAGTGTACATCGGCGACAGACGAATGACATTTATTCAGGACGTCATAGGCCAGTGTTCGCGTGCCGCTCTGTCATTGTTCCAGGACTTGCATCAGGCCTGTAGGGCGGATTCTTCTACAGGCACAAAATCGACTTGTTTTAAACCTTAGTTTAGATATGGTCACCCCTCTTATTGCTACATTTACCAATATTTTGCGTCATGACCAAGATGCTTGCAAACTTACTCTAGATCCTCGCTTCAAAAATTGTGTAAAACTGCAGTCACAAGTAATGACCTTCTGTTTGTTGAAATTTTTCAGAAATGATTGCCTGAGTTTCGGAAACAGAACAAATCTCACCTTTCTCTTCCCATATACTAAAAGATGCCCACTCCTTCACGGCCGAGATACTGGGGGGGGGGGGGGGGGGTGAAGGACAACAACGGTTCAAAGGATACGACACAGGCCACATTAGGAACCGCTTCAGTTA
>JAWDGP010002153.1:7500-12500 GCA_033675545.1 Elysia crispata | reverse complement strand
GAGAGAGAGAGAGAGAGAGAGAGAGAGAGAGAGAGAGAGAGAGAGAGAGAGAGAGAGAAACAGAAAGAGACAGAGGGAGAGAGTGACAGACAGACAAAAAAGAGACAGAGGGAGAAAGAGACGGAGGGAGAGAGTGACAGACAGACAAAAAAGAGACAGAGGGAGAAAGAGACGGAGGGAGAGAGATGAGACAGAGAATGAA
This sequence comes from Elysia crispata, assembly GCA_033675545.1. NCBI lineage: Eukaryota > Metazoa > Mollusca > Gastropoda > Plakobranchidae > Elysia > Elysia crispata. Next base: position 12,298 of record JAWDGP010002153.1, on the reverse strand, counting down.
ATTCCTGTATTTGACATTTACTTCCACACGATCAAATCACCCCCCCTCCCACACCCCCCACCCCTCCTCCTTCTACGGTTTCAGATGTATCCGGAACTGCCGAAACTTGCTGGTACCCAGTCTACCCCTGGTGATGAGGGCCAAGTGTGACAACTGCCGATGGACGAGTTCAGACATCATCACCTTCTAGCAAGTTTCTTAACAACAAAAAATATTACACAGCGAATAATACAGCTGCTGCTGCTACTGCTGCATTTAATTCTACTAATACTGCTTCTACTACACTACCACTGCTGCTGCTGCTTTTACTACTACTTCTACAACAACCACTACTCTACTGTCACTACTACTACTACTACTACTACTACTACTACTACTACTACTACTACTACTACTACTACTACTACTACTACTACTACTACTACTACTACTACTACTACTACTACTACTACTAGAGTATTTCTATTAATTGCAATGTAGCATTGGAGACTACCTAGCCAAGACTACCTTTTTTTTCCATTAATTTTTATTTAACTGTAACATTGGAAAGTACATATCCTAGACATTTTTCTATTTCTTTTTATTTCACTGTAACTACTACTACTACTACTACTACTACTACTACTACTACTACTACTACTACTACTACTACTACTGTATATAATTGTGTTAAATTGACTTTAGAGATACTCCCTCTTTTCTGAAAAAAAAAACAAAAACAGTACTTGATAATTATTTCTCTTTTTTTCTACGTCACAATTATCAAACTGTGACCATAATCATTAGCGAAGCTGACCTGATTTCTTTATTTCTTTAATTACTTTTTTCTGCATGTTTCCTGGGTACTGACTCATTTGTATTTTTTTAGCTGGCAGGTCTCTTCCAGTTACGGGACGAGGCCACAAGTCTCAAGATATCTGACTTTGAGACAGGTTACTTCATACAGCCTTCAAAACGTTTATATCACTTTGACAGGTGATCAATTGTGTGTCCTGGGTCAAGGGTTTGAAGTTGGGAGGTGGGAGAAAAGGGAGGAAGGGGGAGGGAGGGAGAGAGTTAGAGGTTGGGAGATGTGAGAAAAGGAGGAAGGGGGAGGGAGGTGGAGAGAGTTAGAGGTTGGGAGGTGTGAGAAAGGGATACGGGGGGAGGGAGATAGAAGTTGGGAGGTGGGAGAAAGGGAGAAGGGGAGGGAGAGAGTTAGAGGTTGGGAGGTGGGAGAAAGGGAGAAGGGAAGGGAGAGAGTTAGAGGTTGGGAGGTGGGAGAAAGGGAGAAGGGGAGGGAGAGAGTTAGAGGTTGTGAGGTGGGAGAAAGGGAGAAGGGGAGGGAGACAGTTAGTGGTTGGGAGGTGGGAGAAAGGGAGAAGGGGAGGGAGAGAGTTAGAGGTTGGGAGGTGGGAGAAAGGGAGAAGGAGAGGGAGAGAGTTAGAGGTTTGGAAGTGGGAGAAAGGGAGAAGAGGAGGGAGAGAGTTAGTGGTTGGGAGGTGGGAGAAAGGGAGAAGGAGAGGGAGAGAGTTAGAGGTTGGGAGGTGGGAGAAAAGGAGGAAGAGGGAGTGGGAGAGGGGGAGGGAGAGAGTTAGAGTTTGTGAGGTGGGAGAAAGGGAGAAGGGGAGAGAGAGAGTTAGAGGTTGTGAGGTGGGAGAAAGGGAGAAGGGGAGGGAGAGAGTTAGTGGTTTGGAGGTGGGAGAAAGGGAGAAGAGGAGGGAGAGAGTTAGAGGTTGGGAGGTGGGAGAAAGGGAGAAGAAGAGGGAGAGAGTTAGAGGTTTGGAAGTGGGAGAAAGGGAGAAGGGGAGGGAGAGAGTTAGTGGTTGGGAGCTGGGAGAAAGGGAGAGGGGAGGGAGAGAGTTAGAGGTTGGGAGGTGGGAGAAAAGGAGGAAGAGGGAGTGGGAGAGGGGGAGAGAGGGAGTTAGAGGTTGTGAGGTGGGAGAAAGGGAGAAGGGGAGGGAGAGAGTTAGAGGTTGGGAAGTGGGAGAAAGGGAGAAGGGGGAGGGAGAGAGTTAGAGGTTGGGAGGTGGGAGAAAGGGAGAAGGGGAGGGAGAGAGTTAGAGGTTTGGAAGTGGGAGAAAGGGAGAAGGGGAGGGAGAGAGTTAGAGGTTGGGAGATGTGAGAAAAGGAGGAAGGGGGAGGGAGATGGAGAGAGTTAGAGGTTGGGAGGTGTGAGAAAGGGATACGGGGGGAGGGAGATAGAAGTTGGGAGGTGGGAGAAAGGGAGAAGGGAAGGGAGAGAGTTAGAGGTTGGGAGGTGGGAGAAAGGGAGAAGGGGAGGGAGAGAGTTAGAGGTTTGGAAGTGGGAGAAAGGGAGAAGGGGAGGGAGAGAGTTAGAGGTTGGGAGGTGGGAGAAAGGGAGAAGGGGAGGGAGAGAGTTAGTGGTTGGGAGGTGGGAGAAAGGGAGAAGGAGAGGGAGAGAGTTAGAGGTTGGGAGGTGGGAGAAAAGGAGGAAGAGGGAGTGGGAGAGGGGGAGGGAGAGAGTTAGAGTTTGTGAGGTGGGAGAAAGGGAGAAGGGGAGGGAGAGAGTTAGAGGTTTGGAAGTGGGAGAAAGGGAGAAGGGGAGGGAGAGAGTTAGAGGTTGTGAGGTGGGAGAAGGGAAAAGAGGAGGGAGAGAGTTAGTGGTTTGTAGGTGGGAGAAAGGGAGAAGGGGAGGGAGAGAGTTAGAGGTTGGGAGGTGGGAGAAAGGGAGAAGAAGAGGGAGACAGTTAGAGGTTTGGAAGTGGGAGAAAGGGAGAAGGGGAGGGAGAGAGTTAGTGGTTGGGAGGTGGGAGAAAGGGAGAAGGGGAGGGAGAGAGTTAGAGGTTGGGAGGTGGGAGAAAAGGAGGAAGAGGGAGTGGGAGAGGGGGAGGGAGAAAGTTAGATTTTGGGAGGTGGGAGAAAGGGAGAAGGGGAGGGAGAGAGTTAGAGGTTTGAAAGTGGGAGAAAGGGAGAGGGGGAGGGAGACAGTTAGAGGTTTGGAAGTGGGAGAAAGGGAAAAGGGGAGGGAGAGAGTTAGTGGTTTGTAGGTGGGAGAAAGGGAGAAGGGGAGGGAGAGAGTTAGAGGTTGGGAGGTGGGAGAAAGGGAGAAGAAGAGGGAGACAGTTAGAGGTTTGGAAGTGGGAGAAAGGGAGAAGGGGAGGGAGAGAGTTAGTGGTTGGGAGGTGGGAGAAAGGGAGAAGGGGAGGGAGAGAGTTAGAGGTTGGGAGGTGGGAGAAAAGGAGGAAGAGGGAGTGGGAGAGGGGGAGGGAGAAAGTTAGATTTTGGGAGGTGGGAGAAAGGGAGAAGGGGAGGGAGAGAGTTAGAGTTTGGGAGGTGGGAGAAAGGGAGAAGGGGAGGGAGAGAGTTAGAGGTTGGGAGGTGGGAGAAAGGGAGAAGGGGAGGGAGAGAGTTAGTGGTTGGGAGGTGGGAGAAAGGGAGAAGGGGAGGGAGAGAGTTAGAGGTTGGGAGGTGGGAGAAAGGGAGAAGGGGAGGGAGAGAGGTAGAGGTTTGGAAGTGGGAGAAAGGGAGAAGGGGAGGGAGAGAGTTAGTGGTTGGGAGGTGGGAGAAAGGGAGAAGGGGAGGGAGAGAGTTAGAGGTTGGGAGGTGGGAGAAAAGAAGGAAGAGGGAGTGGGAGAGGAGGAGGGAGAGAGTTAGAGTTTGTGAGGTGGGAGAAAGGGAGAAGGGGAGAGAGAGAGTTAGTGGTTGGGAGGTGGGAGAAAGGGAGAATGGGAGGGAGAGAGTTAGAGGTTGGGAGGTGGGAGAAAGGGAGAAGGGAAGGGAGAGAGTTAGAGGTTCGGAAGTGGGAGAAAGGGAGAAGGGGAGGGAGAGAGTTAGTGGTTGGGAGGTGGGAGAAAGGGAGAAGGGGAGGGAGAGAGTTAGAGGTTGGGAGGTGGGAGAAAAGGAGGAAGAGGGAGTGGGAGAGGGGGAGGGAGAAAGTTAGAGTTTGTGAGGTGGGAGAAAGGGAGAAGGGGAGGGAGAGAGTTAGAGGTTTGGAAGTGGGAGAAAGGGAGAAGGGGGAGGGAGAGAGTTAGAGGTTGGGAGGTGGGAGAAAGGGAGAAGGGGGAGCTAGAGAGTTAGAGGTTTGGAAGTGGGAGAAAGGGAGAAGGGGGAGGGAGAGAGTTAGAGGTTGGGAGGTGGGAGAAAGGGAGAAGGGGAGGGAGAGAGTTAGAGGTTGGGAGGTGGGAGAAAGGGAGAAGGGGAGGGAGAGAGTTAGAGGTTGGGAGGTGGGAGAAAGGGAGAAGGGGAGGGAGAGAGTTAGAGGTTGTGAGGTGGGAGAAAGGGAGAAGGGGAGGGAGAGAGTTAGTGGTTGGGAGGTGGGAGAAAGGGAGAAGGGGAGGGAGAGAGTTAGAGGTTTGGAAGTGGGAGAAAGGGAGAAGGGGGAGGGAGAGAGTTAGAGGTTGTGAGGTGGGAGAAAGGGAGAAGGGGAGGGAGAGAGTTAGAGGTTGGGAGGTGGGAGAAAGGGTGAAGGGGAGGGAGAGAGTTAGAGGTTTGGAAGTGGGAGAAAGGGAGAAGAGGGAGGGAGAGAGTTAGAGGTTGAGAGGTGGGAGAAAAGGAGAAGGAGAGGGAGACAGTTAGAGGTTTGGAAGTGGGAGAAAGGGAGAAGGGGGAGGGAGAGAGTTAGAGGTTGAGAGGTGGGAGAAAGGGAGAAGGGGAGGGAGAGAGTTAGAGGTTGAGAGGTATGAGAAAGGGAGAAGGAGAGGGAGAGAGTTAAAGGTTGTTAGGTGGGAGAAAGGGAGAAGGGGAGGGAGAGAGTTAGAGGTTGGGAGGTGGGAGAAAGGGAGAAGGGGGAGGGAGAGAGTTAGAGGTTGAGAGGTGGGAGAAAGAGAGAAGGGGAGGGAGAGAGTTAGAGGTTTAG
>JAWDGP010002153.1:0-2500 GCA_033675545.1 Elysia crispata | reverse complement strand
AACTACTTCACCTGGCCAATCAAGTGATCCGTTACTTAACTACTTCACCTGGCCAATCAAGTGATCCGTTACTTAACTACTTCACCTGGCCAAGCAAGTGATCCATGCGCCCAAATACTTCACCTGGCCAATATCATTGATCCGTTACTTAACTACTTCACCTGGCCAATAAAGTGATCCGTTACTTAACTACTTCACCTGGCCAATCAAGTGATCCGTTACTTAACTACTTCACCTGGCCAATAAAGTGATCCGTTACTTAACTACTTCACCTGGCCAATAAAGTGATCCGTTACTTAACTACTTCACCTGGCCAATAAAGTGATCCGTTACTTAACTACTTCACCTGGCCAATAAAGTGATCCGTTACTTTACTACTTCACCTGGCCAATCAAGTGATCCGTTACTTAACTACTTCACCTGGCCAATAAAGTGATCCGTTTGTTAACTACTTCACCTGTCAATTAAGTGATCCTATAGTTAACTAATTCAACTATCCAATTAAGTGATCCGTTACTTAACTAATTCAACTATCCAATTAAGTGATCCGTTACTTAACTAATTCAACTATCCAATCAAGTGATCCGTTACTTAACTAATTCAACTATCCAATCAAGTGATCCGTTACTTAACTAATTCAACTATCCAATCAAGTGATCCGTTACTTAACTAATTCAACTATCCAATCAAGTGATCCGTTACTTAACTAATTCAACTATCCAATCAAGTGATCCGTTTCTTAACTACTTCATCTGGCCAATCAAGTGATCCGTTACTTAACTACTTCACCAGTCCAATCAAGTGATCCGTTACTTAACTAGTTCACGTGTGCAATCAATTGACCCGTTACTTAACTAATTGACCTGCCCAATCAAGTGATCCGTTACTTCACTAATCACCTGTCCAGGTCTGTCGGCAGAGTTCGCCCTGGCTCAGGAGATCTACACTGGCAACTTCAGGAGCAAGGAAATTGAGTTGGTAAGGAGGCCGTACACATTCTACTCAAGTCTTTATTGATAATGTTTCGGATACCGCATAAGAGAACGCTTCGTATGAACTTTCTGTGACCTCAAGAGGTAGGGCATAGGCAAATCAAAACTTCCGAGGGTGCGCAGGATTGGTAATAATGTAAGGAGATAGGAAAACACAAGTGATTGAAACAAAAAACAAGAAATAATGATCAGCCGATGTGAATCTGTCTGTCTGCGGTGAGAGAACCCGACACGCTCCATGACGTTAGACCAAAACTCGCAGAGGAACTAATTTTCTTTACACTGCGAGAGTTGGTGCTTCTTTGTTGGTTCTTTTCTCAAATACCCCGCCCCCTCCCCCCCCCCCCCCCCCTTCCTTCCCTAACCCTCTCCAACCACGCCCACTACTCACATCATCACGTGACTATATTATTTACTATTGCAGTGTTATAAAATCTTTGGTGCTTCTTCGTTGTTTCTTTTCTCTTACACCTACCTCCTCCCCCCCCCCCCAAATCCCATCTCCACCAACCCCCCCTATTCACATTGTCACGTGATTCTTGTTTTAACTATTGCAGTGCTATAAATTGATAAGCTAATGAATCTTTGGTGCTATTTCGTTGTTTCTTTTCTCTTATACCCCGCTGCCCCAATTCTTATTTACGATTGCAGAGCTATCAATATCTCAGCTATAAATTCTTTGTTACTTCTTATTTGGTTTCCCCCTCTCTCCCCCCCCCCCCTTCCCTCCCCCTCCCCCCCAATTCCGCTCCACCACGCCCCCTAATCACACCATCACGTGACTCTGATTTACTACTTCAGTGCTATGAATATATCGGCTACAAATTCCTGGGTTCTAAACAAAACCCGTCGAGATACAAGAATTCTTTCAAGATCCAGTACATGTTCTACATGGCACCGGAGGAGGAGTCACCGCCACAACCATATGTGAGATTTCCAGAGAAAAGGGGGGGGGGGGGGGGTCCTTTTGTTATGTGGGCTTATAATGTTTTATTTTACGGATCTTAACACAGTTAGGGGTCAAGCTAGTTCTTGGCGAAGTTAGCTCGCCAGCCATCGTAAGATTTTATGGAGGGAAACTTTCTTGTGTTATGTGGGCTTACAATGTTTTACTTTACGGGTCTTGCCACCATTAGGGGTTAGAGCCAGTTCTTGTCGAAGTTACCACGACAACTACGGTACGATTTTTAATTTTTGGGGACGCTGTTTTTTACTGGGCTTATAATTTTATGCTTTACTTTACGGGTCTTAACACCGGGGTAGGGGTTGAGCTGTTTTTGGCGAAGTTATCGCTAAAACCTTCGTGAAATTTTGAAGAGGGCTACTTTCTTTTGTATGTGGGCTCATAGCCGTTTTACTTTACGGGTCTTAACATTAGAGCCAGTTCTTGGCGAAGTTACCACGACAGCCATGGTAAGATTTTTTGGGAGGGTGGCTTTTGTGCGCTTATAATGCTTTAATTTACGGGTCTTAACTTCGCTAGGGGTTAGAGCCAGTCCAATCAGTTT
>JAWDGP010002152.1:0-10696 GCA_033675545.1 Elysia crispata | reverse complement strand
TTTAGATTATTTTCTCAGGTAGCCTGTGCCAGATGTAAGCCTGACCTGTGGGTCACCGGTATTTGTTTAGATTATTTTTTCTTTGGCTGTGCCAGATAAGCCTGACCTGTGGGGTCACCGGTATTTGTTTAGATTATTTTCTCAGTGCCTGTGCCAGATGTAAGCCCGACCTGTGGGTCACCGGTATTTGTTTCTGGGGATTATTTTCTCAGGTAGTCTGTGCCAGATGTAATACTGACCTGTGGGTCACCGGTATTTGTTTAGATTATTTTCTTCAGGTAGCCTGATGCCAGATGTAAGCCTGACCTAGGGTCACCGGTATTTGTTTAGATTATTTTCTCAGGCTGCTTCTGTGCCAGATGTAAGCCCGACCTGTGGGTCACCGGTATTTGTATAGATTATATTTTCAGGTAGTCTGTGCCAGATGTAAGCCTGACCTGTGGGTCACCGGTATTTGTTTAGATTATTTTCCGTTGATAGCCTGTGCCAGATGTAAGCCCGACCTGTGGGTCACCGGTATTTGTTTAGATTATTTTCTCAGGTAGCCTGTGCCAGATGTAAGCCCGACCTGTGGGTCACCGGTATTTGTTTAGATTATTTTCTCAGGTAACCTGTGCCAGATGTAAGCCCGACCTGTGGGTCACCGGTATTTGTTTAGATTATTTTCTCAGGTAGTCTGTGCCAGATGTAAGCCCGACCTGTGGGTCACCGGTATTTGTTTAGATTATTTTTTCAGGTAGTCTGTGCCAGATGTAAGCCCGACCTGTGGGTCACCGGTATTTGTTTAGATTATTTTTCGTGCCAGATGTAAGCCCGACCTGTGGGTCACCGGTATTTGTTTAGATTATTTTCCCAGGTAGCCTGTGCCAGATGTAAGCCCGACCTGTACCTGCCAGGCTGAAACGCTTCACATCACAGTAAAACGTGCCAGCGCCAGCTCACTAGTGAATTAAAAACAAATTGGTGCGATTTCATTTCGACTCCCACATTCGGTTTACCATCTGCTCTTCGATAGGGACTTGTTTAAAAGACTTTCTGTCTTCATGGAAAAAAAAAAACAACTAACGACAACAAACTTAATAGTGATTATTATAGGCCTATTAACTTACATTCTCTACAGACATTACTCTTGTGTTTGTTTGCGACGCAAAATTACAAGAACCAAAAAAAAAAAAAAAATGAAGCCGTCTAGATCTAGATATTAATGAGGCAGCGTCTACGTCTGTTGTTTTCTCCGCAGATCTTGACTGTCAGTTTTATAGCAGGTTTTTCTCGCAACCTTGTCTGACTTCACTCAGTGACGCACAGAGCAATGTATCACCTGTACGACGGTAGCGATTTGGCCGATTTGGAAGGCAGGTTGACATGTTTGTGGTTTCAGCTGAGGGGAAGCAATGTATCACCTGTGCGACGGTAGCGATTTGGCCGATTTGGAAGGCAGGTTGACATGTTTGTGGTTTCAGCTGAGGGGAAGCAATGTATCACCTGTACGACGGTAGCGATTTGGCCGATTTGGAAGGCAGGTTGACATGTTTGTGGTTTCAGCTGAGGGGAAGCAATGTATCACCTGTACGACGGTAGCGATTTGGCCGATTTGGAAGGCAGGTTGACATGTTTGTGGTTTCAGTTGAGGGGAAGCCTTCAACTGCTGCTGAAATATTTTCAGCTTTCTGCGTTTTGCACGGCACATGATGAAAAATTAAAGAGAAAAAAGTACAAATCGTACCAGGCTCTTTTCATACTGCGCAGATCTTTCAAGTTTAAAATAATTTTTATAACCAATAACGAGAACCTGAGGATTGAGACAGCCTTCAGATTAAGTAGAGAGCATTGAGTTAAATCAAGCACTACACGGTACACACTACGCTATCGTGTTAAACAGAAATTAATGAGTTTTATCTCGATTGTTAAGAGGCGAACGGTTTAACTAGAGTAGCGCATCCTTCGTGACAATAAGCGGGACCACCGGACAGTAGGACTTACTGACTTACTGACTTATTGCCGTGTCGCATCCCAGTTCACCGTCTGTGACGCTTCGGCAGCTTTCTCTATCCTCGCAGAGAGTTCTCTCCACTGTTTCCTGTCCTTTGCGAGCTCAGTGATTTTGACCAGATCATCGGTTGAATGGAGTCTAAAATGGTCAATTAGTCCTAGATCTCTGTTCAGTACGATTGGGAGAGTTGTTGTCGGCAGTCCTCTTAGTTTGTGGCCATATTGGATGAAGTAGGCTCTTGTTGCTCTGTTGGCAGGGATGTCGCTGTCTCTACGAAGAATATGCCCAAAGAGGTTCCACCGGGCTTTTAGAATTTGCAGCGAGAGGGGCTTTTCCTGGCATTTTTTATACAGTGACTTATTTGTGATTTTTACTGGAAATTTAATGTTTAGGACCTTTTTCAGTTGTTTTCGGTGGAAAGCGTTTATTTTCTCTTCTTCGGTGAGAGTCAGTGCCCATGTGCTACAGTTGTATAGTAGTATGGATTTCACAAGGGACTTATAAAGTTGTATTTTGGTTGTGGTTTTGAGTTTATTTCCTTTCATCCACACGTGGTAAAGCTTGTTGAGGGCTGCGGTGGAGAGCTGTTTTCTCCTTTCTACATCCTCGAGATCACCAATGAGTGAGCCCACTTTCTTTGCGTTTTTCCAGTCTTCCTCGTTTTTTGAAAGAGCTGTGAATTCTGTTTTGTCTGTGTTTACTTTTAGTTGGTACTTATGTAGCGTTTCTTGGATTTCGTTGATGTTAACGTAGTCCTGTCCGATAAAATCCACGTCGTCTGCGTAGGCTATCTCGTTTGGAATTTCTTTTTCATATTTCACTATTGGTCTGGGTAGTGTGGTTCTGACCTCCTTCAGAGCGTGTTCTAGATAGACAATAAAAAGGACTGGACTAAGGCTATCTCCTTGGGGAGTCCCGACATTGCTTATAATGTATTTGTTTTTGTGGCGCCATTAATTCTTGTTTTTATTTTTGTATTGCTCAAAAGAAGGCGTATTATTCTCAGCTCATCTTCGTTTACGATTGTTGCGATTATGTTGAGCAGTTGGTTTCTATCTATTGTGTCAAACGCCGCACTCATGTCAATCCCTGAAATTTTTATGATGACATCTTCTTTCAGTGTTTTTGCGGCCAACCATTTGTGGGTTCAGACAACATCTGCCGTGCTACGGTCTGGGCGGAATCCACTTTGACTCTTCGATAGGTATTCTTCTACAAAGGGTCTTATCCTGTTCAAAGTGATGATTGACAAGGCTTTGCGTAATGAGTTGAGTAGGGTTATCGGTCGCAAGTTATTTGGGGGACCTTTCTTTTTGCCTGGTTTTTGAATGGCTATAAGAACGCCTGTGTTTATATCCAAATTCTCATGTTTGGAAAAAGTTGTGTTAAATATGTCGGCTATTGTTTGGTCTAGCAATGGTGTGCCAAAACCAAATATTTAACCGGACAGTAGGACTAGAGGATAAATCAGTCACTGTACAGGGGATATTAGCTGCGCTTCTTTAAAAGCACATATTAACGGTCAGTGCCCGTTTGCTTCATCATGAATATGGCGATTGGCAGACCTGGTGGGTCAGGTATCTGAAGGCTAACAGGTTCTTTAAAACTTGAAATTCAATGTTTTTATACCACCACTACTACTACTACTACTACTACTACTACTACTACTACTACTACTACTACTACTACTACTACTACTACTACTACTACTACTACTACTACTACTACTACTACTACTACTATTACAACTACCACCACTGCTGCTACCACTACTACTACTACTACTACTACTACTACTACTACTACTACTACTACTACTACTACTACTACTACTACTACTACTACTACTGCTGCTGCTGCTGCTGCTGCTGCTACTACTACTACTACTACTACTACTACTACTACCACCACTGCTGCTATCACTACTTCTACTACTACTGCCACTACTACTACTACTACTACTACTACTATTACAACTACCACTACTACTGCTACCACTACTACTACTACTACTACTACTACTACTACTACTACTACTACTACTACTACTACTACTACTACTACTACTACTACTACGACTACCACCACCACCACCACTACTACTTCTATCTTGTATAATTACAATTAAAGCTCATTCTACTCTACTGTTTTTTTTTATAAACTGCAACAACAATTTTTACTTACACTACCACTAATATTATTACTAGCTCTATTTCCTCTGTCTCACTACTTTTATCATTAGGTTTGTCTCGCACTTGACAACCTTACATCCCGAAATTCCCGGGAATTTCCCTTCGCACTCCCGTTGAGATAAGAAAATAAAAGGAGTTGCTCTACCTTAACCACACCTTCATTTTCAATACATGTAATTCTGGGGATCGCTTATTAACGTGATACTTTAACTACTCATGTAAAGTGAGGGACAGAGAGGGAGAGATAGAGAACGAAGGAGAGGGAGAGAGAGGAAGAGAGTAAGGGAGAGAGAGAAAGGGGGAGAGAGGGAGAGAGAGAAAGAGGGAGTGACATAAAGAGAGAGCGAGAGAGGGAGAGAGAGATAGAGAGAATCCAAATAGAAAAGCAAAAACACCACACTTGGAGGACAACTTGGTAATTATAAAGGATCCAAAAAGGACGCGTGTGTGTCATCACCATTCATAATATACGTCATTATTTCCTTTGCAGTGCCTCGTTCTGTCTTATTAGTTACAACCAAACCCTTATTTGCTACCTCTCTCTCTCTCTCTCTCTCTCTCTCTCTCTCTCTCTCTTACTCTCTCTCTCTCTCTTTCCTTTTCTCTCTCTCTCTCTCTCTCTCTCTCTCTCTCTCTCTCTCTCACCTCTCTCTCTCTCCTACTCTATAGCTCTGCTTGTGGCTGTGGTGCTGGTAAAATAGTGCCTCTAGATGACTAACACAAAGCATGGAATCTTATGAATGGTGATGACAATACATTTATAGGTTGCCCCACGCCGAGCTAAAGAGAAGGAGAGAGAGAGAGAGGGGAGAGAGAGAGAGAAAGAGAGAGAGAAAGAGAGAGAGAGAAAAGGAAAGAGAGAGAGTAAGAGAGAGAGAGAGAGAGAGAGAGAGAGAGAGAGAGAGAGAGAGAGAGGTAGCAAATAAGGGTTTGGTTGTAACTAATAAGACAGAACGAGGCACTGCAAAGGAAATAATGACGTGTAGAATCGAGCTTTAAGAAAGATAGCTAAAGGGAGAGAGTGAAACACAGAATAAGAGAGCAATTAACAACATAATCATCGTAGCTGCTGTATATATATATATACGCATAATTCCATCATGTTTGTTAGTAATATTTCTCTCCACCTACGTGAGAATTTGGATATTTATATGGTCTTTCAATCGCCATCCCCGCCTACAGTACCACCTATATTTATTAGAGACCCTCTACATCTCGCCCTGTAACGTATCAACTATCATTCTTCTACACGCGCATTCCCATTTGAATCAGGTGTAAAACCCAAAAAACCTTTTCCCAATTTTTGAATTTTGATTTCTCTATAGACACTAACCAGCCCTAATAGTTTATTCCAAACTCGCGCTCCAGCCTTATCTTACCCTCATATCAACGAGGTCACGCCCTCTGCCATCACCATCCCTAGCCATTGCACCGAACCTTGAAGCATTCTGCGCACTGCCCCTCCCCCAACCAATCATTTGTCCCGTCTGAGCCCAGCTCCCCCAATGTTTTGTATAACTTGTTGAAGTCAATTTTTTCCTACACACTCTGATGAAGCCACAATAAAGGCGAAACGTTTTTATGTTTAATCTATACTTGTGTTGATTCTTTTTTTTAGTCCCGTAGTTATAAAGTGGTGTGCCTGTCTCTTTTTAAACCTAGAGATAGAGAGAGAAAGTGAAAGAGGGAGAGAGATAGGTGGATAGATAGATAGATAGAGAGTGAGAGAGAGAGTGAGAGAGAGAGAGAGTGAGAGAGTGTGAGAGAGAGAGAGAGTGAGAGTGAGAGAGAGAGTGAGAGAAAGAGAGTGAGAGAGGGTGAGAGAGTGTGAGAGAACGAGAGAGAGAGAGAGAGAGAGAGAGAGAGAGAGAGAGAGAGAGAGAGAGAGAGAGAGAGAGAGAGAGAGAGAGAGAGAGAGAGAGAGAGAGAGAGAGAGTGCGCGCGAACAAGATTTGACGCTTGACTACCGGCATGACTATCTAGATCTAGAGACTTGAAGTCGAAGAATAAAAAGACAAACCTGCGTGATTCACAAAACCAACGAGCGCAGCAGGTTAGATGCGTGGTACTGTATATAAAATCCTCGTGGGCATGGCACTCCTACCATAGCAGTTTCGTTTCTTTGACTTTTTTCTGGTGCAATTCAAATCGTAATTTGTGTTGTTTTCATAGGTTTAATGTGGCCTTCTTTTTGAAAGCTTAAGAAGACAAAAGGCTTTTCTTTTGATTCAAAAAAAAAAAAAAAAAACCAAAAAAAAAAAAAAACCAAAAACAAACTAGTCCTTTCAGATCAATTTCAAAGAACAGAGTTATACCCCAGATGTAGCTGGACTTAAAGCAAACTAAAAAAAAAGACTCTGCATCCTTTCCATAAAGGAATATAAACGTTTGAAAAGAAATCGCTAGACCTAATTCTAAAAAGTGCCCACATCCGCATTGAAAGTACGATAGGCTCAGGGTCTAGCTCTCAGGGTCTAGCTCTGTTTCAGGAGTTATCTTTCCCTGCTGTGACATAGACGTAGAATCCAATTGTTAAACTTCAAATCTTGAGGGACTCGGTTGTTCTCACTACGCTGATGTTGAAGGCAGTCGTTACTCTGGTGAGTACTACCTGTACTTCTCTGCAGATTCAATACATCTTCAAAAAATAATTATTTCAAGGCATGATCTTCACTCTCAAAGTATATAAAACCCGAGAAGGCGACATGTAGAGTTACATAAAATAAACATGAATCCAAAACTGCTGTACGCAAACTTTAATTCGTTGAAAATCTATCTTGCGTGAATTAAGTAATAGTAGTAATAGAACTCGTATTTGTGATAGTAGTAGTAGTAGTAGCAGCAGCAGCAGTAGTGGTAGTAGTAAAACTATTATTTGTTGCAGTATTAATAGTAGTAGTAGTAGTAGTAGTAGTAGTAGTAGTAGTAGTAGTAGTAGTAGTAGTAGTAGTAGTAACAGAAGCACCAGTAGTAGAGGTAGTAGTAGTAGTAGTAGTAGTAGTAGTAGTAGTAGTAGTAGTAGTAGTAGTAGTAGTAGTAGTAGTAGTAGCAGCAGCAGCAGCAGTAATAGTAGTATTTGTTGTAGTAGAACTAGTATAATTAGTAGTAGTAGTAGTAGTAGTAGTAGTAGTAGTAGTAGTAGTAGTATTAGTAGTGGTAGTAGTAGTAGTAGCGGCAGCAGTAATAGTAGTTGTTGTAGTAGAACTAGTATAAGTAGTAGTAGTGGTAGTAGTAGTAGTAGTAGTAGTAGTAGTAGTAGTAGTAGTAGTAGTAGTAGTAGTAGTAGTAGTAGTAGTAGTAGTAGTAGTAGTAGTAGAATTATTATTAGTAGTGGTAGAATAGTATTAGTATTTATAATAATTTAATAGTAATTAGTAGTAGTAGTAGTAGTAGTAGTAGTAGTAGTAGTAGTAGTAGTAGTAATAGTTTTAGTAGTAGTAGTAGGATAGCATTATTAGTAGTAGTAGTAGTAGTAGTAGTAGTAGTAGTAGTAGTAGTAGTAGTAGTAGTAGTAGTAGTAGTAGTAGTAGTAGTAGTAGTAGTAGTAGAATTATTATTAATAGTAGTTAGTAATAGTTGTTGTTGTAGTAGTAGTAGTAGTAGTAGTAGTAGTAGTAGTAGTAGTAGTAGTAGTAGTAGTAGTAGTAGTAGTAGTAGTAGTAGGATAGCATTATTATTATTAGTAGTAGTTAGTAGTAGTAGTAGCAGTAGAAGTAGTGGTAGTAGTAGTAGTAGTAGTAGTGGTAGTATAGTAGTAGTAGTAGTAGTAGTAGTAGTAGTAGTAGTAGTAGTAGTAGTAGTAGTAGTAGTAGTAGTAGTAGTAGTAGTAGTAGTAGCAGTATTTGTGTTGGTGGTTGTGGTGGCGGTTGTAGTGGTCGTGGCGGTGGTGATGGTGATGGTGATGGTGATGGAGCAACGCCAGGAGAAATGTTTGACTTCTGGTCCTGACAGCTCTCAGAACGACCATCAATGCTCCAGCTGTCTTACAATTCACAACGCAATTTAGTTCAGTGCTGGCGTTTAAAAATAACTATTCAATATTGACCTCTGACCTTTGTGGATTGTTGCTGTGTACTTTGTTTACGCATGAGCATTTCTTAGCTATGCCCTAGACATAAGAACATCTTGTGTTATGCGTTCCGCCGTGTAGTGTAACAGTAAGCGAGTGACAGTTTCAGATCGAGATGAAGTGCTATAGCTGAGGTAACGGAACTGAACTATTCAGTTGACACGGGTGACATATTGACGAGCCTCAATGACATGTTGCGGCATCTCTCTAGGTGGCAGTGGCGGTGGTTCTGTGACTACGTTACGTTCCCAACTAGAATCTTTTCTCTATATCGCATTACATTGCTGTCGGGGGACGAGTGTAGGATCTCACCTTGTCCACACTGTCCATTGTGGATTAGGCCGGTTTGATATTTGAGCATTTATGACTTACTAGAATATACTTATTGATCCGATTAAACCATGGGAGTTAAGCACCTAGTTTTATTCCTTTTTTACATAGATCTAGGTATCTTGAGTGTAAAACTCAGTTACGCTGCAGGGACTTTCAGTTAAAGCTA
Source organism: Elysia crispata (assembly GCA_033675545.1). Taxonomy (NCBI): domain Eukaryota; kingdom Metazoa; phylum Mollusca; class Gastropoda; family Plakobranchidae; genus Elysia; species Elysia crispata. Next base: position 1,943 of record JAWDGP010002152.1, on the reverse strand, counting down.
CTCACAGCAAGAAAAATGCCATGGCGTTTATCGAATGTGCTGTATTTGCGTCATTCCTGTGTCTCTGTCTCTGTCTGTCTCTGTCTGTCTCTGTCTCGCCTCCCCCCCTCCGAAAAAAATAACCGAAAAAACAGAAACAAAAAAACCTCCCTCAAGATGTCTGAAGTCTGCTTGATGCTGGCCTGAGGTCGACTGAACTGCTGTGTAATTTAGAAGTGTTAGTTCAACAAACCCAATTTCAAAAATGGACATGCAACAAGTCAAGCGATGCCATTCGATGGCTTAAAATGAACGGTTGCCTAGGAGATAGAATGCGTGTGTTACACACGTGATCTAGTAACTATATTAATTTTTGAAGGACTGAAAGGGGGAGTATGTGTATGTATGTGTGGTTGTGTTTAAGATCATACAGGAGACGGTCCACCTTAAAGCTGTTAAAACAGGATGACATTTTTGTCTAGCATTGATTACATCTCGACTAAGCTGATCATTTTACGAGCATGACACTGTGTTCTCGATCTAAGTCAAGTTTTGAAATCAAATGGTCGCAGCTTAACAGGGTGATGACAGGATCATAATTATGACATGCCGGAAACGGTATTTTATACCTATGAGGATGTTTATTGAAATAACTGGGTATTTATCTTTGTTGTTTGCTCGAGCTGAACCTCTGGGGTGGGTCTATGATGAACAAAGTTGGTCTAACTTGACACTGCTTGGGGCAGGTCTGTGATGAGCAAAGTTGGTCTAATTAAAAAACTGACTACGAATATATAAGGAGCAAAGTTGGTCTAACTTTACGCTGATTAGGGCGATTCTATAAAAATCAAAGTTGGTTTAATCATGCAGTGACTAGGGTGGGTCTACAAGGAGCAAAGTTAATCTAACGTCATGCTGATTAGGGCGATTCTATAAAAATCAAAGTCGGTCTAATCATACAGTGACTAGGGCAGGTCTGTAGGGAGCAAAGTTGGTCTAACGTCATGCTGATTAGGGCGATTCTATAAAAATCAAAGTCGGTCTAATCATACAGTGACTAGGGCAGGTCTGTAGGGAGCAAAGTTGGTCTAACTTTACGCTGATTAGGGCGATTCTATAAAAATCAAAGTCGGTCTAATCATACAGTGACTAGGGCAGGTCTGTAGGGAGCAAAGTTGGTCTAACGTCATGCTGATTAGGGCGATTCTATAAAAATCAAAGTCGGTCTAATCATACAGTGACTAGGGTGGGTCTACAAGGAGCAAAGTTAGTCTAACGTCATGCTGATTAGGGCGATTCTATAAAAATCAAAGTCGGTCTAATCATGCAATGACTAGGGCGGATCTGTAGGGAGCAAAGTTAGTCTAACGTCATGCTGATTAGGGCGATTCTATAAAAATCAAAGTCGGTCTAATCATACAGTGACTAGGGCGGGTCTGTAAGGAGCAAAGTTGGTCTAACTTGACACTGAGTGAGGCGGGTTTAATGGATGCAACTTCGAAAAGTATCTGATGTTGTATTTCTGAGGAGAGGTGAAAAGAAGTGAGCTGGGGTGAACAAGACAAAAGGGAAGATGGAAAAAAAGGAAGAGGAACAGAGGAAGAAAAACAGACACGTTGGCCGGGATTGGTTACAGTTGAGGAAAAAAAGGTTAAAGAGAAAGAAAGAAATAATGATGAAGGACGGTAATCGGCTTCGGTATACACAATAGAAGTTTAAAATATAAGAAAAAAGTTTGGAACTTCTTTTTCATTAATTTTGTGTGGTTGTGTTTAAGATCATACAGGAGACGGTCCACCTTAAAGCTGTTAAAACAGGATGACATTTTTGTCTAGCATTGATTACATCTCCACTAAGCTGATCATTTCACGATGGGAAGAGGAGAGAAGCGGAGTTGAAGAGATACTGACTAGTTTGACTAGGCAGGACAGGTCGGGAGTCTTGAACTGCGTTATACATGCTGA
>JAWDGP010002151.1:0-44139 GCA_033675545.1 Elysia crispata | reverse complement strand
AGTAAACGGTTGTATTGATTACTTGTTGTACTTGTTGTACTTGTAGGACTCTTGTATTTGTAAAAGGAAAATGAACAATTTGCATTTCAGATTTCTATCACTTAATGTTCTTGAGGATTTTATGAGAAACAGCTTTGCCATGGATCTATTGAAAAGATGAGCTGGAGAAGCCGTAGCCGACATAGCAGACTTTTGGAACTCTTAAATGTAAAATACCAATCAAGAGGACATTACTAGAATCACGCACTTTTGTCTAGGATATTCATAAAATCAGTGATGATCTTTGGATTTTTCCCAGCGTTTGCACGAAATTTAGGCACGTCTAAATTAGTGTCTTGTTTGGAGCTCTCACTCGATCGCTTAGTAGCACATCATGATCAGCATCTTCCGCATATCTGTTCAGAGTTTGATGGACATCGGTTGAAACGACATTGACATGTGACTTGGGATAATTTAAATTCTCATGCTTGGCTCTTAGCTATTTTTTTGCAAATGATGACGTGAAGGACAACTGTATTTTTTTTTCTCAAATAAAAAAGGAGGGTCAAAACCGAATTCAATATTATGAAATTATTTTCACAAGTGGGGAAATTTCTTTTTCAATTTTTATTCATGTTGTTTTACTGTTTCAGACACGATAAAACATTTCTATTTTTAAGGGGCACAACATTTTGAAAAAGACATTTACCTCTAAACATCTGCATAGATACATGACCCGCGTTGTGTGATTTGATCCATGTTATCTTTGAACAAGGCTCAAGAACCTATGCATTTCCTTGCCGAATAATGAAGAAGCTCGTTAAAAAGCGAGGCAGATTGTAAGCTAATTCAGGGCAAAAGCATGACTTGTTGCACAGCGATAAGTAAGTAAAAGACGCTGGTATTTAAAATATCCAAAAAAGCTAAGTCTGAGCCAAACCGTAACGAAGTTTTCCTCATTTTTTAATATGTTTTCTTAATGTAAAATTTTTCTTTTTTTTATTATGATATAAAAACTAGTTTTCCTTCACACATACACTAAGTAAGGCTGAGAAGAAAGCAATCGAGCTCCGATATTTCCTTAACGTGCACTCTTTATAATTACAAAATTTAGTCTTTTTAGATCTACATTTGTCAATGAGCATTTAATTAATGAACGAGATGTTATTTTCAAACTTATGAAACTAACTGCAGCCTCGAAAATAAGCTTAAATCAAATGTGAAGGTAAAAACGAGGGTGCTTCGTTGAACGCTGAAAAAGTTTACCTGAGCCATAAATATCCTGCAGTATTTGAAAATCCGTGATTTTGGCGTTACTGAGATTATCACGTCTGACAATGGTAGTTTCCAAAATATCTGTAATAATTAAAACATGAACCATTTGTTCTGCTACTTGTGATAGAAATCCCTTAATTTGGATTTTATTGATATTGAAAAATGAAAACAGTTTTAAAAATGTAGGAAGCCGGCGTAGGTAACGACGTTGACGGAAAGAAAGAAAGAGTCTTACATATAAGAACATGGTTTGAAAGGAAACAGGCCCACAACTTTATAACTACGGGACAAAAATAGAAAAACTCACAAATATAGATTTAACATATAAACGTTTTGTCTTTAATTTGGCTTCATCAGAATGTGTATTGAAGAAAATGACTATGCACATTCTGATGAAGCCAAATTAAAGGCGAGACGTTTATATGTTAGATTTAAAGTTGTGTTGCTTCTGTTGCTTGTGTGTTTATTTCCTTTACACTATCTTTGCAACGATTGCTGTTAGTGATAATGGAAGGCTATTGTTTAATCGGAAATATCAAAACTTAAATAACAGACGAAAATCAGCATTATTTTACATAGATTTAAAAATCAATTGCAAATCTACTCACCATTCCAAGATCCAGGTGTTTGAGATTCGCAATAATATTACTTGCGTATTATCGAAAGATACCTATGACCGCATCTTTTTTTTTCTTTCTTTTTTTAGAGAAATAAGGTATTCAATCTGTGCTGGAAAGTTTTCTTGAGTTCTTTAATTAGAGAAGTACCCATAATCCTATGGATATGGTCCAGTCTCACCTATTCTAACCAACATAATATAGAATTATATATTTTTTTGCCCACAATGTAGAAAATCACCTTTGTATTTGATTAAAAGCATGATTTCGCTGGGGTTTTTTTTAACCATGCACTTATGAAGCAAGTAGAGAGAGCTTGACTCCATTCACCCTGGACGGATGTGCCATACGCAATCTGACCCAAAGCCTGCTTGCTAAAGCTACGTGCCGCCAGAATAGATCCTTATGGCTCAGACATGCAAACGAAGTGATAGTCCAGGGATTGAGATAGATCTTTCTCCATTGCCCAGTGGCCCAAGAGATCTGAAGCGAATTCACTGTGCTAGGAGCATGACCCCTTTTCCGTGGGTAAAAAATAGAAAACTATCCATGTTTATCTGTAGGCACCTAATTATCCTAGTTAGTTCTTATTGAGGCAATGCACTTGAATTTTGTTACGAATGGTTTTTTTTGGTTTTTTTTTTTTCGCTGATAGCTGGAATAAGTAAATCATTAATTTGAACATCTTTATTGCTCTTACACGGGTTAAAATGACCATAACTATTTCAGTTTAGGATTAATGTAACTCTCTCTCTCTCTCTCTCTCTCTCTCTCTCTCTCTCGCTATCTCTCTCACTCTCACTCACAAACACACACACAGTTAAATAACAAATCTTGCACCCACTCCTTTCAGATACCTCTGATTCAATTTTTTGCTCTATTTTCTTTTCTAGCTACCATTCTTCCTTTCAATTACTTTTTTTTTCTCTTTCTGTCCTGTGTTTATCATTTTCTCTTTCGTGTAAGCGTTTTTTCCCTTTACTCGGTAATTATATATCTAACTTTCTTTCTCAGTCTCTCTTGTATTGCTTTTTGATCATTCTGTTCCTTACTAAAGATCTTATTTTTCAATCTTCGTCACTCTGTTTTACAATCCTTTTTCTCATTGCACCTCGTTTCTCCTTTATTCTTTCTTTTTCTCTGTCTCTTTTTGTTTCATTCCCTGTCTATCTTTTTCTTATAAGCATTTCACAAAGACACCTTCTTTGTCTTTTATGAGTACCGGAAAATTTTGAAAAAAAAAAACGCTTTGGAAGTTTTCCACTGATTGGTTTGGATTTTTTTCTCGATATACATCATTTTATATAAAAATGATCCTAACAAAATTGGCAACTATCTGTCAGGTAGGACAAAGAGATAAGCTCCAGGCGGTTTGATTTGAACCCGCGAAACCAAACCCCTGTTGATCTTGATGCCTCTGCCCCACTCCTAGACCAGCGCAGTGTCTGTTCTGCCAAACTAGATCTGTTGATAGAGATGGTGGATTATAAGAGGAACGCCCCTTACACAATTAGCTGCATATTGGGCAGACAATAAATAATGTTTTAAGACTCACTATCACACCTAAACATTGTACATTATTATGTTGAAAACCAAGACCTTTTAAAAATTATTGGTGCTTTTAAATAAGCTCAGGAATGCCAAAAGGAGCTAAAAAAGAAGAGCATTGTAATAAAAAAAAATACCAGATAGAAATAGAACCATCCTACAATTCTAGGAACCTATTCTTCCTAAGGCTTCCAGCTCATTGATCTTAATCCAGCAACATATTTATATATGACATTATCATCATTGTCTATAGCTTTGCTTTATAGAAGTCGGAGAAGCGAAATGGAAATAAGGCTTGGCGATTTGAAAGCCAGAAATATTGTGTTTAAAATAATTGTGTTTGCTCTTAAGACACAATTTTAACGAATACAAAGAAATTAATTTGTGGACAGTAAGTTATTTTCTTACTTCATGAGCAACATCAACCGACTCCAAATCCAGTCTTGTCAAAAATCCGTTGTGGCTTGAAAAGTTAATAGACTTTGGTTTGAGGGGAAGCTAAATTCTTTGATCAGGGTCACATTTTTGTTTTTTCCCCTTTCTTCGTTTCGTTCTTTTATTTTGTCTTAACCCGATATTAATTTAATATCTTGGGCTTTGCCGTTTAAAACTGCAAAAGAGAGTTGATATAAATTCATTTCTAAGTTTAAATCTATCCTTAGCATAATAATGTTACTGAATAGAGAGAAAAAAAAGCCGAAAAAATTCTGGAAAGTGATAAAAAGAAACTAAAAAAATAATCAACATTGGCAGCACAAGCGTATTTCAAATGTATGTCTTTTACACACTATTTCTATTTTCAGGGAAAGCAAATTAAAAATAAATACTTCGGATTAGAAATATAATTATTTTTTTTCTAATCATTTCATTTTTTTAAAAGAATGTAACATGAAATGTGAGATTTGGTCATATAACGTGGCACTAAATTATAAGCGATTAGAACCTAAAAAAAGTCGTCAATTATTTTATCCAATTATCTGTCTAGTACAATTTTTGCCCTCCGGCTTACATCGTTACAAGCATTGAATAAGCCCGAGGAGAGAGAAGGGGCGCACAATAGGGAATTACCCGCTCCACCAGTTGTTCTGATTCTCTATCACACAGCCCCCCAGGGATTTCCGGGCGCCAAATTAGATTTTGCATTGGTTTGTGAGCCTATCATAGTATGGGTAATGAAAATTACAGGCTCTCCGCCCATAAATACTTTTATTATTTTCTGGTTATTTTATTTTACATATACGTTATAATTGGTAGACATGTTACCTCCCCTTTCCTCATTTTTCCACTGGCACAACTGTACCCTTCACAATGGCCCCAGTCATAGACAAAAAGAGTCTTCAGCTACAAATTATTTCTTTTTAACTTCTTTCTTCATATTTTCTCAATGTCTTTCACTGTGACACGACTCTGAAATCACTCGTCGTGTATCCCTCTCGCTTTATTTCTCTTTTTGTCTCTCAATATATTATTTATGTCTGTTTCTATGTGGCAATTTGTCTCTTTGGACCTATTTTTCTCCTACTGTGTAAACCAATCATCTTTGATATATATATTATTCTTTTCTTTGTGTCTTAATTATATCTTTATATCTCCTTCGTTTCCTGTCTCATCAATTCTCCCTCTCTCCTTTCCCTTATTCTTTTTTCAGGTTTCTTCCCCAATCTCATAGGATATATTTAAGCTCTCATAATACCCTATAAAAACGACTTTTATAGGGAAATTTAATACACTGAATATAAATCGGAATATGAAAGAATTTTTTTAACTATCTCGGGTAGAAAAATAACCGACCCAACCTTTGCTAATAAGAGCTTGAACGGATGCTCTAGCTATGTTCTTCAAAGTTGGTTTTTCACTTATTCAATGGTCAATAGAAGATGGTTTATCCGCAAATATTGAATGTATGCCTGCATTCTAATTCCAGCACTGCTTGCTGAATTTAGTCTACCACGAACACGGATTAAAAATTAGGAATGGAATTTAAATGATTTCATTAACGAAATTAACAAGAGTATCCTGTGAACATTAGAGGTGTGTTGTTTTTTTTTTCTGTTCACTTTGACAGAGTCAGACAAAAAAGAGAAGTATTTGATGAAAGAGTAAGAGAGTAGGGTCAGATGCTTGGGCTAGAGAAGGTGGAACGGGGGAGATGGGCGAATGCGAATCTCCTAAAAAGATATCTAGCATGTTCATCTGAGCTTTTTGATGAACCAATTTAAAAATAAAAAAAAAATTAATGAATCTTAAACAACATTCATCTTACATATCGCAGTAAATTGACTGTCAAAATTAAACTCAACAATGTTCATTGGATAAAATCACAAATCCATATGAAATGATAATATAGTTATTCTAATGCATCCTCTCAACACATTTAACTCATTATGTGAAGATCCTTGTGATACTGAAAGATAGATAAAAGAGAGTGAGACGGATAGAGGCATAGAGAGACAGAGAGAGACACAGAGAGAGAGAGAGAGAGAGAGAGAGAGAGAGAGAGAGAGAGAGAGAGAGAGAGAAAAGACTCGGAGAGAAGGAGATAAACAAAGAGAGAGAGAAAAAGAGACAGAGTGAGACAGAGAGACAGATAGAGAGAGAAAGAGAGAGAGAGAGAGAGAGAGAGAGAGAGAGAGAGAGAGAGAGAGAGGAGAGAGACAGACAGACAGACACACAGACACACAGACAGACACACAGACACACAGACAGATAAATAAAGAGAGAGAAAATGAAAAAGAGAGAGAGTGTGTGTGCGGGGATAGCATGGAAATACGGGTTTTTGCTTAGAACTAATGCATGGGTTAATTGAAACCTACAAGCTCATCAATCTCTCGATACTCTTAGCAGCACTGACCAATCAAAAGCCACTTTCTGGAGCGCTGACCAATTAGACACCACTTTAAAAGATAGCCTTGTATTAGGGTCCTCAGTGACTGCGCATGTCCAACAGATAATTGAGTTTGGCCAAAGGCGTGCGGACAACATGACGGAACGGGCTCTAGAGTTGACGATAGTTTACAGATTTGGGAAGGGAGGTTGGAGGAAAGCAGAAAACTGGAAGAGAGTGAGGAGAGAAAGAGATAGAAAAGGGAGAGGAGCTGCGAAAGACTTGGAATTAAAAGATGCAATGAAAATAATGAAAAGAGCCAGATAATAAGTGGATTAAAGAATAAGTCATGGAAAAGTGGAAGCTGTTATAGATATTACGATATAAAGATAGATCAGTAGTGCAGAGAATGAGGCTGAGAGACTGAACAATAGAAAGGAACGTCTCAAGAAAAAGAAAAGGAAAGATTGCTGACAGAGAATGAGGGGCGAGGGCAAAAAGAATGTGTGAAATCTGGAGAGAAATAGAGGGTGTGAGAGTCATATTTAAAAAAGGAAAGAAAGAGAAACATGCCAGTATTAAGAAAAACAAAGAGAATTTAAAGACAAAGAGAGAGACAGAGAGAGAGAGAGAGAGAGAGAGAGAGAGAGGGAGAGAGAGAGAGAGAGAGAGAGAGAGAGAGAGAGAGAGAGAGAGAGAGAGAGAGAGAGAGAGAGAGAGAGAGAGAGAGAGAGAGAGAGGGAGGGAGGGATGGTCATGTTGTCCGCCTTTAACGACTTTCACAAAAGATAAGTGATGTTTTGTGCTGTAAATGTTACGGCTTGTAAGGTGAGATCCAAACTGCACCACCAGAATTATCAAGCAGGGATCGAATTCTATAACGGCATGCATCTTCCTCAATCTGCCCTCCGCCAACCCCCATCGTCACCCTTCCACCATTAGTTTCTTCGTGTCTTCTTTTTCTTTTAACTATTTTTTCAGTGCTTCTGTGTTGCAGTGATGTTTCGAGGCTCGCTTGTTGAGCCAATTTTCCTTGTTACTTTATAGACAAGTGGGTTCGTTTTCTGTTACAATATTATTGCTATTATAGTAAAAAACAGTTTTATCGTTGAATACAGTTGGAGCGAAAAGAAAAAATAAAATACAATTTTTGAAATCAAAAATACAAATATGGTATAGATATTCTATTCCTCAAAAAAGAATATTGACATCAAACTTTTCTTTCCTTAAGTGAAAAGTTAAAAAGCAGTATATAATAGTACCAGTCGCACTAAATATGTGCTTTCTATGTAAATGTTATTCAAGAAATCTAACAGAAAGTCTAGATTCGGCCGAGAAACGTATACTTTAAAAAAAATAAAATAAAAAAAAATAAAACATAAACGGAATCTCGATTTCGGTAAAGCGCTTGGAGATACAAGTTTTGAACTTCATTTCGGCAATTTTCCCCAGGAAATTTCAAAGTGGGACTCATTCCCTGGAGATGGCTGAATACGTTTTGACGGCGTCTTGTAGAGAGTGACTGTAACGCAGAGTTGGATTTCTTGTAATCCTGTGAGTCTTTTAAACTACGAGGAATAAAAAAATGATGTAAAAAATGTGGAAAGAAAGAAGAAAAAAAATTCCTTTATGATCTATCACTTAGCTAAATTGTGTGAGTGCAATTAAAAAAAAAAATAAAATAAAAATAAAGTTTAACGGTATCCTAAAACTTGAAAAGAGTTGTTAAAAATCCAGTTAAATTTTCTTTAGAATTTTATACGCCTATTTATGTTTAACTTCTGCAATTGTTTTATTCCAGCAAATATTTTTGAAGGAAATTTCTTAATTCTTGAAAAAATATTTATACTCGGTCTTTTTTTCTCTGATTTTCTAGAAAGCAACTCCATTTGGACACGCTATGTTCTTTTGTTTGGATATCAAGAGTAGTACCAATAAAGGCAATAGGTAATAAGTTCCTTTGAGTGAGTTTATTATATAATATAATTTAATTAACATAATGATAATTTTTATCTTTTAAGATCAAAGTCGATAAAGCTTATATTGTTGAGCACTCTATCCAATTATTCCAACTTATCTTCAAACTATACATATATATATATATATATATATATATATATATATATATATATATATATAATAAAATTTATGCACCATTTAAATTTTTAAAATATGCACAAAGTAAAATCTGCTATTTAAAATAACCTCAGATAATTCCCTATTTGCGGTTATCAAATATTAAGTTCGAACTAAACCAAGTTGTAGAAAGCAACAGTTTCCGTTTTGGCTGTTGATGTTAATCTTAATTTTGTTGCAGCTCTTTTTTTGATTAATGATCATTGATTGTTTTTATTATTATTACTATGGTAATCTTCTTCTTCTTCTTCTTCTTCTTCTTCTTCTTCTTCTTCTTCTTCTTCTTCTTCTTCTTCTTCTTCTTCTTCTTCTTCTTCTTCTTCTTCTTCTTCTTCTTCTTCTTCTTCTTCTTCTTCTTCTTCTTCTTCTTCTTCTTCTTATATTAGTGGTAGAAGTAGTAGTAGTAGTAGTAGTAGTAGTAGTAGTAGTAGTAGTAGTAGTAGTAGTAGTAGTAGTAGTAGTAGTAGTAGTAGTAGTAGTATAGTAGTAGTAGTAGTAGTAGTAGTAGTAGTAGTAGTAGTAGTAGTAGTAGTAGTAGTAGTAGTAGTAGTAGTAGTAGTAGTAGTAGTAGTAGTAGTAGTAGTAGTAGTAGTAATTTTTTAAATTATTATTATTATTATTATTATTATTATTGTTATTATTATTATTGTTATTATTATTATTTTTATTATTATTATTATTATTATTATTATTATTATTATTATTATTATTATTATTATTATTATTATTATTATTATTATTATTATTATTATTATTATTATTTTATTATTTTTTAAATTATTTTTCTTATGAATATTACCAATGATATTTTATAGCATTACCGTTTTTTTACGTTTTTTTATGGTTAAGGATATTATTTAACATTTATTATGTCATTATTCTTTATAGTACTCATCATTATTCCTATTTTCATTCACCTAACTGTCATTTAACTTGACCTGTTTCTTGTTTTTTAAGAAACATTTTCAGATTAACCTGTTTTGACGACTTAAATGTGTGCAAAAAAAATAAGCATCAAATTCTTTCTCTTGTATCATCTTGTATCCAAATAGATGCAACACCCCTTAAAATCCTTTTAAATTTCGTTGCTTCTGTGATGCAAATGGACAATTATGACATTACAGATTAATATTTACGCTAAATAATGGATTCAAGATTTGTCATGTTATTTCACTGAGCTAACTAAATCGAATGCTTACTGCGAAAGATTAATTTTAGATAATGAAACATTCTGAAAAAAAAAGAAACAACTTTAACAGAGTCCTTTTATTTTTTTTAACGCGATTTAGTGTTATAAAAAAAAAAACGTTGCCATCTATAATTAATCCTTATGCTTTTGTTTAGTTCATCACTTTAGCAAAAGTATTAAACAATTTATAATTATAAAATGCAAAAAAGGAGACGAGAGATAAAAGGTAGTTAGATAGGTATACAGAGAATGGTTAGATAGTTGGATAGATAGATAGATAGATAATCAAATGCATCAACATTAAGATAAAGAGAAAGATAGATAGATAGAGAGAGAGAGAGAGAGAGAGAGAGAGAGAGAGAGAATGAGAGAAAGACGAGAAAGAGAGTGAGCGAGTTAGAGAGAGAGAGAGGCGAGAAAGAGAGAGATAGAGAGAGAGACAGACAAACAGATAGAGATAGATAGATAGATAGATAGATACAGAAATGGGAGACAGAGAGTAATAAAGGAGCTGCAGGGAACAAAAAAAAAAGACGCAGAGGGTTATTTGGAAATAAAGGGAGGGAGAGATAGGCATAGGCAGAGAGGGAGAGAAAGAGAGAGGAAGGGAGAGAGAGCGAGCGAGACAAAGAAAGAGAGAGACAAAGAGAGAGAGAGAGAGAGAGAGAGAGAGAGAGAGAGAGAGAGAGAGAGAGAGAGAGAGAGAGAGAGAGAGAGAGAGAGAGAGAGAAAGTGAGGAAAAGAGGATGATGATGATAATTATTTCTGTAAAACCAAACAATCTTAAAGGAACACACAGCCGCATAAAATCAAAGCGATTAAGAAATACATAGAATGCAACAATTTGTGCATTAGGGACGTTTTTTGTCTGACTGTGATTGATGAAAAATGGAAACGAACAAAAGAACCTTGGTTAAGACCCAACAAAAATGAGACAGCTCCGTTATATACCGTTTCTCATTTGGCTGAGGGTCCAGATTGGGTGGGATACGGTCTGTCAAAGTGATCTCCCATCCGGGGCAACTCTCCTGTCACACTGAGCCATTTTTCCTGGTATACAAATTATAACTAGCTGAATAAATAAAAACAAATATATTGCTGGTATTTTTCACCTAAAAGAGTTTGATTCTTTGTAAACAGGTAAGTGAAAATTAAATGCTTTGACCCTCAGGTCTGGTTCATCGTGACCAGACAAATTGCGTTTATTCGACACTAGGGAATAGGAAATGCTTCGGTGATTTTTTTAAATACTTTTTGTCTATTTTGGTTTAGTTTAGACAGATTTCGATTTCAAAATGCTTAAAGCTTGCTTCTAGAAGAGATTTGATAGGAATTGATACCTGTATGCCACAACAATTCATCCAAACGTGGTGAATCACAAACTCGTTACAGCTTTTTTATCGTGATTCGTGATTTCATAATTAAAAAAAGAAGAAATTGACTGATAGAAGACAGGTACCCTTTTTTTTTTAATATCTAGAAACAATATAAGAAGAGTTATACTTTCAGAGACGTAAATATTAATAACAGTTGTTCCATCCAGCAAACAAAGTTAATACAACTTTGAGGATTACTTAGACCGAAAAAAAATAATGGAACAACAAGTCAAAAAATAAATTCAAAATGGTAGTGTTATTATATCTTTAATTGATAACTCGAAAAGTTTCCTGAAACGTCCTGTTACCTCTTTTCCTACTGACACCAAAACATTCACTTAAAACAGTGGAGCTCTCTACCCTAAATTACTACTGAAACAAGTGCAATACTGCACTACCACTACTACTTCTGTTACTACTACTTCTATTACTACCTCTACAACCACTACTGCTACTACTACTACTACTACTACTACTACTACTACTACTACTACTACTACTATTACTTCTACTAATACTACTACTACAACAACAACGACTACTACTACTGCTACTACTACTACCACTACTGCTACTACTACTACTACTACTACTACTACTACTACTACTACTACTACTACTACTACTACTACTACTACTACTACTACTACTACTACTGCTACTGCTACTGCTACTACTACTACTACTACTACTACTACTACTACTACTACTACTACTACTACTACTACTACTACTACTACTACTACTACTACTACTACTACTACTACTACTACTACTACTACTACTACTACTACTACTACTACTACTACTACTACTACTACTACTACTACTACTACTACTACTACTACTACTACTACTACTACTACTACTACTACTACTACTACTACTACTACTACTACTACTACTACTACTACTACTACTACTACTACTACTACTACTACTACTACTACTACTACTACTACTATTACTTCCCATCCTACGATTATCACTATTACTACTGTCATTCTATCTACCTTTCTATTAGTCTATTTTTACATGCCTATTGGTATTTGTGTTTCATTCTTTTATCTATCTATCTATCTATCTTTTTTTTTTTTTTATCTATCTAAATCCATCTCCCCATCTCTACTTTTAATTCAGTCAACGTCCGAAATGAAAATTTTCAAAAACTACCCATTTTTCCCTATTTACAATTAGTTTTAATTTTGAATTTCGGATAAATGTTATGGTGTGGTTTTTTAATCTAATTGGGTTACGGTGATGAATTTTAAGATGACTCCATCAAGAATCATTTAGCCATTTTTTTAAAATATAGAAGCCTATTTATATTCCACCTTACATGTAGATAGTAAATATTTCGAAGAACTTCTTTATTTTGTTCTAAAAATGTTGAAGTTTGAAGTTACATGAAATGATATAGGATTTGAAAGGACGTCTGATATGATGTTCGAACGTTTATAAGGCTGCATTTGAAGATTTTATTTCAGAAAGGATAAGAAAACAAAGATTTTAAGGAAATCACCAAGTAAAAGGTGGTAGAGCAAAAACAGCTAGCAGATTATTTGGCGGAAGACGGAGGGAGAGTAAAAGTTCTGGAAAGAAAGAAGCGATATGGATAAAAAGAAAAGGGTAGTCAGTAGAGAAATGGGAGACATAGAGTAATAAAGGGCAGCAGAGAACAAAAAAGCCACAGAAGGTGATTAACAAATAAAGGCAGCAAGAAATAGAGGGATAGATAGACATAGAGTGAGAAATTGAAAGAGAGATAGTGAGAGAGAGAATGAGAGAGAGAGAGAAAAAAAAAGAGAGAGGAAGAGAGAGTGTGAAAGATACAGGAAGAGACAGGAAGGGAGAGAGAGAGAGAGGAACGGATAGATAGAGGTAGAGAGAGAGAGAGAGAGAGAGAGAGAGACAGACAGACAGACAGACAGACAGACAGATAGAGAGACAGACAGACAGACAGACAGACAGACAGACAGACAGACAGATAGACAGACAGACAGACAGACAGACAGACAGACAGACAGACAGACAGACAGACAGATAGAGAGACAGACAGACAGACAGACAGACAGACAGACAGACAGACAGACAGACAGACAGACAGACAGACAGACAGACAGACAGACAGACAGACAGACAGACAGACAGACAGACAGACAGACAGACAGACAGACAGATAGACAGACAGACAGACAGACAGACAGACAGACAGATAGAGAGACAGACAGACAGACAGACAGACAGACAGACAGACAGACAGACAGAGAGAGTGAGAGAAGTAAAGTAAACCTGAAACGGCGACTATCGAAATAAATCAGGAGCTCAGCGAAACGAGAAATGAGACACTTTGGACTTATTTACCTCAATGCCATGATTTCGACACAAGAGCACGCCGTGTCTATCCAAGTCTTGAGGTCCTTAGAAGCTCCACTGGACCAGACATATTGAAACTCTCAAACCTCCACTTCGGTTCTTAGGTACGGAGATATTGAGACTTTCCTTTTTATCATCACAAAAATGGGAGTAAAAAAACGAAACAAAGAGAAGGAGATAGACGAAAGAATCTAGGAAATGGTGTTTCTAGTTTTTGAAAGGATATAATGGCCTAGGGAGAAAAGTCTAATTTACTTTGATTGCCATCTTTGAGAACCAATCTATAGTCTATTACAATTTTTTTCTTCCCAGTGAAAACAAAAGAAAAGAGGTTCTTTCCCGAAGTGATTTATGAAATGCTTTAGAGCAAGAATATAATATTATTACTCAAACCATAACGTTGTAGATGAGAATTTCCTTAAATCAATTTTTTTTTTGCAAGCTTACAAAATATGCATTACATCAAATGCATTTCATCATTTCTGCGCAAAATATACGGGCGAAAAAAAATGTTTTCAGAGACTTATAGCCTCTGCAAGGGCTGTAGCCGTATTCACTGAAATAATTTGTGGTACGAATTAATAAACCTTCAAAAAAATGTTATTGAAAATGATGTAAATGTTTTTTTATTATCTAATTGAGAAAATATCATTTAGTCTATTTCATCATATCTAAAGGATATCCGATACCATAACCATTGTGCTATAATTATAATTATCTCTCTGAAAGACTACATTGTGGTGTTGTTATAATTATCTTCTTGAAAGACAACATTGTGTTATATTCATAATTATCTTTCTGAAAGACAACATTGTGGTGTTGTTATAATTATCTTTTTGAAAGACAACATTGTGTTATGATTATAATCATTTTTTGAAAGACAACATTGTGCTATGATTATAATTATCTTTTTGAAAGACAGCATTGTATTATAATTATAATTATCTTTCTGAAAGACAACATTGTGTTAAAATTATAATTATCTTTTTGAAAGACAACATTGTGTTAAAATTATAATTATCTTTTTGAAAGACAACATTGTGTTAAAATTATAATTATCTTTCTGAAAGACAACATTGTGTTAAAATTATAATTATCTTTTTGAAAGACAACATTGTGTTAAAATTATAGTTATCTTTCTGAAAGACAACATTGTGTTATAATTATAATAATCTTTCTGAAAGACAACATTGTGTTATGATTATAATCATTTTTTGAAAGACAACATTGTGTTATAATTATAGTTATCTTTCTGAAAGACAACATTGTGTTACAATTATAGTTATCTTTCTGAAAGACAACATTGTGTTATAATTATAATTGTCTTTTTGAAAGACAGCTGCGTTTGCCCCAGGCATCGGGCTAATGGGCTTCGGTTGCTCCGCCCGTTTTCATTGTTATAAAATGCAAATGTTTTTGCATCTTTCTCGCCTCACAATTCAACGATGGGACCTGAAGAGCTAAGAGGAATAATAAATCTCTTTTCAAATGCTTACCAAATAATAAAAGGATACAATGCAGGGAGTATAATACCGTTTTAAATACATCCGACAGTTTTCCAAGGAAGTTTTTCAGGTGAACTACAGAAATGTCTACAAAAAATGTAACACTAACTTTATAATAAGAACAGTAAAATAATTTTGTGACATCTTAACTTGTTTACATAATTTTCTTATTCTTTTTTAAAGATTCATTACCGTGTAAGCTGAAATAATTTATGGCTAAGAATTCCCGCAAGACAGTGCACTTTTATGCACTTATTGCGAAAATTCACAGCTTTGTAATAAGCGTTTAAAATGATCTAAAAGCAGATTTACAGAACTGGTCGATTTCCTTTTATGACAATAACTATTTTAAGTTTAGCAGTGTCCAAGAAGAAACAGATATTTGTTGTTGTAATTATAATGATGAAGAACTTGCGTTTTGTCCATGTTTTTTTTCAGTTTCTAGTTTCCTTGAAGAGTAAAATTGATTGTCTGCCTTAGTAACAGTGACGATTTGAATATTAAGTCAAACTTCTCTACCGTTAGCTCGCCCGACCTGGTAAAAAACATAATTTTCACAACAATACCCGTCAGAGTTATGTCCCCTTATCTTAATTACCCTCCTTGTAAGCCGGGTTTATGCATGGGGTCGCTAGCCGCATACTTCCTGCCTGCTGTAACCTGGAATAATCATGGATTTGTTAGTTTGCGACACCGGAATCTATTTGTGGGAGGCTCCATGAAATACAGTGGGGTAAAGGGAGGGCAATCTCCTCTTCTTGCACAAAGCAACGGGTAATCACGATAATTTTATTCAGAGTTGCGTCAACGTTATTTCGCCACTATGGGACCTGAATATATAATGTAGTTGAGAAATGCTGGTCATGGGTTGAGACAGAAAACAGATCTAGTTTTAATGAAAGAGAAAAGTTATATTTGTCAGGCGGGCCGTTAATGAGTAGTTTTTGAGTCTGTTTTCTTTCTTTCTTTCTACTTTTTTTTTTATTTTTGGAGAGAAAACGAAGAAAAACAATTAAAAACAGAAACAATTGTTTTCGAAGACTTTTAGGATGGAAAATAAACATTTAAAGGGAAGAGATAATTAAATAGTACAGACTTTTTTAAAAAGTTCAAGTTTGCATTTTTAAATAATTAAAGTGTTAAGCGGAGAAAGATGAAGGGACAGAATTGTGATTGTGGATTGGTTAAAAACGCCCTCGTCCTCATTTGAAAAACTACTTTCTTATGTGCTTGAATGAAACTTTGTATATTATTTTAATAGTTTTAGACTTTGATTTCTGGAATCAGCCTAGAATTAACTGAATAGACATAATTTCATAAAGAATAAAATCATTCCTAATGCAAAAAGTGGCTTCTCGCTAAGAAGAGCGTTACAAGTTTTAATGCACATCAATGTTAATGTGCGAATCTACATTATTCAATAAACAATTATGCGACAATGTGATATGGATTGAAATCTAGTTTAATGTTTACACATTGAAAATTTGTTCTGAAGATATCTGTTTTATATTGTGTAATATTTTTGTAGAAAACTTTCAAAAACCATTGAAGTAACTTATGATTTTGAAAGAATCATTCATATATCGACAAGAAAAAAAACAACCTGAAGAGTACTCGTTTTTTAGTCGACAGACATTGTCCAGGACCATGCAGAAATTCTGCTCATTGGTTACCTCGGTAATGGCAGATTTTACAGTATATAAGTAATAAAATCACATTACTCGTAATTTGATAAGAAAGCGCCCGGGCGACCCAAAATTCTGATCGTAAATACATAAAACAATGCAGATTTGGGAAGTTTCTGACTGTGACAGATCTTTGAGCAAATTAAAAAAAAATAATTTCTAGATTTTTTTACACCCCAATCTTTTCAGAAATATTTTAAAAATTGATAAACTCAATGAGACATATAAAGCTCATATTTTAGCCTGGAAATATTTTCTAACATATTCGATCATTTCTTAAAATAAGCAACTACGAGCTTTTATCACGACAGCCTCTGATGCCTGCTTTATCGCGGCAATGGCTTATTATTTAGGATATAGGAGCCTCCGTTAAATTTTTGGACACAAAATGACACGGGCATGTTACTATATAATAAATGTTGGCTGACGGTTTGTTATTATTTGATTCTTTGGTTTGACTATTGTTTGGTTATGTCTAAACAAGTAATATTTTTTTCAAGTAGACCTAAGGAGTAAATACATCGAATGACAGCGATTATAGGCTTATATCAGATTCAAAATCCAAACTTATTCATGACATAGTTTGGTTCAAGCTAAGAAAAAAATAAATGTATGTAAAGTAGGTAGGGAGTTACACATAATGCTAGAGTACGCTCCACGATTTCAATCAGATCTGGTCAAAATTCACTTGTGTTTGCAACTTCATCTGGGCGCACGTGTGGCTCACTGTTTTAGTCAGTTAACCCAAAGAACGAAATACGGGGGTGAGTTTACTCTGAGTCCGATCCTGACCCTCGGCGGATAACTCTGGAACAGTTGATCGAGGCGTGGAGTGGTACCCGTCCGCTATCTAATCATTATTATAGAATATTTCTAGCGTGGTATCGACCTACGTGTCTTCGTCTTTACCATGGCATAACGCAGGGTTGATGGGTGACGTTTAGGAGACTCGAGATTACCTCATAGAGGAATGCAACCATCATATCGGTGCCTGTAGAGCTTTGTTATGATCGTGCTCTCACAATTGATCTGCCATCTCATTACTCATCGTAGTCCCATCAGATATAACTAGTGGAAAGACAAGAACTCATCAATGCTCTCCATTTTGCGTGGACATTGAAAAGCAGTGTTCATGAAATTTCGGAAGAATGTTACAGGGGGTCACTATTCATTTAGAGTCCGTAGAAGTTTTGTCAGCAGTTGAGGAACACCACTGTTCCGTGAAATTCAGTTTGAAAGCGGTTTGTCTTTAGGGGTGCAGAAATTCAACAGGCTGCTGATAAAACGTGAACTATGCGTCCATGATTCAGCGCCAGGTCTCATAATTTCAATTCTACTTTATTTATCAGCCGGTCGTTTAGGGCAGCAGGGAATGTCATCTTGTGAGAGAATACTTGTAATTCACCAATCAAATTGGAGGAGGTAATGTGCATGAGGGAGGGGGGAGGGAAGGTTTGTGTGTGTGTGTGTGTGTTTGGGGGGGGGTGACAGGAAGACATCCAAAAGAAAACCAGGTGGAACTCTAGAACAGCTAATCGGCATGATTTTGGCAATCACTCTTCCATTGAACATGTGGTATCATGCAATACCATCTGCCGAGTAAAGTAAGTTGAAGAAAGACTATCATTTCTGATTTATAATATCAGAAACAATCAAGACATGTTTTTTTCGAAAATATAATCTTATTATGACAAAAACATTGAGACAGTGATCCGATGCTTGGGGAAAAATCTCCGCTTCTCATACTTCTGACTTTCATAACGCAGTAAGTGAGCGCGCGTATCAACCTTAATAGCCCACGGTCTTTTATTTCTTGATAGGTGGTATTGGAATTCCAATTTTGCTCTCAGAGTGGAGGTGCACCTCATGAATTTTTATGACCAGTCTGACAGCAAGCGAGAATTCTATTTTTACGTGGGTTTTGATGTCATTTCGACATGCTCCGGATGGCTTCATGTCAAACTGTTCTGAACCGTCCCTTTTCGACATGCTCCGGATGGCTTCATGTCAAACTGTTCTGAACCGTCCCATTTCGACATGCTCCGGATGGCTTCATGTCAAACTGTTCTGAACCGTCCCATTTCGACATGCTCCGGATGGCTTCATGTCAAACTGTTCTGAACCGTCCCATTTCGACATGCTCCGGATGGCTTCATGTTAAACTGTTCTGAACCGTCCCTTTGAAGATCTGAACCGAGTTTTCATTAGTTTTTTTTCCTACTTCCGCGGGCGATCAAGTCCAATCGTATCATTAGAATCAGAGACAGACATCTCTAGCATTTTTTTTCTTCTATCCACTAGGATCCTTTTTTTTTCAAGCGGACCTAACTTTCTAGTCCACGCCCCTTCTTTCCTCTCTCTCTCTCTCTCTCTCTCTCTCTCTCTCTCTCTCTCTCTCTCTCTCTCTCTGTCTCTCTGTCTCTTTCTCTCTCTCTCTCTCCCTCTCTCTCCGACTCTGTCTGTGTCTGTGTCTGTCTGTCTGTCTGTTTGTCTGTCTGTCTGTCTGTCTGACTCTCTCTCTCTCTCTCTCTCTCTCTCTCTCTCTCTCTCCCTCTCTCTCCGACTCTGTCTGTGTCTGTGTCTGTCTGTCTGTCTGTTTGTCTGTCTGTCTGTCTGTCTGACTCTCTCTCTCTCTCTCTCTCTCTCTCTCTCTCTCTCTCTCTCTCTCTCTCTCTCTATCTATCTATCTATCTATCTATCTAGACAATTATATGAATGTTGTCCTCTGCTTTAAACTAAACTCCACTTGTTTGTAAATTTCATGCATAACAGAGCTCTAGGCTAGGCGCACACACGGCAACTGTGGCTGCGCTATAGTGTGGCCCACAAAATATAAACGAATAAAAATTTGTATAGTGAATAGACACCGCAATTACCGCCAACTAGGGGTTTCTAGCGACTGAAAAGTTATTACTTCGTCAGCCTTTCTGGTAACTATTGCTTTTATTTTTTGTATTCCATACCAAAGTGACAAGCAGTTGGTACTTGCAAAAAAAAAATCTGTCTCATGGATCAAGTTTGGTCTGCTATCCATCATATTTTTTCACATGAATCACAAAAGACTGGAAGATTATGTCGCTTAATTTGGATTGAAAATTGCGTCGCTATTATTGAAGAGACACAGGTTACACCGATGGTGTTTCGAAGCATGAGTGTGACGAGAGGTTAAAGTTCATCAAAACTGTCTGAGCCCATACATTAAAAACTGCGAATTCATACATCAAATCTCCTTATCTGCAATCACAAAAGCAAAGAAAAGAACTTCTTCGTCGAAGATTTTTACGAATCTTAAGTGAGTGGCAGGACAGCTTGATTATAAAAATGATAATGTATCTAATTTTTATTATGTATAGATTTAGTAATAATTCACTATCACACTTTAAATCAACTAACTACTTAAAAATTGAACTTACCTTTATGAAAAACTTGTTGTACAGCCTGAGTTTAATTTACTTTCTTTTTTTTTCTTTTTCATAACACACGTTGAACTTGAAACGTGATTCTCAATTTCCGACAACCATTCAATAAGCTGATTGTAAAACAGTCTAGTGAAGTTCAGCGTTTCTATAATTTTCAAGTCCAGTGAGCTGAAGAAACTAACATCACTTCAAATGTTAACGGTCTCTTGTTACAGCATAGGGTATGCAGTGGTGTAAAATGAAAATGTCAAAAAGCTTTTCAGACAGAGCTGATTTGCTCAAATGGTGGTTGAAAACTATTCTTGATCAAATGAAAATAGTAAGTGATGGAAAGCGTTAATTCCCTAATATGTCATTTAATCTGCCTATAGGCGGATGTCTCAGACTATTATTTCACCTGCTCTTCTGTCGATTCTCCCGTGTGACGTCTCATCTGTGGATGTGCCAATCTCTCAGCGTTATTTCACCTGCGTCTCTGCCGAGTTTTCACTGTACCATTTCACCGTTCTTTCTCGGAGGCATCGGTGTGACATCTCTTCAAGCTCTGTACCGATGATCACTTGTCTGATCTTACCTTCCTCGGTGTTTATCCATCTCTGAGCCTGTGATTTAATCGTCTTATCTTTTGACTGCATATCGAAAGATGCACTTCCATGCCAACTAAATTTTAAATAAAAAGTACATGTAGGTAGTTTTTTTTTTAAACTAAGCCACCATAAAATATGGACATACAACAGAATACAGTGACATAATAAAATGTTTTTTTTTTCCAAACATTTGAACGAACATTAATTATTCCAATACCAATTAGAATAAGTAGTTTCACGGATACAAGTATAATGGCTAGATAAATAATCAAGTGCCCCAAAAACAAATATAGAGAGAGCGAAAGCGAGAGAGAGAGAGAGAGAGAGAGAGAGAGAGAGAGAGAGAGAGAGAGACAGAGAGATAGAGAGAAAAAGAGACAGAGAGAGAGAGAGACAGAGACAGATACAGAGACAGAGACAGAGACAGAGAGAGAAAGAGAAAGATCATGGAAAAAAGGTGATGAAAAATATATTTGCGTAAAAACAAACAAAGAGTTAGAAACAAACAGCTTAACAGTTAACAGACAGGGCAGAGATATAAAATAAATTAAATGGGATGAGCTTATAGATGGAAAACAAGAAATGGTGCAATAACGGGCCGTTGTCAAATGCAGATGGATGAGACGACAAAAGAACAAAGGAATGTTGATTAAGACACAACAGATATGGGGAAAGCTCTGTTGTACAGCGCTTTTCATGTCGACCAGGGTCCAGATTGGTTCGGATACGATATGACAGAGCGATCTCCCATTCAAAAGAAGCTCTCCTGTCACACTAAACCACTTTGCTCATGTACAGACTGACCTAGGCTGCGTGGAAATGATCCGTATAGACTTAAGGGAGTCTAGTGTTTTGTAAACAGATAGGTGAAAAAAAAATACTTGGTTGTAAAGACTCCCGAGAGGCTGACGCATTCTGAAAATTTGAAAGGCGGTTAATTGCCACTCGGACATTCAGGGACGCTTCCATAGAGCAATATGCTTTTTCTTTTAGTCTTTTAACCAGTTTTGATTTGTTTGAACAGACTTCATTTTCGATTTCTTAGCTTTCGTCAAGCAGTAAATTGGTTGAAACTCTTTCACCAAAGTGATCCACGATAAGCCATATCAAGATCGCTTACAATAAAGATCTCCAGAAATCTTTGAAGTCCACAACACCAAAGAGTAGCACACTGAATAACGAGACATATGCATATTTTAGATTAAAAAAAAAAAAAAACAATACCGGAGTAAGTTTTATCATTTCTACAACAGATTTTTTAAGCGAAAACATGATAAACAGTTAAAGATAACTTTAATATATATTTCGCCACATACCACAAAACACTTATATATTATTGAATTGAAACATCATTTTGTTGATATCTCTAAAAAAAATCTCGCATCCTCCCTTGACTCTTAATAATACCACAACATACTCTAGAACAATCGATCCCACTAACTTACTACTACTACTACTATTACCACTACTATTACTAAAATACTGCTGCCGCTGCTGCTACTACTACTACTACTACTACTACTACTACTACTACTACTACTACTACTACTACTACTACTACTACTACTACTAGTACTACTAGTACTACTACTACTACTACTACTACTACTACTACTACTACTACTACTACTACTACTACTACTACTACTACTACCACCACTACTGCTGCTGCTGCTGCTGCTTAATGATGATATGCAACGAATAAAGGTGCAGGGAAACAAAGCTACCGCTTTTTATTTTTACAATTTAAAACAAAACCAATTTTTACTTGTCTGCCATCATTTTGTTTCTAGTTTTGTTGAACCTGTGCAAAATACGTTCTTATTCAGTACGAGGCAATTTGAGATCAGTCTTGCTCCTTGTCGCCCCATCACTATTCAGAACATAAACAAAAGTTTTTGCTTTGCTCTTTTGTTATAACCTGGGTCCGTCGTATAATTATAGTGAATAACATCATTAAAAAATAGGGATAGAGTCTTTACAAACTTGGAAAAAAAAGAAGTAATTTAGTATCATTGTACTTTCAATTGATTTTTAAAAGTCAAAGGTGAAACTGCCTATTGCAAGTATACTTGTTATTAATTTACTGCAAAGTATGTCGTAGTAATTTAAAAAAAATAATATACGCTTATTGCTGAATTTTGCATTTTTGCCTGGAAAGAGACTAAAATGAAAAAGGTAGAAAAAGGCATAGAGTTAGTGCAGCATAGAACTTTTATTTCTTTTTTTTTTTCAAAAAAAAAATCCACAGGTCGTAAAATAAACATCGACAAAGGTATCGACATGATTTTTAATCTTTTTGCGTCAAAAGTGAATAAGAAATTTATAAATGAAAAAAAAAATGAGAGAAAGGCATGGTGCCCTTACGTCCTTTTAGGAGAAAGATAATAATTTACAAAAAAAAATAATGTTTCTTTCCCCCTACATTCTCTTTCCATTCATGGGAAACATTTCTGGTAAACACAAACTATGAGATTTTGCAAAGATTTTAGCGATACTTCCTGAAAACTATTTTTTTCTTTATTCTTATTGCATCATATAGAATAGAGTGAAGATTATTAATATCCTTTTTTATATCTGTTTTCTCGATATTTGGGATTAAACGATTTAAAATAGCGAGCAGTATAAAAATGGCATCTTCCAAAAAGTAAGTCATATTGCGTTAAAAATGCAACTTTAATTTGTTTTACGTCATATTGATACAGGTTAATTAATGAATGAGAAATGGTCAGAAATAGGTAGTAAAACAAAAAATACAATGTAGAGAATAAGAGAGTAACATACTGTGTGCAACAGATAGATAGATAGAGGGAGAGAGAGAGAGAGAGAGAGAGAGAGAGAGAGAGAGAGAGAGAGAGAGAGAGAGAGAGAGAGAGAGAGAGAGAGAGAGTGAGATTGTCAGACAGACAGGCAGACTGACAGAACGACAGAGATAGAGAAAGTGAGAGAGAGAGAGAGAGAGAGAGAGAGAGAGAGAGAGAGAGAGAGAGAGAGAGAGAGAGAGAGAGAGAGAGAGAGAGAGAGAGCACCAGACAAAGAAAGAATTGTTAAAAATATTTTCGATTAGATTTTGGAGGATGTACTTTCGAAAGGATAGTTGAACAGAGAAAAATGAGTCATCATTAAACCAAATAAAGGGGATAGAAAGATAATTGATTTACACGACCAAGAATAGAGAGAGAACAAAATAAGAGACAGAGAGAGAGAGAGAGAGAGAGAGAGAGAGAGAGAGAGAGTGAGTGAGAGAGAAAGTAGGAGGTAAGAGGAATAGAGAGACATGACTAAGGAGTCGAGAAAACTAGAGAGAAAGAAGTGGCACAATGTTTGTTTGAAAAAGAGATATGGAAGAAAAAAAAGGGAGCGAAAGAGAAGAAAAATTCGATTCACCTCAAATCCACAGAATCGACACAAAAGCACGTGGTGTCTAACCATTTTTTAGCTACTTAGACGCCTGAATGCACCAGACATATTGAAACGCTTATATCTTCGGTTTGGTTGAATGGTCGGACTTGTATTGAAAAGCACAAAGATAGATGGCTGGCCGTTTAAACGGTTGAAAAAAAAAATAGAAAAAAAAATTAGAGAAGGCATTTAAGTTGGATAGATTTATTGAAAAGACAACGGAGTTAAGGAAACGGCAGGGAGAGAGAGACAGAGACAGACAGAGGGACGGACAGACAGACAGATAGACAGACCGACATACAGACAGAGAGGTAAAGGACACAAAAGAAAAGGAAAAGACAGAAAGGGGATTAGAAAGAAAGGCAAGTAGTTATAGACGGAGATGAATAAACAAAGAGAGAGAGAGAGAGAGAGAGAGAGAGAGAGAGAGAGAGAGAGGGAGAGAGAGAGGGAGAGACAGAGAGGCAGACAGATAGACGAATAGACAAAGAGAGATTGAGATTATTATTGAAGAGAAAATAGGACCTCAAGTGAGCAAAGTTAGCGAGAAACAAGACACTTTGGCTACACTTAAATCTCCGAAACCGACACAAAAGCACGCAGGGTCTATCGACATCTCTAAGTCGTCAGTAGCTTCATTGGACCAGACACTTTGAAACTCTTTTACCACAGGACATTGGGTCCAATTTGGGGCTTCTATTGAGTGTCGTGAAGCTATTGCAACATATATCAACACAGAAAATAGCAATAAAAAGTAGATAAATCAAAGAATGTAACATAATAGAAAGAACTCTAAGAAATGGTCTTCCTAGATTTTGAAAGGATTTAATGGTCAAGGGAGGAAGGTCCACTTCATGCTGATTGACTCTTCTGAGTACCAATCTAAACTATGAGAGAGTTGGTTCCTTCCGGTGCTACCATGGGAAAGAACTGCATCTAAAGAGTAACGCCAAAACTATTGAAGTACGAAGAGTTTTTTTTAGGATCAGTGCCAATCATAATAACTAAAGCGCTGTGAAGGAGGAATTACCTTAGTCAGCTCTGTACTTCCAAACTTACAAGATTTGTAGAACTGAGAGGCAATCAAATATTTCTGCTCTCTATTTGCATTAGAAACTGCAGAATTTAAAAGATTTTTCTCGAGACATAATTATAGCCTACAAAAGTTGCTGACCCATTTCCTTTAACATCTTATTATACAAATCAATAAATTCTGTATTAAAAAGAAAAAAAAATAATTTTAATTAGAAACACTGATTATCAATATCTCTTATGTTCACTCTTCTGGATAACATTGTACGACATATGCAATTCTGTAATCAATTTTTTACTGTTTCCTTTCGCAGAAACGTGTTTACAATAGCTGTTCAGCTATCTTTATAAGTCCCACCTTGATCACTCGACGACTCATTAAAGAAAAATGAAGGGCTCAAAAGGGATAAAGGTGCGCTCTCTCTCAATTGCTTACAGAATGACTCAATGGTATAGAGCAAACCAAGTTTTTCTGTGTTAGTATCTGGTCTCAAAAAGTTTCAGCTTATTTACTTATTTATTTATTTTCATTTTTTTTTCTTCTAATTTCAGTCATAACTCAAGTGTTCCATAGAGATTTTCACAAGAGAATAAAATAAAACCTTGCTTTGTTTTTGACAAAAATTCCCCTCTTTTAGCAACGTAAAAAAAATCTTTACAGATGTGGATAAATGATAAAGAAAACAAATTCACCTTTCTTCCCATTTTTCTTAACCTTTCTTTTCCTCTAGAAACGTACGTTCGTTTGTCTATTTTGAGAAGAACCCACAAACTGAACATTCAACATCCTCCCCTACCGTAGTTTTCCAGTGGATGTTTCCACAAGAACTACAGATACAGCAGACGTGTCCTAACTCCCGACAATGGTATATCCCCCTCTTCATAATTGAGATCGGTGTGGTCTTAGGCAGGCAGTTGCTAGCCAATACTTCCTGCAAGCACAGCCTTGAAAAATCATGAGCGTTGCTAGTGTGTGGTATTGGAATCTATCATTTGTGGGAAAACTCTATGGAGTAACGAGAGGGTAATCCGCTCTGTTCTTGCCTAAAGCAAACGGGAGTGAAAACCATGCTATTTCGGAGAATGACGAATTGTTTTCTGTTATGATGTTGCATCAGCGATCATACGTCAGACTGTGTAAGGCCTGAAAAATGAATCAAAGTGAGAAATGCTGGTCATGGGTTGTGTTTGAGAATAGAGCTACAGCTCAGAATAGTGAAATTTAAGATTAGTAGGACCGGTTGCTAATTGTTAATGCTTTAACAATTTAACTTTAAGAGGAAGGGAAAAAACTAATGAAACATAGGCATAATTTTTTAAAAGATTTTTCAAGAGGAAAGATAAAAGTTAGACAAAAAGAAGACATAATTTTTGGGACAAACATGCAGTTGAGCTGAATACATCATATGACTTGGAAGTGTTTCAATGAAGTAAGTTCTCGAATGAGACAAATAGAAAGAAAGATAGATAGAAAGAGAAATGCAAAGATATATATATATATATATATATATATATATATATATATATATATATATATATATATATATATATATATATATATATATAGAGAGAGAGAGAGAGAGAGAGAGAGAGAGAGAGAGAGAGAGAGAGAGAGAGAGAGAGAGAGAGGTACAAACTAAAAGTAATAGAAACAGTTTGGTATAAAAAAACAAAAACTAAAAAAAAAGAAGAAAAGTATACATTATAACGAGTAATTGACACCCTTTGTTAAGTGCTCACTCTCCGATCATTTCTCGGCAGGTTTCAATTTCACAACGCCGATCATGTGACTGCAATATTTTTGTCTCACCAAGCATTCCTTCAGTGATCTCATCTAACATTGTCTCAGAGACTTCGATTCCGCTATACAGCTGTATTGGTTCCCTGAGGCCGGGCAAAAAAAAAACGAAACAGCATGTATTGAGCCCCTAAGAACCAGGAGAAAACCAACATCCTTGCTAGTGTGAGTCAGATGAGTGACAGCATTTCTATATACATTGAATTTAAAATATTGCTTAAAAAATGCGCTTAAAAACAAAACGATTAAAAAAAAGGACTTAAAACCTGAAAGAAAGGGAGAGATACAAAGAAATAATTATAAATACAGAGACAGGGACAGAGACAGAAGAGATTCAGACAATATGATTCAAACTTGATACATTCGAGAGATTTTTCGGAACGGTATAAAAGATATTCATATAATTATTAACTTCGAAAAAAAAGTCTAGATAACTCACTATTATTCGACAAGTGATAGTACCAATAGTATCAGATTCAAGTGTGAGCTTTGTGTATCCTGGTTATATTTAACAATAATCTATTTAAAACCAGTAGGAATAGTTAACTAATTTTGTAAAAATCCAAATCTACATATTTGTTTCTAATATTTATTATCATGTAGGTTAACTGCGCGGATAGGAGTTCCAGCACTTTTTTTGCACTCCATGCAAAAATTTAGAGATTTTTAAAAAGCGTTGAAAACGAAGTAAAACCAGGCTTGGAAAGTCAAAACTAGTCGATTTTCTTCACTCTTAAATGATCGGGTATGAAGAAATGAAAGAACTTTATTATTTCCTGAGGTGTATCAAAATAAGAAACACAAAAAAAAATTGGTTAAGTTTCAAGAGTTACAGTAATATTGTTTGTAAGAGGCGGCATTGTCTTAACGAGTAATATGATTTTATGTTATATACCGTGTTAACAGACTTTACCAAAGAATCCAATACGCAAGTGTACTATAATGTTGTTACGATTAAAAACTTCCATGGTTGAGGGTTTTTTTATTTTTGTTAATAAAAGTGCTCACCTTCAAACAATCATAAACTACTTATAAAAAATATTCCGGAATATATATATATAAATATATATAAGCGGACTTGTGAGACTTTGTTCGTGAACTCCTCCAGTAATACCCAACCCACACCTTTGAAAGATTGTAGTTGTTTACAGCATTCATGCGGCTAAGATCTAATTCATAAAATATTAAAGCAAATTGCTTTCCTCGATTTCCCCAAAATGCTTTGTTTCATCAACAGAGGCTAACTTGCTGTCACCAATTTCTCGCGCGATTTTGTCATTCTTTAGCAACGGATGTCTTTATCAATTGACTTGAGGTATAGGTCTAGGTTTGAATGACTGCGTAGCTAAAAATTGCAAGGCAGTGCACTTTTATGCTCTTAACGCGGAAATTACTAGTTTCCTAATTTATTAAGTACTTAAAAGGATAAAGGGTCTAAAAGACCGTATAGAAAAAGAAGATAATTTTAAGTGAAATTTCCTTTATTTCAAAAAGAATTAAGTTCTATATCCAAATTTTGTGTTAAGAATTCGAATTATCGAGATATATAGATTCTAGATAAAGTTGGATAGGTGGAGGTGAATAATTTTATCTCGATCATCTCAGTAAAAGGAGAGATATCAAAACCTTTTATAATTTTCTTTAAATACACCCACGCATCAAATTGACACCTGGGTCCAGTTTGCAGAACCGTGTTTTCAGCTTGTATTTTATATTAAGTAAACATTTTTATATAGACATAAACCGGATTTAACTCTTTTTGACATTTTCGCGTATTTATTTACAAAATCGCAGACTGGCCTGGTTCTTTACTCGTTACCAGTTTCTTACTCTAATTAGAAAGTATTCACCTTTGATCTTTGGCAAGAATGCAGCACCCGCTTGCACTAAACCAACATCGTAATCTAGACTCACGCACAATTCCGCAGAGATCTCAGTAATTGCTTAGTCAAGTCCTATCCGATTTTTTTTTCAGTTTGTGCACCGAGATCTAACTGGTCTCGTCTTTAGAGACCCTTTCATTGATGCTAAGCTGAGGTACAAGACGTGTCTGGCCTGTCAGGTGGAAGACCCTGTGTGATCTGCATAATCGTATTACATTTGCAGAATAAAGCAACACTGTTCGGAGTGGAGCCTTTTTTTTTTTTACATGTTTGTCGTGTCCTCAGGAATTACATGCATTATGTCTCATTGGCTTTGAAATCATTTTGTAACAGATGAGGCGTAACAACTAAACAAACAATCAAACAAATTAAGCAATCAAGCAAGGAAACGCTTTCAAAGCGACACTGACGAGCTTCATGTAGATGGCTGGTCTTCGCAAGCTGCTTAATTATGTGTGCATTTAACCCATCTATGTGCCGACAGTCTTCTTATAATGATTTAACCATTGAACTCTTTGAATGTCTCATTATTTCTGATAATTATAGAGTTCCAGTGCACATTAAGACCCGAACTGAAGCACCAGCATGTCTTACACTTTTTTTAAACATTGAGATCTGATGATGAGGTCACTGTAAGAAAAACATACGAATTCTCATGCCAGAGGGTACAAGTCATGTTGTCGATGATGATGAAAAGCGGAATTGTTGGTTGTTATATAGCCATGATTGGCTAATGCCTCTATCGATGCTGATGGCCTTGAATCAATTTGACCGAACTCACCGTAAGAACTGATAAGTAAGAGCCTGTTCTACTCGGTAGCACCCTTACACCTTACAGATAAGTTGATCTGGCGAGTTATGTTAGCCTTGTGCAAGAGGATGCACTAAGTAATCATTCCCGTCAGTTACTATTCTACAGTAAATTAGCACCAAGAAAGGAATTACAAGGGCTTGTTTGCTCTGACACACACAAAAAAAAATCTGACCCTCGGTGGATAATTTTGAAACCGATGAAGAGTGCGTGGCGTTGTGCACGTCCTCCCTCTGGTCTTGTAGATTATTTTCACCATGGTATCGACTTACGTGCCTGAGTACCTCATTAGCAAACAATCTCCAATGCCATAACACAGTGTTCATAGGCGATGTGTAAGAATCCATGATTACCACATAAAGGAATGTCACAAACTTGCCAATGCCTTTAAGCTTGACAGTGGCCATGCTCTGACACATATTCTAACATGTCATTGCTTATCTTTGTGGCTAGGTAGGCTACAAATTGTCAGACTAGTGCTCATGAATATTCTCCATTTTGGCTGGACATTAAAAACAGTTTATAAGCAATTTGTTACAAACGCAAAAAATCAAAAAGATTATCGCAGAGATCCTTCGGCAATTTATGAGAGCCATTTTTTATTGTATTCTAGTTACAAGCGTTTAGACATTTAGAGTTTCTGTAGCCCTCAGGCTCCTGGATAGGACTATACGTTTGTCATTGAGTGCGGAGTCTCATAATATTGATTCAATAATCAAACTCAGAAGGCCTGGAGATTATGCAGGAAGAACATCCAAAAGCTCTGGAACTTCCAATCGGCGTGAGTTCTAGATTCAATATTTGGTTCAATATATGGTAGCATGAGGCTCCATCTATCCAGCTTTCTCTAATTATTAATTTCATTGTGTAATGTAATGCATAAAAAAATCATGTCTATTTTAGAATGTTATCTTGTCATGATGAAAATTCAATGGGAACTATACCTTTTTCGAAGCAAAAAATTCCGTGGCACTTCCCTCTCACTCAAAATCGTGCGCGAATCAACAGCTTAATGGCGCTTTTATCTCGTAATAGTTGTTGGTATTAGATTTAAACTTTGTGCTCAGCCTCCGCAATCAACAACTTCTATAGATTTCTGTGTGTTAATGTCGTTTCGACAAGCTCAGGTGACTTCTTGTCAAACCGTCCAACTTAGACTCGCAAGCAGAATCTTAAGCGGATTTTAAACCGTAAATTCGTCATTTGAAGCCTTACCACTTTATCGAACGCTTTAATTTCGCTATGCTTCATAAACGTTGTATTAAAATGATTTTAAAAGGCTTTTTTTCTAAGGTTTCATAAACTAAAGCGATCTTATGCATCACTTTAATAATCAATGAGTTTTTAATAACTCGAGTGCTTGTGTCATTACTTTTTTTCTTCTAAATTTCACATTTTAAACCCTAAGATAAGAAAAAAAATGTATCTGTTACTTCACGGTACTAGAACAGTATTTCAGATAAATCCTGTTGTTAAGTTCATAAACTACGTCCTAATCCTTGCACTAGGAAAAAAAAAACATTTTCCATATATCACAATACACTTTGAGTGTTTGAGATTGCCCTCATATTACGATTTTTTATGTAATTGAAAAAGACAGTATTTTAGATACAAAGAACATAATAAACTACTTGCGCAAACCTTTAAGTGAGTTGCCCAGTTCATCAATAGATATGTCTTTGATCTTATGAGATACTGTTGATCCGTTTTATTCTACACTTTAAAAATAGCTTACCAAATCTAAAAAAAGAAAAATTTACTAACTTTCTAAAAAAATAAACTGTTGTACCAGCCTCCTAAAAATCCCTGTTTTAGCTCATAAATGATCTAACTAACTATGAGAACGGGAGAATGTCAGACAGCGGAAAATGTCATAATTACCATGGACTCTAGCGTTAACTTTCTCAAAACAGGAACGGTAAAGATCTTTGGCTTTATGTTTTGTCTCAAAATAGCTTCATGTCTAGACATTTCATGGACATTTTGAAGGGATATTGACACATTACCCGTTCACAGAGGACAATGAACTTGTCGTTATGTTGCCGTTGGTTGTCTTAGAAGTTTGTAACACTGTGTTGTTAACGAATGTTGTTCGTAACAGATAAACTTTCTTCTGTTTATGCCGATGGAGTTTCAAACGTCTTCTGTTTAAACAAATTCACGTTTACATCACGTAAAAGGAGATATATTTAGCTCAAACCTTTAAGCACTTAAACTGTGAGTGTGGGACATCCCTGTCTTTGGTTTAGTTCCTAAAGCACGGGCCTAAAACCTTCTCAAGCATTATGTAAAATGAGATGTGTATGTTTGTTTCTAAAATGTTCAAAGGTTTTACAAACGCTTTTTAGCAGTATCCTTTCTAAGGTTAAAAATAAAATAAACAGTGTAGCAAATCATGTTATGCAATCAGAATCATAATAAAATGTAAAATAAATTGCGAAAGAACATTTTTTTCCGGATATAACTGTGGCGGAATGTAATAATCGAGTAATGTGGAGCTACCCACTTCTTAAAAATATTTAATTAAAGATCTCATATCTCTAAATTATAGAGATGTATAAACCAAGCTCGATTTTTTAAATGGATTTCTTGCTGAAACTGTATGTTGAGTATTCTGGTGGAATGATTCTCTAGGATGCTTTTTTTCCATTTAATAAGATCCAATGGAAATAAAATAATCAAAAGTGGAAGATGCAAACCCTATGAAATGAACAAGAACTCTATATTTTAAGAATTTGTCTTATTTTTTTTTTCAAAGTTTTGACAGTTTAAAAAGTTCATCTGATCACCATTATAAAAGTTCACATAAAAATATATCTTATTGGGCTAAAAGTCATAGATTTATTACAATCTTATTTGTTGAATCCACAATGTACATCGCCATAAGAAAGTTAGAAAGGAAGATCACATACTATTTGTATCAGTGAGATTAAAATGTTTTTTTTTCAAGCTGTTGCATTAGAACCTAAACCAAAACATGTTCAGCGATTTGGAGACGAAATTTTCAGGTCATTAAGAATATTATGGGCAAAGGTAAAAACAAGATATTTCTGTTCTTTCCTGAGAAATGGCAAGTACAAAAGAAACATTTCTAAACGAAATCACAGAAAAAAAAAGAAGTTAAATCACAGTATATTTTGCGTTCGCAAAAATACAATAAAACTTTTGTTGGCGTTTTAACGTTCAGCTGGTGTCAGAATCATGTCAAAGGTTTGAACGATTTATATAATTGTGCAAATAAAGTAATCAAAGTAGGTTGCTATGCATGACATTATACAAAATATGACGCAAGTAAAACTATATTAGAAAATTAATATGTTCAAATGGCTATACGTGATTTTTAAAGAGGTCAGTATATCGATAAAGACCTTTTCAGAGATCAACAGGTAGTGAGGAAGAGCAAAAAAAAAAGAGAATTGTATGAAGATATTTTGGGTTTGTTTAGGAGAAAGTAAAAGCATGGAATAGAATTAAAGTTGAGTATCTATACCACGAAATATATAAAGAAAAAAAAAGAAGTAGCATACGTAGAAAAATAAGACAAGGGAGTAAAGAAAACGAGAGAGAAAGGGAGAAGAGAGAAAGATCGATGAATAAAGAAGACACAGAAGTAAAATTAGAAAAGTTAGAGAGAGAGAGATGAATAAAGAGGAGAAAGAAAGAGAATAAGAAGAGGTAGAGAGACAGATAGAAAGAGAGAGAGAGAGAGAGAGAGAGAGAGAGAGAGAGAGAGAGAGAGAGAGAGAGAGAGAGAGAGAGAGAGAGAGAGAGAGAGAGGCGGGGGGAAGAAAGTAAGAGAGTCATAGAAAGAGAATTAATGCCAAAAAATCAGTTATGGAATAAATCTCAGGACTTGGACAAAAGTAGAAATAAAATACTTTGAGTACACCTACCTGAAATCGTTAGGTCCACACAAAAGCATTCACAAGCTTTACTGGACCAGCCATAATAAAACTCTCAGCATTTCTATTGAGTGCAACAAAACTGCTGGGATCTTTCATGAACAATAAAAAAGTCTCCGCTTAGACGTAAAATAAAGCGAAGAAAATGAGATAAATAAAAGATTGTTAGAAAATCGCGTTCCTGGAATTTTAGAGTACATACAGACCAAATGAGAAAGATGCACTTCATGCTGATTGCTTCCTCTGAAGACCATTTTAAACTCTGTAAAAGTTTTTTTTTCTTCTGGTAAAAAAAAAAAGTAAAATATATTCCATCATGGACCATCATGGATAAGTACCTACTACAATATGTCTTTCAATTCAAAATACCTCTTTGTGGAAGAGAAAATGCTTAAACCAACCTTTTTCTTGTGTTTACACAAGTAAGACCTTGCCTGATTAGCAACCATTTTGCCTATTTTCAGGTGAGAAAATATCTCCCTAAGTAATGATTTTTAGCATAGATGGTTCCACAATTGATTTGACTTTCATAATCATTTTTAGCCTCAGACATTCTGTGTAATCTGAATCTAGAAATTTAAAATTAGAAAAAAATAAAACTGTGTTCGGTGTTCGCTTTAGTCACCAAATCCTGGGCTATGCATGCTCAGCGAGTTTTATCAGGCCGTGAAGAGAAAAGGTGATCAGTTCTCGTTGGCTATATGGTTCATCGATGAAAAGTGAAAGGTGTAGATGATAGACGGATCTGTAAGTGCAGATCAAGATATCAAAGTCAAGGTTTATGGTTAAGTTTTGCATCGAGGTACATACTCAAACAGGCCATTAACTATTAATGGCTCAAAATAAATTCGAAAGAGAAAAAAAGGGAAAACGTATCGCAGAGATTTTTATTTTTATACAGAGAGTACCTCATCAGTTCTTGTAAGCTCTGTGTTCATTGATGAAAAGTGAAAGGTTAGAAAGAATGATAGATCTCACTTTAATAACTGATGAAGAGATTACTTTCGCATCGAAGAACACATTTAGGTCAGCTGCAAACTGCTAATGGCTGAACAAATTTTACTTTAAGTGAAAAGGAGGGAACAATAAATGGAAAAATGATTATTTGCGAAACAAGTATTTGTGAAAAGATAACAGATGAATTGAAAGAAGAGATATTTAAATTAAAAGAAGGATGGATGTAGAGTCAGATATAAAATTATTCTCCAGAGTGATTCAATAAATAAAAAGCTTGAAAGACCCGGATGCATAATCTATAGACATTTATGGTGATGAAAAAATATAAATTACCTGTTACATTACATATATTACAATATATATATATATAATTATATATATATATAATTATATATATATATATATATATATATATATATATATTAGTCGCTCATAAATAATTGTAAATAGATAGCTGGATAGCTTGGTATTTAGAGAAAGAAATAAAATAGAGAGAGAAAAGAGAGATAACGATATACATACATATATACAGACAGACAGACGGAGAGAGAGAGAAAGAGAGAGAGAGACAGAGAGAGACAGAGAGAGAGAGAAAGAGAGAGAGAGAGAGAGAGAGAGAGAGAGAGAGAGAGAGAGAGAGAGAGAGAGAGAGAGATTTTTTAGAGACATTCTGCTTATTTCTGAATGAGCTAAGAAAGGTAAAATAGAGTAAATATTAAAACATTATAATCATAACTATATGAAATCATATGAAATCGCTGTTGTAAAACATAATTTCAAAGTGATTTTGACTTCTCACTTCTTTTAACTGATTAACATAGCGTGTTTGCTGCATTACATTTCAGTATCAGCTGATAGATTCTTTTTAAATAGGTAGTTTATGAGACAGTGTGAGATGAAAGTGCCCAATAAAGTCACAAATCCACCAAACGTCCAAAGGTGCGGTTAGAACCCATGAAAGTCGCTGCTATGGGATGTAAACAGAACGATTTAACCTGAAGCTCTCTGGTGCAGGCAGAGACGATATCAGCAAAAACATAAATGTAAGTTGTTGCTGATTCTCAGAATAAGCATGGAAATTTATGAAGTGCACATTCAAGTTAAATAGAAACCGAGTTTCCATTACCAGCCATATGAAGAGGAAGAACCGTTCGGATGTTTAATGCACCCATTTTTTTGTATCAAAATCAGATACAGAGGATTTGCCGTTTTCTATGACAATGTGATCCCAAACCAAAACTTTTTATCATGATAAGATTAATTTTTCGGTACAGCACGTCATAGTTTTGTTTGTTTGTTTATATTATATATATTTAATACTTGAAAAAGCTTAATCAACCTTAACATTGCATACCTGGTTACATTCTTTCTCTCGATATCACGATTTCAATAAAAAGTGCATTTCACTGTCACGGTGATCAGTAATTCCATAGCTCCATTTGAATAGCCTGTGGGTGTTTTTTTTTCCTGCAACGCCAATAATTTCCTCTCGTTTTAATTACTTTATTACTAATACTATCGCATTAGATGAACCCAAAACCACACTACGGTCTTAAAAAAGCCAATCTGAAATGGAAGCGACCAAGAAATTCTATTTTTTGTTCTTATAGTGTTACTAAACTTTAAGCCAACATCATCCTCAAGTAATATGTACACTGAGCTTATTCTGTTTGTTTCCAATTTCACTCAAGGTTTTTAAAATCGCTTTCAGCAGTATCTTTTCTAATGTTAAAAATATAATGAACAATAGAGTAAACCAGAACCATAATAGATTGTAAGATATTGAAAAAGAACATTTTTTCCTTTTTTATTTTGGACATATTTTGTAACGGTCTTTAATGATCGGGTTATGTGAAACTAGCCGCTAAGGCGGGATAAATAAACATCGTGAAACAAATTTTCATGCTCAAACTAGTTTTTCTGTTTAGAAAAGGTTTCCATAGAAACCCTCTTCGGTAAAAAAAAACACATGGTTAGACCTTTTAAAGGAGTAAACAGTCGGCACTTGTGTGAATGTGAGTCTTTTTAAACTAAAACATATCTTTAAACATCTTTAACCAGTTTTTCATCGGAACTTTTTGAACTAAGCTACAGCAATATCTAAAACGTGGCTAAAGTAATCATCTTTTGATTGCATTTAATCATTTTAGATCTCTGCTAAGGACCTAATTTCTGTGATTTTCGTGTTATTAGAAGTAGACATAGTATCAGTAAAATACAGATATTTTTTTAGCAGTTGCACTAGAATCAAAAAGAGAACCTGTTCAGAAATTATGTAAACTGGAAATCCAAGGCCGTGAAAAATCATTATGGTTTAAGAATCATGCCAAAAACTTTGCATTGAAAGAAAAAAAGAGGGAAATACAAACAAACTAATGGTTATTTACGAAAGTATCATCAGTAGAGAGATGACAAGAAATAAGAGAAGAGATATTTAAACTAAGAGAAAGATGGATGTAGAGTCAAATGCAACATTGGACTTCAAGTTGATTTAGATTGATTTAGTTGGTGCTCTCTCTATATACATTTATATTTATCTATGTATCTTCATCGATATAGATGGATGGATAGATTGATAGATAGAGAGAAAAATAGATAGAGAGAGTGGGAGAGAGAGAGATAGATAGAGAGAGAGGGAGAGAGAGAGTGGGAGAGAGAGAGAGGGAGATTAGGAGGCGGTAAAGGAGTGAGAGAAAAAAACGCGTGTGGGGTAGAAACAAAAGGAAAACAAAACTAGTTCTCGGAGGTAAGAAAAAACCACTTCATAACTTTTTTTATCAAATGCCATATAAATTCTCATAAGTGACTTTTATCCTATTTTTCACCAAAATTAACCATCTTGTCTCTGAAGATGTCACAATGTCAGTCATTGGCTGTAACACCTTTGCTTCGCCAAGTAATACTTCACTGTGTCCGTCTAAATGTATGCCAGGAACATCGACTCCTCTAAAGCTGGGAAGGTTCCCTAAGGACGGCAAAGTGCATTTACTAAGCCACTTAAAACTGTGAAAAAAGCCACTTTCTTGCTGGTATGAGGAAGTTGAAGGATTAGATATACACAAAGATATCCTTTTATAAATTTTTACTGAGCTTTGAAATGTACTTTGAGGAAGCAATTTAAAACAAGTAATTTTTAAAATCGCTGTAATAAAAACTCATGTCAAAGTGACTTCTCAAACATTGCTTCTGTAACTGATTAACATAGCGTGTTTACTGCATTGCGTTTCCGTATCAACCTCCTAAAATCATTTTAATTGGTGCTTAACGAGGAAGCGTGACATCCAATCGTCCAATGAAGTATCCAGCCCAGCTAATGCGAAAGATGCGGTTAAAATTCAATTTGAGACGCTGCTTGCGGATTCAAAGAGAACTTAAAGCTCTCTTCTGAGCTGTAATCACACCAACAGGCACCGAAAAACAGAAATTGTTGCTGATTGGTCATGGAAATTCATGAGATGCACGTGATAAATGCAAATGGGAATGCCATCACAATCTCTAAGAAGAGAAAGAAACGTTCGAATGTTAATGCATCCAATAATGTTCTCTCGAAGTCAGAAACATGCGAAACGCAGTTTTCTCTGACACTGTGATCGCAAAAATAGTATTTTATCGTAATTAAATTATATATTCGATATAGCACGTCATGGTTCTTTTTCATATTTAATATAACAAAAATGTTCCAGCATGCTTACCATGCAGTTTCTGGATACATTATTCTACACTTTATAACAGATTAAATAAGAGTGCGCATCTCTATGTCACGCCGATCAGTAATTCCAGAGCTCCATGTGAATGTCCTCTGGATGTTTTTTTTTTCGCGTAACGCCCTAAGGTCTTCTGGTTTTAATTACTGAACTACTATTCTCTCATTATTTGATCAATAAATTACATTGCGGTCTTAAACAAGCTGATCTTAAAAAATGTAGTGTGAGGATTAGATTTTTTTAAAGAGTTACTAAACTTCAAGCCAACAACATTCTAAAGCAATATGTAAAATGAGCTTGTCCTGTTCGTTCCTATTATTTATTTCAAGATTTTTAAAAATGCTCTTAGCAGTATCTTTTCTAAGATTAAAGATACATTGAACAATATAGTAAAACATATGTTGAAATCAGAAACACAATAAAATGTAAAAAAAATGTTTTTTCCTTTGTTATCTAGAGCTTTCTGCTGAGGCAGGATAATTGAACATCGTGAAGAAAATTGCCATGCTCAGACTAGTTTCTATAATTAGAAGAGGTTCACATAAATATCTGCTTCTGCAGGAACATGGTGAGATCTTTCAAAAGAGTAAACGCTCGGAACTTGTGTCCTTGTTTGTCCTTAGAAGAGGTTCACATAAATATCTGCTTCTGTAGGAACATGGTTAGATCTTTCAAAAGAGTAAACGGTCGGAACTTGTGTCCTTGTTTGTCCTTAGAAGAGGTTCACATAAATATCTGCTTCTGCAGGAACATGGTGAGATCTTTCAAAAGAGTAAACGGTCGGAATTTGTGTCCTTGTTTGTCCTTTTTTAAAGTTAAACCAGTCTTCATAGATCTTTAACCAATTTTTCTCCAGAGCTTTTGAACTAATCCTCCTTTGATTGCACTTCATTATTTCATCTCTGTTAAGTACCTAACATTTGTGATTTCCTTGTTATTTTTCAGAGAGCATCCAATCTGCCTGGCTACATGCAAAACTTGCGCCCTGAAGATGTCTTGGACAAAAAGCTTTCTCTGAAGATGTCTTGGACAAAAAGCTTTCTCTGAAGATGTCTTGGACAAAAAGCTTTCTCTGAAGATGTCTTGGACAAAAAGCTTTCTCTGAAGATGTCTTGGACAAAAAGC
The DNA here is from genome assembly GCA_033675545.1 of Elysia crispata. NCBI lineage: Eukaryota > Metazoa > Mollusca > Gastropoda > Plakobranchidae > Elysia > Elysia crispata. The sequence continues at coordinate 5,009 of JAWDGP010002151.1, read as the reverse complement.
TTTCTCTGAAGATGTCTTGGACAAAAAGCTTTCTCTGAAGATGTCTTGGACAAAACGCGAAGATGTCTTGGACAAAAAGCTTTCTCTGAAGATGTCTTGGACAAAAAGCTTTCTCTGAAGATGTCTTGGACAAAAAGCTTTCTCTGAAGATGTCTTGGACAAAAAGCTTTCTCTGAAGATGGGTAGCGGTGAAATTTTTTGTTTAATGTAGTTACAAAAAAAATGAACAAATAGCTTACGCTGTAAAACCCAGATTTTAATTTTTTTTTTTTTTAATTCCTTTATACCTTTTTTTTTATAATGGCAAGTAGATTTATATATACAACGGAATTATGTATAGTTGCAAGACAATCAGTGTCACGGCAATTTCTTAGGGATTTCATAGATTTTGAATAAGAATATACCAGTAGGGTAGCAAAGTACAGAAGTGGCTGATTTTTTTTAAACAGCAATTTCCCCAATTTCTATTGAAAGGTTTATTTCTCATGTAGTGATTCCGTGTTGGCGTTCTATTTTGAATCAGCTCTTGTTTAAATGCTTCACACCAAATGACTTCACACTAGAAAGAGACCCCTTCTGACAACTTTTTAACGGAATTTCAACATTGGCACTTTGGTTTCTTCATAAAATGTTAAAATGTATCGATTAATATTTTAATGCGCTAATTAGGACAAGTCTGCCTTTCTGAGTTTTCATCTTACACAAACGAACAATTCATTGTGCACAAATCATCTATTCTTCAAGCCAGTGATGTAAAACACAAGGATAAAATATATAGATGGAGCGAGATAGAAAGTGAGAGAGATAAAGAGTGAGAGAGACAGACAGACAGAGACAGAGGGAATGAGAAAGAGAATCATAAAGCGCTATTGAAAAAAAAATTGGAACTTGGATCAAACGAGTCATAAGACATTTGATATAGACTATCTCCAATCAGCAAAGAAACGCGTGGTGCCCATCTACATGTTTCTAGTATTTAGAATGTTCACTTAAACCTTGCATAATAAAACTCTAATACCACAATTCCACTTTCATCTCAGGACTTCTACTAAGACTTTTTATTCACACAAAAAACATTGCTGAAACGTAAAATAAAACAAAGATCACAGGAGAGCTGAGCGATTATTAGTAAATTATTTTTGTGAATTTTAATTAATGCCGAAAAAGAAAGTTGCACATAATGCTTATTGCCTCCTCTGAGAACCATTCTTAACACTGTGAGAGTTGTTCCCTTCCGGCAGTAACAAAGAAAATTAAATGCTTCTGAGTATAAAGCAAAATGTATAGAAGTACACAGAGCTCTCCACAGCAGTTCCATCGTTGATCAGTACCATTAATAAAAGCTCTCCTGGTTCAAAGACTAACTTTGTTGAGGAGAAGTCGCTTTAACCAATCTTTTACTTACGCGGATACAAGATTTGGATTTACTCAAAAGCAACGAAAATTGCCCTTTTTTGAGGGAAGAAAATATTTTACTCTTAAGCTTTATTAGGCTAGAAATTTATAGCCTAATTAGGTGCTCAACCGATTTGACTTTTTAAATATTCAACCAAAATATCAATGTAAGAAAAAGTATGTTCAAAAAATGTTAATTATTAGCATCTATTTGAGGAAAACTACCATTTAGTACACAATATAATATCTTGAAAAATTTCTGAATCTAGACTTTTTTTAAAAAAAGAGAAAAAACTTGCATTTAATAAAGTATCCTGACATGTGTGTGCTCAGCGCATTTTTCAGGCTGTGAAGACAGGACCTAATCAGTTCTTGTTAGCTCAATGGTTCATCAATGAAAAGTGAACGGCTTAGATGATGGACGGATTTGTCTGTAAGTGCTGATGAAGAGATTTAAGGATAAAAGTCAAGGTTTATGACTTAGTTTCACATCCAGGTAAATACCTAGACCGGCCGCAATTTTTATTTCTCAAAACTAATGTAGAAATGTTTAGTTAGCAGAGCATTAATGTAAAATAATATGGCCGTTAAATAAGAGATATTTATTCAAGAGGAAAAAGCAAATAGATTTAGATATAACATTAACTTCCAGGTTATTTAATCTTAAAAATGCTCAAATAAGATGGAAAATGACACGATGTGTTTTTATGTTCATATATATATATATATATATATATATATATATATATATATATATAATATATATATATATATATATATATATAAATATAAATATTCTCGCCAAATATAACTTTAGTGTTTCTTTCTAAGATTGTGTCAGAGACACAGCTGGGGTGGTTCACTGAAGCCCGGCAAAAAAATATATGCAGGCTCAAAGAACTGTGAGAAAAGTCACTTCCTTTCTTTTGTGTGTAAGATGAACAGGTAAATAAAGTGTTGATAAAAAGGCGAGGTAATACAAAAGAAGAGAAAGAGAAAAAGAGGAAGAAAAAAAAGAAAAAAGAGGTAGGGAGAAAGAGAGAGACACATAAAAATTATTTGTATAAATTATTTATAAGTGAAAGAGAGAGAAAGACAGAGAGAGAGAGAGAGAGAGAGAGAGAGAGAGAGAGAGAGAGAGAGAGAGAGAGAGAGAGAGATACAGAGATACAGAGACAGAAACAGATAGATACTCCTTATCTTATATTGAGCTTTGAAAGGTAAAGTTGAGGAAACATTTTAAAACTAATCATTTATAAAATCGTCCAAAAAAAGTAGAAAGTGAAAGAGATTTTTGACTCATTGCATCTTTTACTGCGTTTCGCTGAATTGCATTTCAGTATCAGCCTGATAAACATAAGTTAATGACGAAGCATAAAATCCAAGCGTCCACTAAAATCACAAATCCAGCAAACACCGTAGGTGCGGTTTAAATCCATTTGAGTCGCTGCTATCGAATCCAAACAGAACAGTTTGACCTGAACCTCTCTAGGGCAGGCTGAAATGACAAAAACAGAAACATAAAAATAACAGAACTTGTTGCAGACTCTCAGAATGGTCATGAAAATTCATGAGGTGCACGTTCAAGATAAATGCTAATCAGATTTGCATTACCAACTCTAAAAAAAGGAAAAAATCGCTCGGATGTTGATAAACCCACTAATTCTCTCAACGTTAGAAAAATGCGATATGCAGATTATTATTTGGATCGTAATCATATTATTTTACAATCATTAGATTAAATTCTTCATGAAGCTTACAATGTAAATGTGGTTACATTATTCTACACGATTTCACAATGTCAATGAAATTGTAGATCTTGAAGTCACGACGATCAGTATCTTCAGATTTACACGTGAATGGACTCTGGATGTTGGGTTTTTTTTGTTTTGTTTCTTTTTTTTTTTTTTTTTTTTGGGGGGGGGGGGGGGTTTTAAACATTAAACAAATTTATTCACGCATCAGGTGAACTAATTTGCGGTCTTATACACGACGATCTTGAATAATTTAGATTTCATTTTTTGAGATCCCAAGCTCATACAGATATCGTAGTTCTATCCAAAACTTTAGAATTTTTGGGTTTTTAAATGCTTTCCGCTAAAGGCCATCTTTTACACTAAAGTGGTACTCTACAAGGGCTAAGAAGAATTCTAGGAGTCTCTTGTTGCACAGTGCCCTTTGGAAAATACGTAAACGATTTTTAACAATGTCCTGGACAAAAAAAATATATTTGATATACCCTGGTCTGCCCACTTAGAGCAACCACAAACGCTAAAATGAGCAATGAGGCGCTTAGAGATGTCAAGTTATTGAAAACATAGCCACTGCTAAGTTCTCCAGGCAATGGTTTGTTAGTTGTGTTGGGGTAATCTAAAGTCAATTTTGGATAATAATTTTTTGAAGACTGCGTTATGCCGTGGCAGTCGTCATTGCTTAAGGTCTGCACATCGTTTTCTGCAGAGAATCGCTTGCCACAAATTTCAGTGTGCTTACACGGGGCGATTTGGTGCTCTGTCGCTTTCTGCTGGTCGCTTTCTGCACGTCCCTAGCGATTTCTCAAATAGAGAAGACCTCAAAACCAAGCAACTTGGACATGCGCATTCACATAGTAATATGTTGCTGTGCTAAACAAAAATTTGGAAATTAATGGCTGCCAAATTAGTGGGATTTATTCTGGTATTATTCATGACTTTCACATGCACTAATGTCGGCAGGACAAAAGCCATACCTACGTTTCCACAAAAATAGAAGACTAGCAATCCTAGAGAGTGCCAGGCTATTAAAATCTCAGCTACTTGTTCCTGTTGGACTCTAGATCTATATTCGTCGCTAGACTCAATGATCAAAGTTAGAGATCTAGATCCAATTTTTATTCCTGTAGACTTTACATCAAATTCCAGTCTTACTTTGAGATCTAAATTTAAATTTACATCTTTGATTGATATTCTAGCAGCAAATAGGCTAAAGAGTCCAATATGACCCTGTTGTTTTCAAGGACCCCATCACACACTTTCTAGAGTTGCAAATCCTATTCTCGACGTACCTATTTTTTATATGACAGCTTTGCCAATGAAAGGCTTGATAGTATTATTCATGTAGTTTTGACTTTTAATGACGGACTTTTGTTTCACCCTCCATTGACGCTACTGACCAAAGCAAACAATTCCACCCTAATCATAATATTAACCACTGAAAATTTACTTGAGTGACGTAGACATTTGAATTAACTTTTCTTGCATGTTCTCTACCACTACAACAACAAGCCTGGTACCATCATCTACAACAGCAGCAGTCGCAGTACCGGCAGCCGAAGTAGTGAAGCAATAGTATTTGCAGTAGCAGGAGTTTTAGCAGTGTTAGCAGCTGGAGCAGCAGCACCAATAGTAATAACAGTTGTAGAAGTAACGGGAGCAGCAGTAGTATTGTTAGGAGTAATATAGCAACAGCAGCAGCAGCAGCAGCGGCAGTAGTAGTAGTAGTAGTAGTAGTAGTAGTAGTAGTAGTAGTAGTAGTAGTAGTAGTAGTAGTAGTAGTAGTAGCAGTAGTAATAGTAGTAGTAGTTGTAGTAGTAGTTGTAGTAGCTGTAAATGTAGAAATTGTAGCTGAAGTTCTAT
>JAWDGP010002150.1:437500-477820 GCA_033675545.1 Elysia crispata | reverse complement strand
CTACTACTACTCCATATCCTCCTCCTCCTCCTACCACTACTACAATTTATACTATTTTTGTTAGTTACGCCTACTACTACTACTACTACTACTACTACTACTACTACTACTACTACTACTACTACTACTACTACTACTACTACTACTACTACTAATATTACTACATTTACTACTTCTATTACCACTATTTCTACTACTTCTACTACTGCAACTACTACTACTACTTCTACAACAACAACTGTTACTATTTTTATTATTTACGCCTCCCCCTTTTACTACTACTACTACTGCATATACTCCTTCTCCTACTACTACTACTACAAATTTTACCAGTTTTCTTATTTATGCCTAATATTACTACAACTACTACTACTACTACTACTACTACTACTACTACTACTACTACTACTACTACTACTACTACTACTACTACTACTACTACTACTACTACTACTACTACTACTACTACTACTACTACTACTACTACTACTTTTTCCGCTACTACTACAAACTGCTTCTATTAGTTTTACTCCTTCTACTACTACTTCTATTACTACTACTACTATTACTACTACTACTACTACTACTACTACTACTACTACTACTACTACTACTACTACTACTACTACTACTACTACTACTACTACTACTACTACTACCACTACTTCTACTACTTCAACTACTACTACTACTTCTACAACGACAACAATTGTTAGTATTTTTATTATTTACGCCTCCTCCTTTTACTGCTACTACGACATATCCTCCTCCTACTACTACTACTACTACAACTTTTACTAGTTTTCTTATTTACGCCTAATACTACTACTACTACTACTACTACTACTACTACTACTACTACTACTACTACTACTACTACTACTACTACTACTACTACTACTACTACTTCTACTACCACTACTACTTCTACTACCACTACTACTACTACTACTACTACTACTACTACTACTACTACTACTACTACTACTACTACTACTACTACTACTACTACTACTACTACTACTACTACTACTACTACTACTACTACTACTACTACTACTACTACTACTACTACTACTACTACTACTATTTTTTCGGCTACTTCTACAAACTGCTTCAATTAGTTCTACTAGTTCTACTACTACTACTACTACTACTACTACTACTACTACTACTACTACTACTACTACTACTACTACTACTACTACTACTACTACTACTACTACTACTACTACTACTACTACTACTACTACTACTACTACTACTACTACTACTACTACTACTACTACTACTACTACTACTACTACTACTACTATTTTTTCTGCTACTACTACAAACTGCTTCTATTAGTTCTACTAGTTCTACTACTACTACTACTACTACTACTACTACTACTACTACTACTACTACTACTACTACTACTACTACTACTACTACTACTACTACTACTACTACTACTACTACTACTACTACTACTACTACTACTACTACTACTACTACTACTACTACTACTACTACTACTACTACTACTAGTTTTACTACTTCTACTTCCACTGCTTCTACTACTTCTACTACTGCAACCACTACTACTACTTCTACAACAACAACAATGTTTGGTATTATTATTATTTACGCCTCTCCTTTTACTACTACTACTCCATATCCTCCTCCTCCTCCTACCACTACTACAACTTATACTAGTTTTGTTATTTACGCCTACTACTACTACTACTACTACTACTACTACTACTACTACTACTACTACTACTACTACTACTACTACTACTACTACTACTACTACTACTAATATTACTACATTTACTACTTCTATTACCACTATTTCTACTACTTCTACTACTGCAACTACTACTACTACTTCTACAACAACAACTGTTACTATTTTTATTATTTACGCCTCCCCCTTTTACTACTACTACTACTGCATATACTCCTTCTCCTACTACTACTACTACTACAAATTTTACTAGTTTTCTTATTTACGCCTAATATTACTACAACTACTACTACTACTACCATTACTACGACTACTACTACTACTACTACTACTACTACTACTACTACTACTACTACTACTACTACTACTACTACTACTACTACTACTAATACTACTACTACTACTCTATTACTACTACTACTACTACTACTACTTTTACTACTACTGTTACTACAACTACAACTACTACTACTTATACTACTGCTACTACTACTACTACTACTTCTTCTACTACTACTACTACTACTACTACTACTACTACTACTACTACTACTACTACTACTACTATTACTACTAATACTTGTACAATTACTTCTACTACTACTTCTACCATTGACAAATGTGTACCCATCATTTCGTCACAGATTATGAACATGCGCTATGCAAGCATGGATTTGGATATCCCAACATTGGCTTCACGAGATAAAGTAAAAGTTGCAGTGTCAACTGAAAAAGTGATGCTTATGGCATTTGTGAATGCTATAGGAACTGTCATTGCTAAACTGCTTCTTAAAGGTTTAGATTTAGATTACTACTCCAGCCTCATGATCAAGTTATCTATGTTTAAAACAAAGTTTTTGACAAGGACGTACTGAAAAATTTGACGTGTTGCTGTACACGGTATCCTCTCACCTAGCATGCAAGAAACACCCTGAACGTATTTAACGATTCTCAATATCATATAATTTTTTTCATATTTCATTAGTTCTCTCCAATCGATTTTATTGTATCAGGCTCTCCTTTTCTCTGCTTTAAAAAATTCATATCAATAGAGAAGTATTGTCTCTTCTCTGAACTGCAGGTGCATGGGCTATGTCCTCAAAAGGGCTATCAATGTCAAAGACTTTCTCAGATCAGCAGATTGCAAAAAAGTAGGAACTTGATTGGAGATTAACTAGATAAGATTTACAGTTTCGCTGACGTTTACTTAATGATCAGACTTTTAGTGCGCTCCTAGGAAACAGTTTGATTCTTGGATTCCGTTTCCGATAGAAATTCAAGGAGATCGAAATAACTCAATATTTAGAACTGTTCAAAAATCAACAATAGACGCAGAAAGCTGTCTTCTACTGCGCCATTCTTTAAAGAATGCGCAGAAAATATAACAAATTGGGATGCTTAAAGCCAATTTGTCCATAATGTATTGCTGCATGTTTATGCAAATTTTTGGGGGGTTTTGTAATTTATTTTGTTTACTCCCTTCTTTACTATTCCAACTTTTAATGTAAATAAAAAAGCAAAGGCAGATTCGTTTTAGAACCACTAATTGTATCCACCTGTAATGCTATACTTAAATCCTTCCCGATAGAGCTAGTACAAAGTAGTTTGTCTATGTTCCAGATGTTTTACACAAAACTTGGTGCTAAAGTTAATTGGCACCCAACAAACGAGAATTAGAAGAATAAAGATACAAATATAATACTGCAGGAAAAAAAATAAATAAAAGAATATATTTTACGATTTTCTCATGCAGGTTCATCAAATCCATTGATGCTCTGCGAATTCTTTTCCGCAAGTCTAATTGGAAGTCGAGACCCTGTCGGTGGATAAAGAGACAGACATTCGCTATAAGCTTTCACAACAGGATGGACTTTTTGAAAGAGTCTTGGTCGATACTTACCGAAAAGTAGACAGATTGACAGATAAAGAGACAGACATTCGCTATAAGCTTTCACAACAGGATGGACTTTTTGAAAGAGTCTTGGTCGATACTTACCGAAAAGTAGACAGATTGACAGATAAAGAGACAGACATTCGCTATAAGCTTTCACAACAGGATGGACTTTTTGAAAGAGTCTTGGTCGATACTTACCGAAAAGTAGACAGATTGACAGATAAAGAGACAGACATTCGTTGTTCAGCTTTCCTCTACAGGACTAAAGTTTTGGGAGAGTCTTGGTCGATACGTAAAGATAAATAGATAGATTTACAGATAAAGAGACAAACATTCGCTACTAAACTTTCTACCACAGGATGGAAGTTTTGGAAGAGTTTTGGTCGATACTTACAGATAGATCAACAGAGTAACGGCTAAAGGAATAGGCAGATAAATATTTAGCAAGATAGATATATATATAGATAGCTTAACAGATAGGTAAAAAGGCAGAGAGATGGATAGATAGATAGAGATAAATAAATACATATATATATGCCGATATATATTGATAGATATGCTGTTTTAGTTATTACCAAAGACGTATACGTTATCATAATGTGCAGGTCAGAACTATGAGCACAAAAGATGATCCCGAAAGTTTCAGACTCTGAACCTTAAACCTTTTCTTCCCAAGGAAGTGAACAATTGAGCGATTGTTCTTATAACAATACTTTCCGTGCTAATTGAAAGAAAGTATCAAGCTTAGCAGGGTTTTTTTTTTCATACAGTACTACATTTATTATAATTTGTTCTCCGATTTTACTACTCTTCAGTGAGTTTTCATGTGCTTTCTTGGTTTTGCCACCTGTGTTACTATTTGACTTTTCATGTTGTCTATCTGTCTAAACTACGTTGCGTCATCAGGCACTTCTCCCTCTAATAACCTTCCTTTTTCTGTCTGTCTTTCTGTTTGTCTGTGTATCTCTGTTCCTTACTATTTATCTGTCTATCTGTCTGTCTATTCATCTTTTTCTTATGTCTCTACTTATCTTTAACCTTTTTCTCTTATTCCATTTCTTTTTTTTTATAATATTTCTATCCCCGCTCTGTTGTGATGCCCCTCTCCCTTATGAAAAAGAAATTTCTGGGGTATTAACGAACGAGAGTGAGAGAGAGAGACGCTTCCCTCTTTCTCTCCCTCTCCCTCTCACTCCCTCTTTCTCTCCATATTTTTCTCGCTTACCAGTATCTAATAAGCATCAAATAATTGGTGTTATGTTTTGTCTATAATTATGCTGATTATGGAAAAATGCTTGTACCTGATTGTAAGTAAGACTTGTAGGGATAGGATCATTCAACACTTTGATGATGGATCGCAAACTCCATCTGGAGGAGAAGTAGGATGAAAAGCCAGTTCAATCACAAACCTAAATCACTCGCAACGTAAGCGATAAAGAACGAGAAAAAAAAAATAACGGGACCAAGAAAGACTTAACAATTCTCTGAATCGAGCCGCGACTTTAATATGGCATCAATCTCCCCGCTGAGATGACACTGGGTGAGTCGACGATCATCGCAATATTACCCTGTCTGGTAAGATTGGAAGGTAGTGAATATTAGACCTTTTATCAAATTCAGGACATTTATGAAACACATTACAATGTAATAGAGCTGACTCTCTAAAGATATTCTGCGCGATAAAACCCACATTTTTAGTTTTATGGGAGGTAATAGAACCAGTTTCCTTAATTGTACTTCATCTACTTCGCTTACACTGTTAGCTCATCCAATTCATCCGTTGATTGCAGCAATGTTGTGAAAATAAGCCTCTTGGTGTATTCCATGTTTTTTAAATAAGTCTCCTGAAAGGAAAAGGAATCGTAATAGAGGTACAACAAATTTGTTATTTTAGATAACATAAAATAGGAGTAAGTTAGAGACAAAAATTCAAAATGGTGTATATTGTGTCCTCTTTAAACTGGCAATCCTTTAAAACAATATTTCGCAAGTAAAAAATCAATCATGTAAAAATCATAGGTTTAAGTTTTGCTTGATGTGCGGATATACCACAACGTTATTCTTTAATATGACCTACACTTTGTGGATATACCACTGATTCTGGATAGATATACCACAAGGCTATGCTTTGATGTGATCCATACTATGTGGATATACCATGTGGTTATACATACATGTGATCCATTCTGGGTGGATATATCACAAAGTTATACTTAGATGTGATCCAATGTGGGTAGAGGCCACAAAGTTATACTTAGGTAAGACAATCAGCTCACAGCAGTTGATATTCAGAAAGTGAAGGACGTGTTTATTGATTCGTAACCTAGTATTCATCAGGCAGCTTCTATGTGTGTGTGGGGGGGAGGGGTGTTCCTCTTTTGATGTTTACTTTTTTTATAGAGGAAATGATAAGTAAATCTTATTACGAGCAATATGTCTCACAATGAACTTCCCATTTATCATCCTGTCATGGTGTTCCCGACAATACTGCAAGCCAATTGTAACAGATTTGATGAGGTGATCTGTTTGGCTGAGTTTGTCTAGGGGTATGAAAATATGTTCAGCCAATCACACGACTCGTCCGTAGAAAATAAGTCTTAAGTCCGCAAGTAAAAACTCCAAACTGTCTAATCCAACACAAGAGGTTGACTTTATAACCACTGTATATTGACTCACTGCTCACAAAAGGTTGGCTCTTAAAGTCACTGTAGGTAGACTCGGAAACTCACTGTAGGTTGACTTAATAATCACTGTAGGTAGACTGACTGAACAAAATTTCGGCTCATATTTATACAGAAACTAGTCGAATCATGCAGAAAAGGAATTACAAAAATCGTTCGAGAATATTCTTGGTACACGTGATGAGTAATGCGCTATAAAATAGCAACCAATCAGAAGAAAGGTAAACAAGGAGTGACGAGATCATTACTACGCTAGAATTAGGTCGAAGAATCCAGAAGAATCTAGGCCATACAAGAGCGGGCTGTGATAAATAAACAAGATAAGTTCTTAGGCTCGAAGCACAAACATTACGGAACTAAATAAAACATAAGTCTAGTCGATCCGCTACCCAAAATAACGCACCTGTGCAAGTCGAGAAAGGCAATAATAAAAGATCAAATTACAGCACAATGCGTTACATTAATCCACAGACCTTTAGTCTGTGTCTGTCTTTCTCTATACGAAACTGATCTTAGCTTTGTCTATAAGACTCACTGTCCTCGCTGCATGAACCATCATCATTAAATCATCGACGATCTAGATCCCCTCATAGAGTGTTCATAAAAGATAAAACGTTTCCTGCTCTCAGACGTCTCATACTTCAGTTGGCGCCCTCCCCCCCCCCCCCACCCCCCACCCCCCATCTCCCACTATCATTCTGTTGACAACAACAACAAATGTCTACAACTTAAGTTAGCGCTCACCATCTCCCACCATCTATCGAGAACAATATCAGATGTCTACAACTCAAGTTGGCGCCTAACATCTCCAACCATCTATCAAGAACAACAACAAATGTCTACAATTTAAGTTGGCGCCCATCATCTCCCACCATCTATCGAGAACAATAACAAATGTCTACAAATCAAGTTGGCGCCCACCATCTCCCACAATCTATCGAGAACAATATCAGATGTCTACAACTCAAGTTGGCGCCCACCATCTCCCACCATCTATCGAGAACAATAACAGATGTCTACAACTTAAGTTGACGCACAACATCTTCCACTATCATTCTGTCGAGAACAGCGCAAATGTCTACAATTCATCTAGTGCCCATCATCGTCCATCATCTGTCGAGAACAATAAAAGATGTTTGTAACTTCACTTGACACCTACTATCTCACATCATCTGTGGAGAATAACAACAGTTGTCTGTAACTTCAGTTGACTCCTATCTCACATTATCTGTTGAGAACAACAACAGATGTCTGTAAGTTTATTTGGCATCCACTATCTTCCACCATCTGCTGAGAACAACAACAGATGTTTATCACTTCAGTTGGCATCTAATATCTCCCACCATACGTTGAAAACAACAGCAAATGTTTATAACTTCAATTGACAACCCATTTTCTTCCAACATCTCTCTAGAGCAACAGTAGATATCTATAACTTAAGCTGACACCCACTATCTCCCACTATCAATCTTAAACAACAACAGATGCCTGTAACTATAGTTTACACAAGCTATCTCCCACCATAAGTCGAGAACAACAAGAGATGTGTATAATTCATTTGGCGCCCACTATCTGTCGATAACAACAACATATATCTATAACTCGAGTTGGCTCCCACCATCTTCCACCATCATTCTGTTGAGAACAACAACAGATCTCTATAACTTCAGTGGCGCCCACCACCTTCCACCATTTATCGAGAACAACAAGAGATGTCTGTAACTTCAGTTGACAACCATCTTTCCCACTACCATTCTGTCGAGAGGAACAACAGATGTCTATAAATTCAGTTCGTGCTCATTATTTCCCTTCAGCTCTCCAGATCAACAGCATCACTTCTAAGCTTTTCATTGGGTATTTTTGTTATATACGTTAACCTATGTTTTTTTTCTTTTATAAGTACATCTATAATCATATAAATCATACGTAAAATATATATTTATGTAAAACGATCTTATATATATATATATATATATATATATATATATATATATATATATATATATATATTATAGACGGTTGCGATGACTGGGATGTTTCAGCAGATCTTCCAGATCTTTCTTCTCTTAAGACATTCTGTTATCTAGGTCCCCAATGAGTTTCTACCTTCTTTATATATATACACATGTAAATCTGTATCAGGATAATTTTTCCTACGTGTATTTCTACGTAACCTTTTTCATTTATTCCTTTATCTTTTACTCATAGCTGATGTTGTAAAATGATTATAATAAAAAAAAAACCATTGGCATACGTGGTTTTCGTTAAGCCTATAAAGGATTGAATTCTGTGCTTCAATGTTCAGACTTTTTATCTGTTTCAGTCACAGTAAGGTAGCCTACATCAGTATCTTCATGACAAGAAATCAAGATGCTTGTGCGACATTAAAATTAGCTTAAATATAACTATGATAAACAGGGCGCTGAGATATCAGAGACCAATGAGACTTCAATAGAACTTTCTCGTCTTTTTCCAAGCTTACAATGTCTGCAGCGTTGGTGTGATTTCTGCCGTCAGTCATGAAGAACATATATTGGATTTTGAAGGCAGTTTTGTACCTTGACGGCTGTATGTTACCAACCACCATGTGTTTCAAGACTCTGTAGCACTGAAAAAAAATGATCCACAAAAGAGTTGCTACAGCATGTCAATGGCTCAATAAAGTGAAAGGTTTTGAAATGGCACAGCCGTCTAAGTGATTACATAAGTATTTCAAATACTTAAACAGAAGTACATCTTATGGAAACCAAGTGCCTCAAACAATGATACTAAACTGTTTTTTTTTTCCTTTTGGGTCATAAATGGATTCACAGATTAGAATCTTTAAAGCAGACATTTTATCTTTTTACCATTTAATGAAACTACACTCGCACTTTACTTATTGCTCAGAGAACAAAACAGTTTGTGTCTTTGTCAATCCTCCCCCAACCAGTACAAAATGAGAAAAATGAATTCCTAATATAGAGGATGAGAAGCGCCTTTAATGGAGGTCACAGTTATCTCCATGTAATCGCTCTCTGTAAAAGACAGTAGGGATTACACAGAAGCACTGACAAGCACTACAGCATGTTCAGGATATTTTCGTAATTTGTCCGATGATACCATAACTTTTTTGGTCAAAGAAGAAGAAAACTTTATTTCTTCTACGTTGTAATCAATCATGGTGTTCTGGTGAAATACTGTGTAAAAGCATTTCCCAAAACTTGATAATTATATTATTTTGATCATCGCTGGCCATACACAACCTGAGGACATCATTGTACATATTAAAGTGTTATCGTCAGCGAGGTTAAAATAAAGAAGAAATGAGGTCATTGTGTTTGTGTGTGTTGGTAGTTGATTTTTTTTTTTTTTTTTTTTGGGGGGGGGGGGGGTTTGGTGAATCTTATGTTTCGAAAAATATTCTCGGTTCTTAACAGATTGCTTTCTCACATCATACAATAAAATTTTAGTTCTTTTTTTAAATTCCTAATATGTATATGTTAGACAAGGTTTGAAGTCAAATTATATAAACCCAATTCAATTTATAAATCTTCTTTGCTTTGAAAAAAAACGTTGGGGTTTGTCTGTTCTACAATTAACTCTACTCTATTGCTACAGAACTTTAAAAGTTCAATATCCCAAAAAAAGTTGATTGATATGTCATAGGCTAGAAGTGGATCTATGATATAGTGTCACTAGTGCATCAGATAGGCTCTGCAATGATTAGACTGGCTTCGCCAAACAACTATATTGCTTCACAGAAATAAGAAGCTTCTTTGTAAATCTCCAGATCCAGCACTACCTGTTTCAAGTAAACTTATCAATAATTACAACTTTGGACGATTTAATGAAGCGCACTAGATCTAGATCTTGATCTAAATATCTTGTTGGATGCAAGATCTAGATGCTGGCTCTAAATCTGTTGACATCGGGTGCATTTTTCAAAGCATTAACAGTGTTAGATTGTGGATTTCTCAAATTATTTAAGAGATTAAAAAATATGTTAATGAAAAGTGTAAGTTTGAGTTATTTCCCAACGCCTCAATCTATAGCGGAGAGTAGTCGATTTCAGGCCGTAATTTGGGTAAAAATTTTATAGTTTCTCCATTTTTGTGTATTGTGAAACATGTAAAAAATTGATGACTTAAAATTAATCATATTTAGATACGGATCAGGAAAAATGCTGTAGGGTATCCGTTTAAGGCTTGTTTTCATGTAAAGGGAGTTTGTTGTGACCAAACGTTATAATATAATTTTATGATGAACGACCTTAGAGACCGCAGAAACAAAAGGACAGAAACGATGAGGTATTTGTTTACTCGGGATATGTAATCATTCATCTGTGGTATAGAGCCTGAAGTGATAAAAACCCCATTATAAAATTAAAGTTATTAAATTAAATATTTAATTAAGTTTAAAGGCCCATAAATGACATCAATCACATTAAGCCAATAGAATAATGGTCGGAAACGGACATAAATAAAACTTCGTCAAAGAACAAGGGCATTTAACTGACATCAGATGACATCAGTCAGATAAATCCTATAGGATAACGGCCAACAACTGACATGAGCCACATAAATCCTACAGGATAAGGGCCCACAACTAACATCATTCACTGATACCCCATTTATTACTGATTGGGAACGTGGCTTGAATGTCATAAATTGCCTGTGCCCACAGTGTGTAGCGTGCGGTGAAAACTTGCTGTCTCACCAGTAAGACATTGAACAAACAGCCTCCATGTCCTTTGAAGAATATTCTATTCTTCTGTCTATCTTTCTTCTTGCGTTGCTCAAAACTTGTAATAAAATTCCGTAGCCTTTGTCATTTTCTGATGCTTTAAAAATTTTACGAATTGAACACAAAAAAGGGGAACAAGCGATTTTAGGAATTGCAGCTAAGAAAACTTTCAAACATGAAACGCCTTTCGCAATCAGTCCCTAAACCTGATCAAAGATCTATGAACAAGAGGGACGGTGTTCTGTCACCGCTGGCCATACACAACCTGAGGACAAAGGTGACTGGATCATTTCTGATCCACTTGCACTATCCTATAACATTAAGAAACCACTAGACAACACACAGTGCTAAGATATTGCTATTTCTATAACTTATGTCCTACTAGAACCAGCCTGAGGTAAGTTAAGGTATAGCTTCCTCCGAACCGCTGACTCTTCTCGTCAGATTTAAGCTCTGCTGTTGCACGTATCCTTTTTTCGCCTTCTCCCAGTTTAACGAACAGAAAAGCTCTTGAATAATTGGTTCAGCTCGATGAGGGATATTTTCACTAGTACACATAACTTTCTAACATGATCGGAGATGTTAATGGCAAGCAGAGTAGTTTTCTTTTAGATTGGAGACCCTCAAACCAACCTGTTCAATGTCAACATCCAGGTAGCTGCCTTGAAAGATTTCTTGTGCTAAAGCCAGCACAGCAGTCATAGCTTGTGGATGGATACAAAAATAAAGAGTGGTTATTGGAACCAAAAACGAAAAAAAAGGTCTAAGTTATATCAGGGTACGTTTTAAATACCTCATTCAAGACCATAAAGCTAGCAGATCAAATGAACTTTTGAATGGATCAATACTGTGCACACAACAAAGTTAAAATATCTTACACAAAGCATAAGTTAAGACAATCGTCTATATGTTATAGGTTCCTCTCCGGGGAAGCGAAATGTACGTATAAAATCCGCGAGGATGGCAGCACACCTAACCATGTAAAAGGCGGAACTATTTCTTTATTTATATGGGAGACGCGAAATTAGGAATTGGCTGCTTTTAATGATGTAAAGGTCAAGGATTTTCAACGGAAAAGCAAGATGCGAAATTCATATAGTAATTTCTAAATATGGAAGCAGGAAAACACATTAGGTTCATTTTTTTTCATGTAACTTTGTTTCGATAAATCTCCATATTGTAAAAGGCTGTGTGACTTAAATAATGTTTCGATAAATCTTCATACTATATAAGACTGTGTGACTGAAATAATGTTTCGATAAATCTTCATATTATATGAGACTGTGTGACTGAAATAATGTTTCGATAAATCTTCATATTATATGAGACTGTGTGGCTGAAATAATGTTTCGATAAATCTTCTTATTTTATAAGACTGGTTGACTGAAATAATGGTTCGATAAATCTCCATGTTATAAAAGACTATGTGACTGAAATAATGTTTCGATAAATCTTCATATTGTAAAAGACTGTGTGACTTAAATAATGTTTCGATAAATCTTCATATTATATAAGACTGTGTGACTGAAATAATGTTTCGATAAATCTTCATATTGCAAAAGACGTGTGACTTAAATAATGTTTCGATAAATCTTCATATTGTAAAAGACTATGTGACTTAAATAATGTTTCGATAAATCTTCATATTATTTAAGACTGTGTGACTGAAATAATGTTTCGATAAATCTTCATATTTCAAAAGACGTGTGACTTAAATAATGTTTCGATAAATCTTCATATTGTAAAAGACTGTGTGACTGAAATAATGTTTCGATAAATCTTCATATTATACAAGACTGGGTGATTGAAATAATGCTTCGATAAATCTTCATATTGTAAAAGACTGGGTGATTGAAATAATGCTTCGATAAATCTTCATATTATATAAGTCTGTGTGACTGAAATAATGTTTCGATAAATCTTCATATTATATAAGTCTGTGTGACTGAAATAATGTTTCGATAAATCTTCATATTATATAAGTCTGTGTGACTGAAATAATGTTTCGATAAATCTTCATATTATTTAAGACTGTGTGACTGAAATAATGTTTCGATAAATCTTCATATTATACAAGACTGGGTGACTGAAATAATGTTTCGATAAATCTTCATATTATTTAAGACTGTGTGACTGAAATAATGTTTCGATAAATCTTCATATTGCAAAAGACGTGTGACTTAAATAATGTTTCGATAAATCTTCATATTGTAAAAGACTGTGTGACTGAAATATGTTTCGATAAATCTTCATATTATACAAGACTGGGTGATTGAAATAATGCTTCGATAAATCTTCATATTATATAAGTCTATGTGACTGAAATAATGTTTCGATAAATCTTCATATTATATAAGTCTGTGTGACTGAAATAATGCTTCGATAAATCTTCATATTATTTAAGACTGTGTGACTGAAATAATGTTTCGATAAATCTTCATATTATATAAGTCTGTGTGATTGAAATAATGTTTCGATAAATCTTCATATTATATAAGTCTGTGTGACTGAAATAATGTTTCGATAAATCTTCATATTATATAAGTCTGTGTGATTGAAATAATGTTTCGATAAATCTTCATATTATATAAGTCTGTGTGACTGAAATAATGTTTCGATAAATCTTCATATTATATAAGTCTGTGTGACTGAAATAATGTTTCGATAAATCTTCATATTATTTAAGACTGTGTGACTGAAATAATGTTTCGATAAATCTTCATATTGTAAAAGACTGTGTGACTTAAATAATGTTTCGATAAATCTTCATATTGTAAAAGACTGTGTGACTGAAATATGTTTCGATAAATCTTCATATTATACAAGACTGGGTGATTGAAATAATGCTTCGATAAATCTTCATATTATATAAGTCTATGTGACTGAAATAATGTTTCGATAAATCTTCATATTATATAAGTCTGTGTGACTGAAATAATGTTTCGATAAATCTTCATATTATATAAGTCTGTGTGACTGAAATAATGTTTCGATAAATCTTCATATTATTTAAGACTGTGTGACTGAAATAATGTTTCGATAAATCTTCATATTGCAAAAGACGTGTGACTTAAATAATCTTTCGATAAATCTTCATATTGTAAAAGACTGTGAAACTGAAATAAAGTTCATATTTCTGGAATAGAGGTTTTTTTTTTGCAAAGAATATGTGATTTGATCGCGAAATAAACAGACGTAGAATATAAATATAAAAAAAAATACATCTTTATGTTCAGTTCAGTTAAGTTAAGTTGCATTCTTCAAAGCTGGATGCAAATCCTCGAAATACAATTTTGTACTTAAAATTCCTTACATTTTGTAGACTTCCTCTCAGGTAAGCACTAAGAATTCCTTATAAGACACTTTTCTTATTCAGTAACCTAACATATAGATACGCCTGAGTATTCATGTATATTCGTAGTGTTTTTATTTTGGAGGTGAGCCTTTAAACTTTGATGCACTGTGCATGTGGCATGAAGAGCTTATCTTATGCAGCTAATCCGAGCCGATGGGCTCATGCAGCTTCTAGGATGCTTTTTGAATTTTTACTTTAAGTTGTATTTTTTTCACATGCAATCGAAAGTTGAAGACAATGAACACCGCAGCTAGTTGAACAAGCATCCAGACTCACCAAACTCTGGAGAACTTGCGGCCACTCCGCATGAAGACAATGAACACCGCAGCTAGTTGAACAAGCAGCCAGACTTACCAAACTCTGGAGAACGTGCGGCCACTCCGCATGAAGACAATGAACACTGCAGCTAGTTGAACAAGCATCCAAACTTACCAAACTCTGGAGAACGTGCGGCCACTCCGCATCGCTGTACGAGGCTAGCTCTCAACAAGTCCAGGTTGGGGTCTTTCGACTGTTGCGAATCGAGGCCAAAGTTCACGTTATGCTGAGTTCTGATCTTACATCATAGCTGTTTACTCATTAAATGAGAATTTATAGTGTTCAAAGGAATGAGGTTGAACAATACAGCGTAGAGATGAGGTGGTCCAGGGCTATGAGAATCATAATTATTCAAGATTTTTTCAAACGTTTGATCACCAAAACTGTTTCAGTAAGCATGTAGGACGCAAACAATCGAATTGGCAAGTATTTCTTATAGAAGATGTATATATTTTTTTTAATGTGGACTTTTCTTAGTTTCACCGATCAAAGAAAAGCTATAAACGGAAGTGCTTATTTTAAGTGCTATGTGAAAGCAAGTAAAAAGCCAGTGCGAAATGAATATGGCTGTGGGAAATATTGCTTTTCCCAATTCCACATGGCTTTGAGGATTCTTAGTAAACGGAAATAAAGCGTGGTGAACAAAATTATAAGAGGCCGCATCAGGTACGAAAGGTGTAGCAGTCAGTAAATCAAAGCTAGCGAGAAACGATAGTAACGAGGGAACAGGAAACCACAGCAAGTTGATGGGTTAAAGCAGACCGAGAAGACCACTGCAGCACCGGAAACCATATCAGTCCGAAAACCATATTAGTCCGGAGACTATATCAGTTCAGAAACCATATCAGTCCAGAAATCATATCAGTCCAGAAACAATACCAGTACGGAAACCATATTAGTCTGGAGACTATATCAGTCCAGAAACCATATCATTCCAGAACCCATATCAGTCCGGAAACCATATTAGTGAGGAACCATATCAGTGAGGAACCATATCAGTCCGGAAACCATATTAGTCAGGAGATTATATCAGTCCATAAACCATATCAGTCCAGAAACCATATCAGTCCGGAAACCATATAAGTGAGGAACCATATCAGTGAGGAACCAATTCAGTCCGGAAACCATATTAGTCAGGAGATTATATCAGTCCAGAAACCATATCAGTCCGGAAACCATATCAGTGAGGAACCATATCAGTCCGGATACCATATTAGTTCGGAAACCACATCAGCCCGGAAACCATATCAGTCAGGAAACCATATCAGTCAGGAAATCATATCAATCAGGACATCATAATCAGTCCGGAAACCAATTCGAAAATAATATCAGTCTGGAAACCATATCAGGCAGGAAGCCATACAAGTCTGGAAACCTTATCATTCGGGAAATCTTGCCAATTAGGAAACCATAATCAGCCAGGATACCCTATCAGTCAGGGAACCTTAGCATTCAGGAAACAATATCATTCAGGAAATCATCACAGGTTTAGGTGCTACGGTAGTTAAGGGAGGTAAACCTGACCGCCAGATAAGCCAATATGAATCCGAGGGGTGGGGGCAAGTCAGTAAAGATCGAATTAAAGACGCCAGCTCCATGTTTTATCGGCAAAGGTTAATTAATTTCAATAAAACTGGGATTTGGAATGCATTCTCAAACTTTGAACTATATTTTGGATAGATGCTATAAGTAAAATAATATGTCTAGCACAGAGCAAAGTGGAAAGCCCGAGTTTTACCCATGACAAAAATATGTTCAAATAAAGAAAAAAGGAAAAAAAAAACAACATGCAAATTTATACAGCCCATTAGTTATTATAACCTTGCCCAAATACAAGGATAAAACATAGCGACTTAATTCGCATGAAAGTTCTAGTAACAGAAATATTGATTTTTTCCACATTACATGAACTCACTGGAATTGTGACTGTTGAACCGTGTCTAAAGCCTTGTGCGGTTTGATAACCAATCTCACCAAAATCAACACTTTGGCGAAACAGCGCCACGTCGTGGATTGGGCTGACGAAGGAACAGACGTCCACTTGTTCGTTGATTTCTATTCAGTATAATGGAGTGTAATAATTTTATATGGTCATATCACCGTAAACGTGCACTAAAAATAAAGCGGTACAAACTAGAAGATAATTAAGATTTAGATAAGAACAGAAGGGAGATATTGAGCGCTATGGAATACTAGCAGGGCTGGCTGGACAACATCAAAAGCTAAATCTCAACTAATGCAACACTCCAAGCTGGCATTGTTTTTCTGCTGTTGTTTCATTTCATGCTAGAACGTATCTGATGTACCCCAGGTTTATAGATAACCATATCACATCTCTGAAAGTAATGTCGGGAATACTATGACCGAGACAAGAGGACAGACGGGACCGAGCCCAGTTTAGTTATCTGCAAGGGAGCTAATCAAAGTTGGCCACGAACATCCGTTGTAGATCCAGACTTACTCTGTTTTGGTCAATGTGATATTCTTATATCAGCCACATGTGGTAGGCTGGTCAGCATAGTGTGTATATCTGGTTATGAGTTTACACTCTGGTTCTTATTAGCGGCTGTTTGTTTTCTTTTCATATGATTCATTTATGATTGTGCACCATTACCTATTATTTTTTTCCTTAAATGCAAATACATAGTTGTGTAGCATGCCACAGGCGCGTGTGAAAATTAGGATGAATTGAAGAATACAGGAGAAACACGACTGGCGAATTATTGGTAAATACCTGACTCCTCACTTTCTCATAGCGTATCAAAACTCCCACCTTTACTCTTATGTCCTTAATGTGGGAGGTGGAAACAACCAACGCTGGCCATTGAGCACTGTTACATGATACTAGATAGGTAGGTTACATGAGATATACAGATCACAGATGGATTAGATAGAGACAGACCCAGAAATATTACAAGAAAAACAAAACAAAACAACCCTAAAACAGCGCCCCGACATGCAAACAAACAAAGAGAAAAGAAAGAAAAAAACGAAGACTACAATTGTTGCCATCTGGAGCATGGTGATCTGAGGACTATTATGGGAGTTTGGAGGCTCAAGCTAGAGGTAACATCGACCAGAAATCGGATGCTCCTCGCTCTACCGCAACTAAACATAAAGTTTAACACAGACAAGGCTATCCGATACATTGAGACATGTCTCAAACATTGAAGTATAGACACACAAACAAAGACGTAGAACTTTGATAGAACAAAGAGCTTAAGGGTGCTGGACGAAATCCACTTTGCAAGATTTCCGTTAATTCAAACTATTTCTCGAGGGATAATTGGGCAAGAATTAAACAAACAACAGTTTTGAGAGCATCAAAGAACAACTACATGAAAAGGGTATGATGCAATATTCGCTGAAAAAGACCTCACCAAATAATTTTACGAAGTCGTAAAATCAAGAAGATAAACTATCGGTTAGCCCGATAGCACATGGTCATCATCAATAGTTTAAGTGGCAAAACTTAAAATGAAAAAAGAAAAAATAATAATTAAGAGATGAGAAAAGCGATGTCAAGAACATTTAAATCGATCTCGAGTGCGAAGGGAACAGTAAAGAAAGGAGATTAGTAAAAAAAAACAAGCGCAAAACGGCATAAAATGTAAAAACCAAAAGCAAAGTCCTCTTTGTCTTGAAAGAAGGGTAGCGCTGGCTCACTGCAAATGTCGTCAGAGGCGGGGTTTGGGTGGGGAAAGAGAAGGGTCAGGATGCCAGCAGCATGCTGCAGTCGCACTAGTGAAGAAATAGAAGGCGAGCAAAAAACCTGCAATACCTACAAAGGTGCAGCGCTACTTAAACTAACAAGGAAGTTGTTTACTCCGATCTTGTAGCAACGCACTGGAGCAAAACAAAGAAGTTTTCTCAATGAACCTCAGTTTGGCTTTAGGAAAGAAAGTTGGCAACGTTGTGAGAGGGCAGTTATATCTTTTTTTATTATTATTATTCAGGCCTTTTTATGATCAAGAGAAAAAAAAAGCTTTGGATGAAATTAACAGAACCAATCTTAGAGGTGTCTTCAACAGTAAGCTATTGAGGCCCTAAACGCCTAACAGCGATGGCGAGCTGCGCACAGAGAGCGGTTGTTTGTAATATCTCGGTTCAGTCAGTCCGACAATATTTCCGATTATCGTAATCGACGTCGATCAGATTACAAGGTGGCCAACTCATCTCGTGCACTCAAGGAAGCTATTTATGTGAGCAATCAGGACAACAACACAGAGTTAAAAGAATGATTTTTTTTCAGCTCAACTCAAGTTAAAAAAGAAAAGCTAAATCAAGGTAAGTACCAGCAGATCCCTGATTCCAGCAAATAAAAAATGAGTCAAATTAAATACAAAGGGACCAACTTATTAAAAAAAATATTGATTCCAAGTATGTGCTTAGCGTATCTATCTAATACGAAAGAGACTGCCTAAACAGGATATGAAAAAAAGTAAATGAGCCAATATTATCATCTGGAGCTGTAAGTAGTATATATATATATATATATATATATATATATATATATATATATATATATATATATATATAGTGAACTAGTAATTATTATCACCTGGATCTGTATGCGGGCTATAAAAATACTAAACCAGTCAAAATTATCATCTGAAGCTGTAAGTAGAACATAAAAATACTACACCAGCCAATATTATCATCTGGAGTAAAACATAAAAATACTAAATCAGCCAGTATTATCATCTGGAGCTGTAACTAGGATATAAAAATACTAAAACAGTCAATATTATCATCTGGAGATTGAACTATGATATAAAAATACTAAACTAGTCAATATTATCAAGTGTGTGTGTGTGTGGGGGGGGGCTATACCTAAAATATAAAAAATTACTAAACCAGTCAATATTATCATCTGGAGCTATAACTAGAATATAAAAATATTAAACGAGTCAATATTATCATCTGGAGCTGTACTTAGAATATAAAAAAAATAAAGTAGAATATAAAAAATACTAAACCATTATCATCTACAGATGTAAATATCATAAATAAATAATACTAAATGAGTGGCTATTATCACCTGGATCATTAACTAGGATATAACAAAAAAATAGAAATACTCAACCAGTAAATATTATCAAGTGGTGCTGTAATTAGGATATGAAAAATACTAAAACAGTCCTATAAACACTGAAAATGTAACTAGAATACAAACATTACTAAATGAGTGGCTAATATCATCCGGAGTTGTTAGTAAGCTATAAAATACCAAACCAGTCAATATCATCCTCTGGAGCTGTAAGTAGAACATAAAAATACTAAAACAGTGAATATTATTATTTGCAAATGTAACTGTGATATAACAATACTAAACTAGTCAATACTGTTATCTGGAGCTGTAACTAGGATATAAAAAGTACTACACGAGTAAATATTATCAGCTGGAGCTGCAACTAGGATATAAAAATACTATACCAGCCAATAATATAATCTGGAGCAGAAATTAGGATATAAAAATAGTAAACCAGTCAATACTATTATCAGGAACTGTACCAAGGTGATTAAAATACTAATCAAATTATTATTACGATCTGAAGCTTTAAGTAGGATATAGAAAATTCAGAACCAGTCATTATTTTCATCTGCAGCTATAACTAGGATATTAAAATCTTAATCAAGTCAATATTATCATAAGGAGCTCTAACTAGGATATGAAAAATACTAAATCAGTCAATAGTATCATCTGCAGCTGTAAGTATGATATAAAAATAATCACCCTCTGTAACTAGGATA
Organism: Elysia crispata; assembly: GCA_033675545.1. Classification (NCBI taxonomy): domain Eukaryota; kingdom Metazoa; phylum Mollusca; class Gastropoda; family Plakobranchidae; genus Elysia; species Elysia crispata. Next base: position 457,358 of record JAWDGP010002150.1, on the reverse strand, counting down.
TGAAAATATAAAACCATTATCATCTGAAGCTGTAAGTAGGGTATAAAAATAAAATACGAAACTTTTCAATATTACCGTCTGGAGGTGTAAGTAGAATATAAAAATACTAAGCAAGTCAATATTATCATCTAGAGCTAAAACTAAAACACAAAAATTCTAATTCAGTCAATATTATCCTCTCGAGCTATAACTAAAACATAAAAAATACTTTATCAGTCAATATTATCATCTGGAGTTACAACAAGAACACCAAAATACTAAATCAGTTAATATTATCATCTGCAGCTGAACCTAGGATATTAAAAAATACTAAACCAGTCAATATTATCATCTGGAGCTAACACTTATACATAAACATTTCAAATCAGTCAATCTTATCCTCTCGAGCTAAAACTAAAACATAAAAAATACTATATCAGTCAATATTATCATCTGGAGCTACGACTAGAACACCAAAATACTAAATCAGTTAATATTATCAGCTAGAGGTGTTAGCAGGATTAAAAAAAATTAAATCAGTTGCTATATTATCTGGATCTATACCTACGGTATAAAAATACTGATCAAGTCAATATTATCATCTGGAGCTGTAACTAGGATATAAAAAATATTACATTCGTAAATATTACCATCTGGAGCGGCAAGAACAATATAAAAATACTAAAGCAGTCATTAATTATATGCTGGAGCTGTAACTAGGATATAAAAATACTAAACCAGTCAACATTATCATCTAGAGCTAAACGTTAAACACAAAAATTCTAAATCAGTCAATATTATCATCTGGAGCTATAACTAGAACATAAAAAATATTACATCAGTCAATATTATCATCTGGAGCGGTAAGTAGAATATAAAAATACTAAACCAGTCGATATTATCATTTGGAGACGTAAGTAGGATACAAAGTTATCGAACCATTCAATATTTTCATCTGCAGCTGTAATTTGGATTAGAAATTACTTAACCAGTCAATATTATCATCTAAAGCTGTAAGAACGAAAAAATACCAAATCAGTCAATATGCTTACATGGAGCTGAATGTTGTATATAAAAAAAATAGCAAATCAGCAATATTAACATATGGAGCTGTTTGTAGGATATTGTTATACCAAATCAGTCAATATAATCATCTTGAGCTGTAAGTAGGATATAAATAAACAAATCAGTCAATATTAGCATCTCTAGCGCATCCTTAGAAAAATCAGAGCATTTTATAAACTCCAGAGCATTCTTGTCAAAATCAAAATACTTAGGGAAATGCTCGTCAAGCTTATTGATTTAAAAATAGATTAAAAAAATTAATAAAACCTGAAGATTCGAGTAAAATTACAAAAATTATTTTTTTAAACCATTTCACATCATATCGATACTCTACTTCTGGAAAGGAGGGTCATTTATTGCACAGCCCAAAATGTATATATATATATACATATGTCTTAGTAACGTCAAAGATTCTCAAATGCTTGTTAGGTTCGTTATAGCTAGATTATATAACATTGTTTTCCAAAAAAAATTTAATCTATTAAACAACAGAAGAATTGTTATCATCTGAAGCTGTAAGTAGAACATAAAAATACTACACCAGCCAATATTATCATCTGGAGCTGTAAGTAGAACATAAAAATACTACACCAGCCAATATTATCATCTGAAGCTGTAAGTAGAACATAAAAATACTACACCAGCCAATATTATCATCTGGAGCTGTAAGTAGAACATAAAAATACTACACCAGCCAGTTTTATCATCTGGAGCTGTAACTAGGATATAAAAATACTAAAACAGTCAATATTATCATCTGGAGATTGAACTATGATATAAAAATACTAAACTAGTCAATATTAATAAGTTGTAAGTAGCGCATTTTCAACATTCCCCCCTTTTATTCCCCAGTGAGAGCACTCTGAACCACGCGCACAGTCCATCCTCTGACCAGCCTCTCATTATTTTAAACTTATTTTATCGCACTGTGCAACAGGGGTGCTGATTGATAATGAGAAACAAGAACGATGTACTACAGGAATAATTATTCTTAATCACTTCGTTAAAACGGCAATGTTGTTATTCTTTTGGGCTGGACTCTGTACTATAGACATATTGGCATCTGTAAGGTAATATGATAAATTAAGGGTTCATTTGTATTGTACTTCCTATTACGTTTCACAACGCTATTGCCAACGGCGGTTGTAGAAGATGATGATTGAAACTACAGCTTATTCAAATTGATGGTTGTAACCAGCGGTGATACAAAGTATTTGATATGAGAACGAAAGCTTTTACAACTTGATGAACACAACCAGCGACAGTACAATATAGACATTATAATCAGAGCTTGTACAGCTTAATGAATGTGAGCAGCGGCTGTAGAAATTAGACATAATGATCCGAACTTGTAAAACTTGATGAATGTGAGCAGTGGCAGTAGATATTTTGACATTATAATAACAATTATTGTAGAATTTGATTAATGTAACCAGCGGTAATACCTTTACTCTTGATCCAAAAATATTGAGTGACAGGTGTCGAATGATATGGAGTTTTTATATAACCTGTTGACGGTTTATGTTTGATATCGAATGTGTCGTACAACACTGCACGCTGACTTGCATCCATTTGGGAAAAATCAGGCCAAGCGGAAGATCTCTTGGTCAGGTAGATTCGTTTTTTAATCAATGACGAAAATTTCTCGACGGTGGAAGTTCCTATAAGAAATTAACATTGAAATGAAAAATTTTCGGTGAAATAAAATTGAATAAAATTTCATAATGGTAAATAGATCTAAAGATGAAAATTCTAAGAGGCACTTTAAAAGAAAGAAAAATCGGTACATACTGATAGAGAAAGAAAATGTGAAAGTGAACGAGATTCAGAAAAAAAAAGATAGGCAAACATATATAAATGCAGAGCTTTAGATAGATAGATGGATAGATGAATGAAATAAGAGAGAAAGATACAGAGTGAGAGAGAGAGAGAGAGAGAGAGAGAGAGAGAGAGAGAGAGTTTGGGAATGTTGATAAAATCATAGCGCCCACACACACACACTCTCTCTCATACAAATACACAATCGCTATTCTCCTCCATCCACCCCAATCCTTTAAGTTTGCGTTTGAGATAAACTGAACCTACCGTGTTTTGTTTTCTGTTTTTCATTAAGAAAAAAAAAAGCCAACAACAAACAAAAAAAAAACATAACAATAGAAACAATCAAAAAAATCCAAAACATTCAAGCAAAGAAACAAAAAAGCTTTGGAAATTTTTTCTCAGTGGACATCGTCTTTAACTTACAGGTAGAAGAAAGGAGGGGACCAGGACAGAAGAAGGATGCCTGCTGAAACCTTTCCCACTACCCACTCAAACGAGTTACAACTAAACTGAGCGACAAAACTCTGATAAACTTAAAGTTAAAGTAAAATCAAATCTATATCTAAACGCAGGCATAGCTACATTTATTTCAATCTAAAAACGTGCTTGCTGCGTGATGAAGAACTTAAGGCCCCCACACAGATCCAGTGTGTTCCTGTATGAAGCAAAATAGCAACCAGCTGTCTGTATTCAACAAGATGCTTGGCCGTCACTGTATAGCTTCTACACTCAGCACATCGCCTCATATTGAAAGCATAATTATATCATCAATCTAGTTCTAATTGTAATGAAAACAGTGGTCTTCTCATCCTTTTCATACAACTTAATTTCAAGCTTGGAATATTGCACTGAAGCACTAAGGATCTCGTTTTGAGTTCATTTATATAATAATGATTTGTGCAATTAGTCAACTTATGAAGTGGAAACAACTGTCTCGGGTCTTAACTTCCACCAGCTAAGGCGATAATAAACAACAAGCAATTTGCTGGATTTAGACGCGTTTGCAAATTGCAGCTACCGAGTAGCGTCCACCTGAAAATGATCGCGAGTTATGTATCTTTCAGCAAAGAAACTAAAATTGCGGCTGCCCAAAATGTAAAACTTATAAATCATTTACATAGGGTCTCGTAGTAGTAAAATTCACTTATTAATTGTATGACAAAGGCATTCAATACTATGACATCACTTTCAATGTTGCTTGTACAATACTTTTAATGTTTGAGTTTATTGATACCCGCTGTTTCTAAAATCGGACTGCCCTGTAGTTTATCAGTTTATCTAAATTCGATGCTAGTGACATGTAGTTTTGGTCGCGATGCTCCTACCAACTGCATAGACAGTATGTGGTTGTTTATGATGAAAGTATCACATGGGTTTTTTTTTCATTTTCATGTTTCGATATTGTCATATCTAGCTTTGTAGAGAGCTGCAAACGTCTGAGAAGTCTTTCTTAGTTTTTAGAAACGCTTGACGTAAGTCTCTCAAATTAGGCTTGAGACTGATGTCTTAGATACTGTGCATGCCGTATTTGCACAATTGTTCAGTTTGTCCTCTCTCTACGGAAAACAATCTAAATCAAAAATTATTTCTGATACCGAGACTACTGTCCTCACATTCTGAATAAACCTTAACTTAAAGCCTACATTTGAGTTCTGAAATTTAAAATAATTCAAAACACAATCAAGATATAATGGCATCTCAAATCATTCAAATCTCGTTAAAAACTAGTCCTTCAAGAGATTCATTGTCATTTTGAGCTTCTAAGATTGACCTTGTAAGGAGCCTCTCAGGATGCCCGTGCGAGAAGCATCTCAGGAAGTCCTTTATAGATGTCTATGCAATGAGTGTTTTATAATGTCCGTGCGAGAAGCATCTAAGGAATTCCGTGCGAGAAGCATCTAAGGAATTCCGTGCGAGAAGAATCTAAATAATTCCGTGCGAGAAGTATCTAAGGATGTCCGTGCGAGAAGTACCTAAGGATGTTCATGCGAGAAGCACCTAAGGATGTTCATGCGAGAAGCACCTAAGGATGTTCATGCGAGAAGCATCTAAGCATGCCAGTGAGAGAAGCATCTCAGGGTGTCCATGAGAGAAGCGTGTAAGGATGTCCGTGCGAAAAGCATCTAAGGAATTCCATGCGAATAGCATCTAAGGAATTCCGTGCCAGAATCACCTAAGGAATTCCGTGCGAGAAGCATCTAAGGAATTCCGTGCCAGAAATATCTAAGGAATTCCGTGCGAGAAGCATCTCAGAAATTCCGTGCGAAAAGCATCTCAGAAATTCCGTGCGAGAAGCATATAAGGATGTCCATGCGAGAAGCATCTAAAGATGTCTGTGAGAGAAGCATCTAAGCATGCCAGTGAGATAAGTATCTCAGGATGTCCATGAGAGAAGCATCTAAGGATGTCCGTGCGAAAAGATCTAAGGATGTCCGTGAGAGAAGCATCTCAGGATGATCTTATTGAGAGCCTCTTAGGATGTCCGCGCGAGAAACATCTAAGGATGTATGTGCGAGAAGCATCTAAGGATGTCCGTGCAAGAGGTATCGAAGGATGTCAGTGCAAAAAGCATCTAAGGATGTCCTTTAGAGAAGCATATAAGGATGACCTGGTAAAGAGCCTCTTAGGATGTCCGCGCGAGAAACATCTAAGGATGTCCGTGCAAGAGGCATTTAAGGATGTCCGTACAAGAGGCATCGAAGGATGTCCGTGCAAGAGGCATCTAAGGATGTCCTTCAGAGAAGCATATAAGGATGACCTGGTAAGGAGCCTCTCAGGATGTCCGCGCGACAAGCATCTAAGGATGTCCGCGCGAGAAGCATCTAAGAAATTCTGTGCGAGAAGCATCTAGGGAATTCTGTGCCAGAAACACCTAAGGAATTCCGTGCGAGAAGCACCTAAGGATGTTCATGCGAGAAATACTTAAGGATGTTCAAGCGAGAAGCATCTAAGCATGCCAGTGAGAGAAGTATCTCAGGATGTCCATGAGAGAAGCATCTAAGGATGTCCTTGCTAAAAGATCTCATGATGTCCGTGAGAGAAGCATCTCAGAATGACCTTATTGAGAGCCTCTCAGGATGTCCGCGCAAGAAACATCTAAGGATGTACGTGCGAGAAGCATCTAAGGATGTTCGTGCAAGAGGCATCGAAGGATGTCCGTGCAAAAAGCATCTAAGAATGTCTTTCAGAGAAGCATATAAGGATGACCTGGTAAGGAGCCTCTCAGGATGTCCGTGCGAGAAGCATCTAAGGAAGTACGCGCGAGAAGCATCTAAGGATGTCCGCGCGAGAAGCATCGAAGGATGTCCGTGCAAGAGGCATCGAAGGATGTCCGTGCAAGAGGCATCGAAGGATGATCTTCAGAGAAGCATATAAGGATGACCTGGTAGGGAGCCTCTCAGGATATCCGTGCGATAAGTATCCAAGGATTTCCGCGCGAGAAACTTTTAGAGATACCGTACAATGAGCATTTTAGGATGTCCGTGCAAGAAACCTTTAGAGATGCCCGTACGTTGAGCATTTTAGGATGCCCGCACGAGAAGCCTTTAGATTTGCTCATACGAAGGGTATTTCAGGATGTCCTTGCTATAAGAATCACTAAATGCCTAGTTTTACTCGGGCTCATAATGAAAGGTGTAGAGTCTTCACTTACTACTGTGCAGACTGGTCAACATTCCGCACCTTTCTGCCTGCGTAGAAAGAGAGAAGCAATTAACCACAGGGCTGGTGCGCATGCCACAGGACAGAACAACTTCGTGGAGCAGTGGTTTTGCTTCTAGGGTGATACTACAATACGGAAGAGATAATTGATATCGAGCGATGGTGGACTATTCTGGAACGGACACTGAAAAAGATTATAGTAAAATCACGAGTTTCTCCCAACAGATGACGAGGAGCAAATCAACATGAAAGCGACACTTCGAGCCCGTTGGTGAACCCTGAATACTATAAAAGGCGCTATCTTCTCCAAAACCAGTCGACGCAGTGATGAAGTTTACTGAATTTTGATTTGTCAAGATCAATGTCCTCGCATAGCATAAGTATTAAAGAGGAGTTATATATTTAGGCCTTTGAAAGTTTATAGTGATTTCGTTGTAATTAATTCATAAAGAAATTTTAATTACCAACTTTATTATCATGAGTCAAAGAATATTTAAAAGACTGTTCTCAGCAAATGGAAATTTTCCAAGCGAATGGCGCCGTTAAAACGAACTATTGTTATTTTGCAAACATAAATATATAGAAATATACCTTTTGTTTCCATGTAGTGAAAAAAAAATTAAATGAAATTTGAACTGTTCAAACTGTTATTGTGAGAGCGAACGATTGCACGCTCTTGTGGCACGACAGTTTTCTATTTTCTCTCAAGGAAACATGGACCAATGAGAATTATAATAATAAGATGAAGACAACCCAGCAGATCTCAACCCACCACACAAAGCAGTTGAGCCTGTTATCCTACAGGATATACGGTCTAAGACAACCCAGCAGATCTCAACCCACCACACAAAGCAGTTGAGCCTGTTATCCTACAGGATATACGGTCTAAGACAACCCAGCAGATCTCAACCCACCACACAAAGCAGTTGAGCCTGTTATCCTACAGGATATACGGTCTAAGACAACCCAGCAGATCTCAACCCACCACACAAAGCAGTTGAGCCTGTTGGCCTACAGGATATACGGTCTAAGACAACCGAGCAGATCTCAACCCACCAGAGAAAGCAGTTGAGCCTGTTGGCCTACAGGATATACGGTCTAAGACAACCGAGCAGATCTCAACCCACCAGAGAAAGCAGTTGAGCCTGTTGGCCTACAGGATATACGGTCTGAGACAACCCAGCAGATCTCAACCCACCACACAAAGCAGTTGAGCCTGTTATCCTACAGGATATACGGTCTAAGACAACCCAGCAGATCTCAACCCACCACACAAAGCAGTTGAGCCTGTTGGCCTGCAGGATATACGGTCTGAGACAACCGAGCAGATCTAAACCCACCAGAGAAAGCAGTTGAGCCTGTTGGCCTGCAGGATATACGGTCTGAGACAACCCAGCAGATCTAAACCCACCAGAGAAAGGAGTTGAGCCTGTTGGCCTGCAGGATATACGGTCTGAGACAACCCAGCAGATCTAAACCCACCAGAGAAAGCAGTTGAGCCTGTTGGCCTGCAGGATATACGGTCTAAGACAACCGAGCAGGTCTAAACCCACCAGAGAAAGGAGTTGAGCCTGTTATCCTACAGGACATACGGTCTAAGACAACCGAGCAGATCTCAACCCACCAGAGAAAGCAGTTGAGCCTGTTGGCCTGCAGGATATACGGTCTGAGACAACTCTGCAGATCTCAACCCACCAGAGAAAGGAGTTGAGCCTGTTATCCTACAGGATATACGGTCTGAGACAACCGAGCAGATCTCAACCCACCAGAGAAAGCAGTTGAGCCTGTTGGCCTGCAGGATATACGGTCTAAGACAACTCTGCAGATCTCAACCCACCAGAGAAAGGAGTTGAGCCTGTTGGCCTGCAGGATATACGGTCTGAGACAACCGAGCAGATCTCAACCCACCAGAGAAAGGAGTTGAGCCTGTTGGCCTGCAGGATATACGGTCTGAGACAACCGAGCAGATCTCAACCCACCAGAGAAAGGAGTTGAGCCTGTTGGCCTGCAGGATATACGGTCTGAGACAACCCAGCAGATCTCAACCCACCAGAGAAAGGAGTTGAGCCTGTTATCCTACAGGATATACGGTCTAAGACAACCGAGCAGATCTCAACCCACCAGAGAAAGGAGTTGAGCCTGTTATCCTACAGGATATACGGTCTGAGACAACCCAGCAGATCTCAACCCACCAGAGAAAGGAGTTGAGCCTGTTGGCCTGCAGGATATACGGTCTAAGACAACCGAGCAGATCTCAACCCACCAGAGAAAGGAGTTGAGCCTGTTGGCCTGCAGGATATACGGTCTGAGACAACCCAGCAGATCTCAACCCACCAGAGAAAGGAGTTGAGCCTGTTATCCTACAGGATATACGGTCTGAGACAACCGAGCAGATCTCAACCCACCAGAGAAAGGAGTTGAGCCTGTTATCCTACAGGATATACGGTCTGAGACAACCGAGCAGATCTCAACCCACCAGAGAAAGGAGTTGAGCCTGTTATCCTACAGGATATACGGTCTGAGACAACCGAGCAGATCTCAACCCACCAGAGAAAGGAGTTGAGCCTGTTGGCCTGCAGGATATACGGTCTGAGACAACCCAGCAGATCTCAACCCACCACAGAAAGCAGTTGAGCCTGTTGGCCTGCAGGATATACGGTCTGAGACAACTCTGCAGATCTCAACCCACCACAGAAAACATCTGAGCCTGTTGGCCTGCAGGATATACGGTCTGAGACAACTCTGCAGATCTCAACCCACCACAGAAAGCAGTTGAGCCTGTTGGCCTGCAGGATATACGGTCTGAGACAACCCAGCAGATCTCAACCCACCACAGAAAGCAGTTGAGCCTGTTGGCCTGCAGGATATACGGTCTGAGACAACTCTGCAGATCTCAACCCACCACAGAAAACATCTGAGCCTGTTGGCCTGCAGGATATACGGTCTGAGACAACCCAGCAGATCTCAACCTACCACAGAAAGCAGTTGAGCCTGTTGGCCTGCAGGATATACGGTCTGAGACAATCAAGTAGCATTAGTAAGCTCGTGGGCACAACGTGGATCCAGCCTGATGAGTTCTATAACTCCTATTATAATTATGTCCCCCAAGTTTTGCCAGTAAATATGGTTGCACTCCATGAAGCCACGGATGGGACTCGTGGGATATTGCTTTATGCTGTTGCGCTCTACCACCCCTCCCAATAAAATAAGAATAATAAAACATCCTCTTTTCTCCTTCAATTGAGAGAAACAGCAGATCGACAGATAAGTATATAAAACGAAGGCATTTCTTAGATCTTGACACATCATCTACATTTCTCACTGCACGCTTGCTGTCAGCATCTTTTTTTCAGCCTTAACTTATACTGACACATGTGTAGTAAAAAAAGACATTTTCTTCCAGTTGCAATGAATTATGTTCTTTTCCAACATGGTTAAAGATCTTTCTACGCTTTTATCTTGTAGCAAGTTCAAACAAAAAATGTCGTGTTGCACGTGCATTTTGTTCATACGTTAATGGCTCTGAATCAAGTTCTTGCTTCAGTTTCGTCCTCATGGCCAGAGGAGAAGGTACTTCACAAGGACTATGCTGAGCTCTGCTCTCAGCTTTTGGTGGCCAAGGCATCTGCATTGGGTAACCAGAATTATTCAAGTGCATCCACAGTTTTCATTTTAGGGGAGGGGTGGGGGTGGGAGGGTCTCGCTTAAATTCAAATTGAAAAAAAAAATGGCTGATATAGAATGAAAGATTAATGAACAACAAAAGAGGCTTATGGGCGTCTTGAACATGCTTCTGACTGCCATTGATTGGTTCACTGAATGAATCAAGAGTTTCCAAGCTCAAAAAGGATTCTAGCAATTAACCTCACTACGATTAAAAAAATATATATTATTACCTTAAAAAGTTAAATTATTATTTTCTATTATCACTTTCTAAGGAGTATTTGTTAACTATTGATATCTAGGAATCACATTAATCATAACCCTACAGGCAATTTGAGCCCCGCCATGCTTTGTGACCCCCCGCCAGACTCAATGTAAAATTGGTATAGAATTGTCAAAAAATATAGTCACATAGGTGGGAAAAAATCTAGAATTCAAGCAACGACTAAAAGAATGAAATGTGATATATTATAAAATCTTTCAGGTCATTCTACCTGAAAAATCTATTTTGGGTTTGAAGACCAATAAAATTTGTTTCAGGGTGTAAAGGTTGTAACATAATAGAGCCGCTTCACCATTTCGAGCGGGTGATTGTATGTGTGTGTGTGTGTGTGTGTGTTAGCCATGTCTGCACACAGCAGTTTGTTTTCATTTTGACCATTCGGCGTTTTTGGAGAGGATTTATCCTTTAAGTTTGGATTGATGTAATATGGATTATTAGGTAGGTCAAAATTTATTAACACAGAAACACAGCTCTTAGTACCACAGCGTTATGGATTGCGATGGATCTCGGTATGTCAGTTCTATAGAAGGAAGTTACAGGAATTAATGTCATGCGATTGGTTTCCTATCAAATCTTTCATGTCAATCACATAACTGCTCCGTATCAGACACACCCACAGTTCTAAAGTCTGATTGTCTCATAGAGAAACTTCCGCGAGGGCGGAGATGCAATATTACAGGCGACAGTTACCTGTCCATTGAGAAGTTATGATTTCACAGACTGTTACCACAGGACAGGACTGGCACAATGGTGATCTTCTATGATATAATAAAACCACTCTTCGCCACGCCCTCCCTTCATTAAAATATCATCTTGCTTCTGGTGCCGATTTTGTTCGAGAACGAAGAATATGCGAAAGTTCTTATTAAACCACACCGACCCTTATACAAGAGTACATGGAATCGGGAAAAAAAATATGAAAGTCACTTTCGCTTGGATGGATAGATTAAGGGATTTGAAAACATCTTTGAAAAAAATTGAATTAAAACAGAATCTAAGACCGTGAGAGCTTACCATTGGTGAAAATTGTTTTGGGGCAATTCACTGAAATGAGTTAAGAAAAAGCGAGATTAATAAGAAAAAAAAAATTCAGAGTTAAGGAAATATGAGTTTGTGGATTTTATAACAAAATATTAGTGCTGTTTATCTTAAATGGCTGTACGAAACTTCGCAGAACCTGCAACAAGTAGGAAGACAATAACCAAAAGAAAAAGCTCTCATACTCTATCAGCTCCAAACCATTTGATTCACACCTGATCTGATAGACTTCCCTCATTTGTTCTAAGTTAAGGTGAAAGAAGTTTAAACTCCAAAGAGGTGCCCGCGCTATAGCCTAGCATTCACGTCAAGAAACGCGAACATTTGAAGGGGAAAAAGGGGGAGGGGGGTGTAGAGCTTAGTACTGAGATCCCTGATTAAACCGTGGTGCTCTTGTACATCAATGACAATCTATTCTTGTTGTGCTTGATAATGGAAATTACTGAACTTGCTGTAAGGCTTGCATACATTCTTCCTCAGTCAAAGGTTACAAGAAAATCCTTCAATTAGTTTGGTTGGATTGGGATCTTAAAGGCGTTATTCGTGAGGTTCTGGCTTGATTGAGCTGCGATTACAGAAAAAGTCTTACTAGTTGAAAAGATTCGGTATCTATGTTTCTTTATTTATACCTGGCGGTCTTTCTATCCTTCTGTTTATCTATCTTTCTAAATAATATTGTCGTCTTTTAATTTATCTAAATATCTACCTGCTTCAGTTTCTATTTTAGTATCAATTATATATACATATCTTTGTATGTATGTATGCATATATTTTATACCTATCTTGGTACCTTTCTATATACCTATCGGTCTCTCTATCCTTTTATTTCGTCTATCAATTTATCTTTCTACCCACTTTAGTTTTTATCTTAATATCTATCTTTCTATCTATATATTTATATATCGTTATAGATATACATTTCTTAGATGCATACATATATATATATATATATATATATATATATATATATGTATGCATCTATCGTAGTATCTATCTGTTTTTATACCTTCCTGTCACTCAATCCATCTAGCTAATATCTATCTATATATTCATCCAACCAATCGATCTAGCCTTTCTATCAATGAACCCTATCTGCCTTATAATATCTTTAAATGCGTGTTTCTATTTATTTAATTATGTCTCTCTCCTTTTAACAATTGTTCGAACTGTCTATAAATCTACTTATCGTTCTATCCATCGTTGAATCAATACATGCACCTATGTGATGGTCAAATACTCCATTTAAAATCCTCCTCCCCTTTAATCTATTTCTTCATCCAGGATTTCGTCACCAGTGGATTTCAATCGAAAGCAATAGCATCTTTTTGCCTCTTCTTCTATAACTTAACTGCATACAAATTTGCATCAGGATAGCCAGAATATTTACCTATCAATCGAAGTAACAATGAAGATTTTGTTCTTTGGCTTGGTGGTATAATGTAGTATCTTGATAATTGGAGTGGTTCCCGCTCTCCCATGATTTTCCAACTGCAAATCAAAATGTTATAAAAAAAAAAAAAAAGTGAAAAGAATTGAAAGAAAAAAGAAAAAATACCAAGTACAAGAAAATGTGAGGGTAAAAAAAATGCTGCGATCTTTAATAAAAGAAAAGAAAACGGAAACATACTGGGAGGATACGTTGCCATTATTGACATGCCAGGGTACAAGAATCTGAGATGAGTAGAGAGTTTTATTAATTTAAGTTATATAATCTGTAACATTTTGTGCTAGACTTAAGCAGAGGAGAGTTGAAACAGTAGTTTTCTACATCATGCTCCTCACCTGTAGTCGATGTCCCAGGGATCAACATCGCCACAATCGTAACATTTCGCCATAAAGATTCCTGGAACCTCTTGAGCTAAATATTGGCCACAGTTCCGGATACAGCTGGAGAACAGTAATCGTTTTAATTGTCATTGGCAAATCAGGGGCCGAACTTCAATATACATCTAAGAAAAAGAGAAATCACTTTAACTGACATTGACGAAACAGTGGCCCAGAGTTCTGGATACAGCTATAATAGAGATATCACTTACATTGTCATTGAAAAATCAGGGGCCACACTTCAATATACATCTAGCAAAGTGAAGTCAAATACATTGTCATTGACAAATCATTGCCACTCTTCTAGGTACCGCTATAAAAGATAAATCACTTACATTATCATTTGACAAATCAGAGGCCACTGTTTAAGATATAGCTAAAAAAGAAATCACTTACATTGTCATTGACAAATCAGTGGCCACAGTTCTGGATGCAGCTATCATAGAGAAATCACTTACATTGTCATTGACAAATCAAGTCATGAGATCATTAAAAGAGCGTTTGCCAGTTTCGGATACAAAATAGAGAAGAGAAATCAATTTTATGTTCACTGAACAAACAGTGGCTTTAGTTCCGGATACAGCTAGAGATAAAAAGCGCTGTACAAAGTTTTTGATAAAAGTGAAATTGTGAAGAATTGAATTGCCGCTGAGTGGTTAGCATTGATAACATGGACTAAAATGAAACATGAGTACTTCCATTGCCGCCGAGTGGTTAGCATTGATAATAATTATGGGCTAAAATGAAATATAAGTACTTTTACTGTCACTGAGTGGTTAGCACTGATAATATGGATTAAAATGAAATATGAGTACTTCCATTGTCGCCGAGTGTTTGGCATTGATAATATGGGCTAAAATGAAATATAAGTACTTTTACTGTCACTGAGTGGTTAGCACTGATAATATGGATTAAAATGAAATATGAGTATTTGCACTGCCACTGAGTGGTTAGCACTGATAATCTGGACTAAAATGAAATATGAGTATTTCCATTGTCGCCGAGTGGTTAGCATTGATAATCTGGACTGATATGAAATACGAGTACTTCCCAGTCAACGAGAGTGGAAAATCAACTATCATGAGTATCAACTTTAGGTTACGCTTTCCTCATCCTCTGTCGCCTTGATAATTTGATTTTCAGAGTGGATTTTCAAAGAATCTTATGTCTTTACATATTATAAGGATGATTCCTGGACATTTTGATAGCCATGCTCATGTTTTTACTTCAAATAAAAAAAAACTCTTTAAGTACAACACTAGATCCATTGCTCTGACAAGAACATGAAAGCTTTACAATATTCAGGCTTGAAATAACTAGGTTCCTCTTGCTGAATTATGAGCTTGCGCTTACATTTCCGTAAGGAGTGTTTCCTATTGAATTGAAAAGAGAAATATTCATTCTTGATTTCGATTATTCATATGTCTGAGCAGTTCTAAATTATCTATGCTAAATGTGCCACCAGCTTGTGTTGTGTTAATGCATAGTACTGGCTTTTCAGAGAAAATAGATAAAAAAAAATTCACTATCCCCGGCTACTCCTTCTGCTTCAGCTGCTTATCCTCTTCCCCATGTTCCACCCGTTTTGCACCTTCCTCTTTCTTCTTCTTCTTCTTCTTCTTCTTGCTCTTCTCGTTCTCGTTCTTCTTCTTATTATTCTTATTCTTCTTCTCCTTCTTCTTCTTCTTCTTCTTCTTCTTCTTCTTCTTCTTCTTCTTCTTCTTCTTCTTCTTCTTCTTCTTCTTCTTCTTCTTCTTCTTCTTCTTCTTCTTCTTCTTCTTCTTCTTCTTCTTCTTCTTCTTCTTCTTCTTCTTCTTCTTCTTCTTCTTCTTCTTCTTCTTCTTCTTCTTCTTCTTCTTCTTCTTCTTCTTCTTCTTCTTCTTCTTCTTCTTCTTCTTCTTCTTCTTCTTCTTCTTCTTCTTCTTCTTCTTCTTTTTCTTCTTTCATTTTTTCTCTCTTTTTTTTTTGTCGAAATCCTCCTTTACTTTAACGTCATATTCGATGGAAATAGTTTTGCTTTAATATAGCGCACCCTAAGAACCTTAAAACGTGTACAGCTTGGTTTCTGTAGACCAGACATATCTATGATTTCGCCCGTGTTCAAAGTTACACTTCTCCGCAGCATCTCTCATAAAATCAAAAATAATTAAACCTTAATGGTTCAAAGAATGTGGTCGGCCCCCAAACATTTTCTTGTCCTTAAATCTGGCCCTCTTTATAAAAAAAAAATTGTGGACATTTCTGCTCAAGATTAAACGATTTATCTGAGCTTTTTCATTTGGTTACTGGAAAATATATGTTGCCGCAAAGGAGGCCGTTGTCCTGTGAAATAGGGTGTATGCCAACTTTCGAGTAGTTTCGATGTGGTCTGTTTTCCAGGATCAGTTCAATTTGTTTTTGCTGACTATTAAAGCTGTATACGAGATGGACCTTCTCGTTGGTGACTATGAGCTGAACGCGCCCTCTCTGACTGGTTTGTTAGCGTCCTCGTTTCTTGTTAGACCACAAGGGACTAAAATCCATTGCACGGCATTGCCACATGCCAACAAGCTTATTTTAAGGGATGCTTTCCATCAGATCATCCCAGACTTCAGACAAAATGTACAATAGGGCGCACGTTAGTTTAAAAAATGTCAATATTGCTGTGAGCAACTCCTTGACTGTCCCCCCCCCCTTTTTTTTTTTTAAATGCTAATAAAAACAGTATTTTGCTTTTTGTTGTAACACTTAATTATCGACGGATAGAAAGGGTGACAGGGAAGAGACCATCGCCTCAGCTGTAATGGTAATTTCTGTGCCATCAACTCTCCTCAGGACGAAATTCTGTCGATTATCAACAACTTGACGGCCTCTGCCCGCACACGCTATGTTCACCTACTTGAATACAACAACATCAGCTAAACTCTTCACTCTTTGAGATACAGCTTTAGACCGGGACAATAGAAAATAGTCCGTAACTAGTCGTGACATGCAGATAATAGACAATCCATAACCAGACGGGAATAACTAGATAGCAGACAGACCTTAATTAAGCGGGAAGAACTGGATAATAGACATTTCTCAACTAGACGGAGACAACTAGACAACAGTCATTCGATAACTAGTCGGGAATAACTAGATAACAAAAAATGCTTAACTAGACTTCGGCAACTAGAAAGCAGACATTCCTTAACTAGGCGGGAACAACTATATAACAAACAATCCTTAGCTAGTCGGGGACAACTGGATAACAGACATTTCCTGAACTGGATGGAGACAAATGGATAACAGCCATTCCATAACTAGTCGGGAATAACTAGATAACAAGCAGTCCTAAACTAGACTTTGGCAACTGGATAACAGACAGCCCTTAACTAGACTTTGGCAACTGGATTATAGACAGCCCTTAACTAGACGGGAACAGCTATATCACAGACAGTCCTTAACTAGACGGGAACAATTATATAACGACAGTCTTTAACTAGACGGGAACAACTCTATCACAGACAGTCTTTAACTAGACAGGGACAACTGGATAACAGACAGTCCTTAACTAGACAGGGACAACTGGATAACAGACAGTCCTTATCTAGACGGGAACAACTATATAACAGACAGTCCTTTACTAGACAAGGACAACTATAAAACAGACAGTCCTTAACTAGACAGGGACAACTATATAACAGACAGTCCTTAACTAGACAGGGACAACTATAAAACAGACAGTCCTTAATTAGACAGGGGCAACTATATAACAGACAGTCCTTATCTAGACAGGGACAACTATAAAACAGACAGTCCTTAACTAGACAGGGACAACTGGATAACAGACAGTCCTTAACTAGACAGGTACAACTATATAACAGACAGTCCTTAACTAGACAGGGACAACCATAAAACAGACAGTCCTTAACTAGACAGGGACAACTGGATAACAGACAGTCCTTAACTAGACAGGGATAACTATAAAACAGACAGTCCTTAACTAGACAGGGACAACTGGATAACAGACAGTCCTTAACTAGACAGGGACAACTATATAAAAGACAGTCCTTAACTAGACAGGGACAACTGGATAACAGCCATTCCATAACTAGTTGAGAAAAACTAAATAACAGACAGTTCTTATCTAGACAGGAACACGTATATAACAGACAATCCTCAACTAGACGGGAACAACTATATAACAGACAGTCCTTAACTCGACGGGGACAACTATATAATAGACAGTCCTTATCTAGACAGGGACAACTATATAACAGACAGTCCTTAACTAGACAGGGACAACTATATAACAGACAGTCCTTAACTAGACAGGGACAACTATAAAACAGAGAGTCCTTAATTAGACAGGGACAACTATATAACAGACAGTCCTTATCTAGACAGGGACAACTATAAAACAGACAGTCCTTAACTAGACAGGGACAACTGGATAACAGACAGTCCTTAACTAGACAGGTACAACTATATAACAGACAGTCCTTAACTAGACAGGGACAACCATAAAACAGACAGTCCTTAACTAGACAGGGACAACTGGATAACAGACAGTCCTTAACTAGACAGGGACAACTATAAAACAGACAGTCCTTAACTAGACAGGGACAACTGGATAACAGACAGTCCTTAACTAGACAGGGACAACTATATAAAAGACAGTCCTTAACTAGACAGGGACAACTGGATAACAGCCATTCCATAACTAGTTGAGAAAAACTAAATAACAGACAGTTCTTATCTAGACAGGAACAAGTATATAACAGACAATCCTCAACTAGACGGGAACAACTATATAACAGACAGTCCTTAACTCGACGGGGACAACTATATAATAGACAGTCCTTATCTAGACAGGGACAACTATATAACAGACAGTCCTTAATTAGACGGGAACAACTATGTCACAGACAGTCCATTACTAAACAGGGACAACTGGATATCAGACAGTCCTTAACTAGACGGGAACAACTATGTCACAGACAGTCCATTACTAAACAGGGACAACTAGATATCAGACAGTCCTTAACTAGACGGGAACAACTGGGTAACAGACAGTCCGTTACTAAACAGGGACAACTAGATATCAGACAGTCCTTAACTAGACGGGAACAACAGGGTAACAGACAGTCCATTACTAAACAGGGACAACTAGATATCAGACAGTCCTTAACTAGACGGGAACAACTGGGTAACAGACAGTCCATTACTAAACAGGGACAACTGGATAACAGACAGTCCTTAACTAGACGGAAACAACTATGTCACAGACAGTCCATTACTAAACAGGGACAACTAGATATCAGACAGTCCTTAACTAGACGGGAACAACTGGGTAACAGACAGTCCATTACTAAACAGGGACAACTGGATAACAGACAGTCCTTAACTAGACAGGGACAACTATATAAAAGACAGTCCTTAACTAGACAGGGACAACTGGATAACAGCCATTCCATAACTAGTTGAGAAAAACTAAATAACAGACAGTTCTTATCTAGACAGGAACACGTATATAACAGACAATCCTCAACTAGACGGGAACAACTATATAACAGACAGTCCTTAACTCGACGGGGACAACTATATAATAGACAGTCCTTATCTAGACAGGGACAACTATATAACAGACAGTCCTTAACTAGACGGGAACAACTATGTCACAGACAGTCCATTACTAAACAGGGACAACTGGATATCAGACAGTCCTTAACTAGACGGGAACAACTATGTCACAGACAGTCCATTACTAAACAGGGACAACTAGATATCAGACAGTCCTTAACTAGACGGGAACAACTATGTCACAGACAGTCCATTACTAAACAGGGACAACTAGATATCAGACAGTCCTTAACTAGACGGGAACAACTGGGTAACAGGCATAAGCATACATTGCACTATACTTTACAATGGTTTGAAAAAATTTTACATCGATTTACACTTTTGTTAAACATTGCCTTACATTTATCGTCCAACTATTCATCTGTCTAAATGCCCGAGTATATATTTATCTTTTTACCTCGATTAGCGGAGTTCTATACATCGAAATATTAATTTTGCGATAAATAAATTTAGACCTCTAACATTGCACCTCCCTTTTATAAATTTATCCTACTCACGTTTATTTTTTTTTTCAAGTATATTATTTCAATTTCTAGTTTGTTGGACCGCTCATGGTACAAACTTAATTTTGGTAAAGTAAAATGACAAGAAAATGAGCAAGCAGCTAGCCTTTATGTTACAACGATCTTGAATGTTTTGGGTTATAAGACTCAATCCTTAACTGCTTTCTTCTAAGTTTAACTCCTCCATATACAGCGTACTGATTCCTTTCCTTGTTTACTTATCTGTAATAAAAACGTAAAAGTATTTAAACTAGGCAATAATATGGGTGATAAGGGTTTTACCTTTATTTAAAATTTGTACCTTTTGTACCTGCCCATCAATTTAAAAAGTTCCGTTTTGTTTTACAGCTAGTGGTTACACATATTGATTTCACACTTACATCATATCAACGTGTAAACCAAACCTATGAAAAGAAAT
>JAWDGP010002150.1:425000-432500 GCA_033675545.1 Elysia crispata | reverse complement strand
GAGGTCCGGGAGAAGTCCTGGAAAAGCGGTAGCAGCAGTTGTGAGATTCGAACGTGGGAACAATGAGCCTCACCTCAAGTTTGGTCGGTAATCTTGAATCGTTCCATAGCTTGATTCCAGGCTGGGGTAGAATGACTTTGAAGCATCGAAAATAAAATCAATGCCATAGGGGATCTCCAAATCATCGGCATATGGTGTGGTGATGTTGGTGAATGGGATTTCGTTTTTTGGTAGCCTTATTTCGAAGTATCTCTATTTTCAAAGATATAAAGAAAGAGAGAATAAAGTGAGCCAAACTTTTGCTTATTAAAAGAACACTATGTATCTATGAATAGATGCATAAAGTAATCATCCAGATTTCATTCACTTGATTTATGTCTTGCCCAAACACAACTGTTTATTTCTGAAATGACTCTCTCTTCTCTACTATTTTTTTATACATTAGCAATGTCTGTTATTCAATTATTTTAGTTGTTTTTTCTCTTTATTTAAAACCAATATTTTTAATGAGTCACCAATACTTTTTTTCGGTGTAATATATATATATATGTATATATATATATATATATATATATGTGTGTGTGTGTGTATACATACATAATTATATATATATATACCCATAAATGTGATATAATTATTCACTCTATCTACCATCATGCGTCATCCAAGTAAAAAATGTTATTTTCTACATTGAATTAGGAAAACTTTCTTATAACTGGCTATAGGATTTAAACTGGAGGAGTTCCAGGAGACAAAAACGTTTCAAACAAATTTTATGGCAGACTGGAGCAGCTGCAGTGTACAAAAACCGTTTCAAACAACTTTTAGGACAGCCTGAGGGGGGGGGTGTTCTAGAACCTTAAAACAATACAAAAAAAATTTTGTTTTAAATCTCACACAACTTAAAGCCATATGCGGGCGGATGCATCTAGAGTTAAGAAAAATCATACAAAAACAAAAACAACCTAGTCGGAAACAAAAATCCATACAAACAAATAATCCCCAAATCAGAAAAAGATCTTTATCAAACAAAGCAAAAGTTTATAAAGACATTCTATGTTAAAGGCAGAAAAAGTCTTTAAAACCTTACACGAGCAAAGACAAACAACGGAGTGGAAGATATACCTATACACTGATGTATAATAATGACACCAATAATTCAAGGACAAAACTATTCCTTTTGCATCAAGAAGAAAATTTAAAAGAAGAGCATGTGTTTGCTATAAGCAGAAATTTCGAAAAATAAGGAAAATGGAATTAGTAAGGCAGTTGAAGAAATAAAAAGAAATACTGATATAGATATCGACCGCCTCATCTACGCAATTACTTACCCACAGAATGACAAAGACTAGAGAAAAATAAGTTTACGAATTCACATTTATCGACACTAAATCTGGTTCTTTTTTTTAAGACAAAGTGGTCATAGACCAGTCGCTTGGTATCCCTGATCACTCAGTCTCTGGTCATAGACCAATCGCTTGGTATCTCTGATCACTCACTCTTTGGTCATAGACCAGTCGCTTGGTATCCCTGATCACTCAGTCTCTGGTCATAGACCAGTCGCTTAATACCTTGATCACTCACTCTTTGGTCATAGACCAGTCGCTTGGTATCCCTGATCAGTCAGTCTCTGGTCATAGACCAATCGCTTGGTATCCCTGATCACTCACTCTCTGGTCATAGACCAGTCGCTTGGTATCCCTGATCACTCGCTCTTTGGTCATAGACCAGTCGCTTGATATCCCTGATCACTCACTCTTTGGTCATAGACCAGTCGCTTGGTATCCCTGATCACTCAGTCTCTGGTCATAGACCAATCGCTTGGTATCCCTCATCACTCAGTCTCTGGTCAAAGACCAGTCGCTTGGTATCCCTGATCACTCAGTCTCTGGTCATAGACCAGTCGCTTGATATCCCTGATCACTCACTCTCAGGTCATAGACCAGTCGCTTGATATCCCTGATCACTCACTCTTTGGTCATAGACCAGTCGCTTGGTATCCCTGATCACTCACTCTCTGGTCATAGACCAGTCGCTTGGTATCCCTGACCAGTCACCCTCAGGTCATAGACCAGTCGCTTGGTATTTCTGATCACTCACTCTAGGGTCATAGGCCATAGATCAGTCAATTGGTATCTCTGATCACTCACTCTTTGGTCATAGACCAGTTGCTTGGTACCCTGATCACTCAGTCTCTGGTCATAGACCAGTCGCTTGGTATCCCTGACCAGTCACCCTCAGGTTATAGTACAGTCGCTTGGTGTCCCTAACCGGTCACCCTCAGGTCATAGACCAGTCGCTTGGTATGCCTGACCAGTCACCCTCAGGTCATAGTACAGTCGCTTGGTATCCCTAACCAGTCACCCTTATGTCATAGACCATACGCTTGGTATACCTGATCACTCACCCTCATGTCATAGACCAGTCTTTTGGTATCCCTCATCACTCACGCTAAGATCATAGAACAGTCAATTGGTTTCCCTTATCACTCACCCTCATGTCTTAGACCATTTGATTGGTTTCCCTCATCACTCACCCTCATGTCATAGACCAGTCGCTTGGTTTCCCTGATCACTCACCCTCATGTCATAGACCAGTTCATTGGTCTCCCTGATCAGTACGCGGACCCGGATCAAACCGTGAGGCAGGGTGTGCGCAAACACCATCATCAGCGTCCGGTTGAGACTCACCTCACACGGTGTGAATGATTGGAGATTGTTCGAGGCGGCAAGGTCGATCTACGCAAGAGGAAAATGGATGAAACATTCCAACTTGATATCGCGTGATAAAGATATGGTGAGTGAGAGAACGAGAGCCAGAGATAGAGAGTGAGTGTGTGTGTGTGAGAGAGAGAGAGTGACAGAGAGAGATGAAGGAATAAATAGAGTTTGAAAGTTAAGAAAATCTAAACGAGGGAGGAAGAGAGAAATAAGATTGAGAGATAGATAGAGAGAGAGAGAGAGAGAGAGAGAGAGAGAGAGAAATGCCTTTTATTTTTAATGTTACTGATGTTGTGACCTAAAAAGACTACTCGTCCTATTTGAGCAATTCTGCCAAACGTTTGTTAATCACAGGAAACATCGATGGTGACATAACAAGATTCAAACACCATCGTAGACAAAAGTGACCGAGGAAAAAAGACATGAATAAGGAAGAAAAGACAGAGGCACGCAATGAGACTGGACAAACATAGGACTTTACCATAATAGATTATTGCTCCTACAAGACATAATAAAACTTGAAGAAGAAAAAATTCAGATCGTTTCAACAATCCGATTGCGGGGAGACGTTACCTCCCCGACAGTGTTATCTGTGGGACACAAGTCTTGAAGTCCCCTGTCGACACGGTGGAACTCCAGGCTGTAGGAGTAAGTCGCGTTATCTGGCTCGACCTGTCCAAAACAAGGGCGGCACAAAGAAGGACAAAAACAACTCTACTGTGCTCAGTGTTGGGTCTCTCCAATGAAATAAAATTCTAAATGAGCCACATAAGCGGCGGCCATGCCTCGGTGAGACGATCAAACAAATTGAAAGCGATCTACCAATTTTTAGAAAATCAGTACAAAGACGCTCCGCTCTGTTGTGATGAGCTCTGTGTTTACGCGTGACATGCTCTTTCTACACTTGCTATGAGGGGATGACGCGCATATGCAATTATGTGTATGTGCATAATATGTGCGCATACGTGTCTGTGTGTGTTTGTGGGGGGAGGGGAGAGAGAGAGAGAGAGAGAGAGAGAAAAGGGAGCGGGAAGGCAAAAAAATAAGGTCAGAGGCTAGCGTGCTCTTTCCGTAGATCATACATGTAGTATACCACAAGAAAATTTTATTTAACTTAAAAATTTCTCCGCGACTAACTTGTTTGGTTCACGCTACACTTTATTCATTAAAATTTGTTATCTCCATTCCACCTGGTCTTTTTGCTTTAGTCATTATGTTGCCTTTCTTTTTTCACTCTTCCTTTACTCGCTCTCAGCTTTATTTTTTTTTTTCCACTCTTTTCATCACTTTCTCTTGGTAAAAAAAAGTCGCATCCTCAACCTTTGGTGATGGTCAGAGTAAAAGGGACGGAAAGAGGATAGGAAAGAGAGAGAGAGAGAGAGAGAGAGAGAGAGAGAGAGAGAGAGAGAGAGAGAAAGGGGGGGGGAGTTAGAGAGAGATACATACATTCACAAAGAAAAAGATAGAGAGAAATAAGGGAGAGAGAGAAATTGAGAAGATTAAGAATGCAGAGAGATCGGCATAGGGTTTGAAAGAGAGTGAGAGGGGTAGAGATGCAATTCTAGGACAATAAAGACTCAAAGAAGAGAAAGGCTGAGTGATGGATACAGAAAACGATGCAGAGAGAAGAGGAAACAAAAGAAAGGGCTGCAGAAGATAAAGAGGTATAGAGATGTAGAACAGCAATGCAAAAAAAAAAGAAATCGAGAGGAGAAGAAAGAGGCATCAGCCTTCCAAAACCCTGTTCGCCCTCTTTCTCTCCCCCTCTACACCTCTTTATTCTATCATTGTAAGGTTTGTTTTCTTTTTCTCTTTTTGATCATTAATTCGTTATCATAAAGAACCCCTCCTTTTCACAACGCCCAGATTACGATCCTACATGACACGATAATTCGAAGTTACGACTAAAGAAGAGAACAAATACAATCGTTATAAACGACAAAAAAAATTATAAATATGGAAAAAAATATATTTCAAATGCGTAAAATCAAATTTCCTCACGACCCACATTCATAATTTTGAGCCGCTGATTCTTGAAATGTAGTAAACTTTTTCATCCAATAGGTAATTAACAACTTTGATTAGTACCTTTATTATTTCTCGGAGAAGAGAATTTCAAAACAACCGCGTTTCCAGTCAGCCACCCTCAAAACCATCGTACGATTAGAAAAGTTTATCAGGCGGTACCTGATTTCCTGGCAAAGCTTTCGGTTCTCTGTTCAACGGTATAAATCGAATCCAATTTCTCGGTTACACATTTCGATCTCTTGTTAAAATTAGCAGAACGAAAAGAAATTGTTCAGTTGACCTTCACGTCTAAGGCGGGCAATTAGACGTAAGGATCTAAACTCTTTCCGTCAGTTTCACTCCATCACCATAATTCTGGTGAGAATCAAATTTTTATGCGAAGAGGGAGTGACGAAGGGAGTAGAAAAAACACTGAGATTGAAGGAAGCCAGAAACAAAAAGAGAAAGGCCAAGATAGAGACTAGAGAAAAAAAAACGTGAAAGAATGGAGATAACGATAAATTATAACGTGAACCAAATAATTTATTCACCTTGAAAATTTTTACTTAAATTAAATTTGCTCGGTTGTGTTACATACATGATCTACGGAAAGGAGTACGCTAACGTCTGACCTGACTTCATATATTTTTTGCAGCATGCTCAATTTTTTTTTTACTGTTATCCAATAATAAATCGCATTCAGATCGTGTTGTATTCGTATAAACATAGAGCTTGTCAAAACAGAAGTAGCGTCTTTTAACTTTTAATTGGTGGATCGATTTCAATATATTTGAACGTATAACCCAGGCATAATAGCATTCCCTGGGTAAAACCTATATATATCTAAAAAAAAGAGTGTATATTAGCACTATCTATGTCATCTTGAGAAGAAAAAGAAAAAGAAGAAGAGGAAGATGAAGAAGAACAAGATGAACAAGAACATTAACAACAACAGAAGCAACAACAACAAAAATACAAAGAGAAGAAGAAGAAGGAGAAAAATAAGAAGAAAGAGGAGAAAAAAGAGGAAGAAGAACAAAAACAACAACATCAACAACAACAACAACAACAACAACAACAAAAACAACAACAACAACAGCAACAACGACAACAACAACAGCAGCAGCAGCAACAACAACGAATCAAAAAACAAAGAGAAGAAGAGGAAGAAAGAGGAGAAGATGAAGAAGAAGAAGAAGAAGAAGAAGAACAACAACAACAACAACAACAACAGCAACAACAACAACAACAACAACAACAACAACAACAACAACAATAGCAACAGCCACAACAACAACAACAACAAAAACAACAAAAACAACAGCCACAACAACAACAACAAATCAACAATAAAAAAGAAAGAGAAAAAGAAGAAGAAGAAGAAGAAGAAGAAGAAGAAGAAGAAGAAGAAGAAGAAGAAGAAGAAGAAGAAGAAGAAGAAGAAGAAGAAGAAGAAGAAGAAGAAGAAGAAGAAGAAGAAAAAGAAGGAGGAGGAGGAGGAGAAAAAGTAGAAAAAGAAGAGGGAGTAGAACAGTTACAAGTAGATATATTGTAGGTGTTTAGAAGAAGAAAATAATGGAGTAAAAGGAGATAGATTCGAAAGAGAAAAAAAAAGAAGAAATAGCTGTAACAAACGAACAATAACAAAATAAACGCAGAGAATGCGTAAAAGATTAGGTAGAACAAAAAAAAGACAGACATAAGACTGGAAAAAAATCAAAAGGAAACTAAAGAAAATATAAGAAAATAATATGTGTGAATTAATAACGGTGATAGAATTGGTAGTTATAGCAACAGTGGAAGAATTTTGATGTCAGCTAGGGCACAATTTGCAGTTGCAAATCAAAGATGAGAAACATACAAGAAATGTACAGCTCGCTCCCCTATTAACAAGTTTAGTATAAGCAGTTAAAATTTCAGCATTATCAAGCAATAGCGGTAGCAGCATTAGCAGTAGTAGTAGTAGTAGTAGTAGTAGTAGTAGTAGTAGTAGTAGTAGTAGTAGTAGTAGTAGTAGTAGTAGTAGTAGTAGTAGTAGTAGTAGTAGTAGTGGTGGTGGTGGTGGTGGTGGTGGTGGTGGTAGTAGTAGTAGTAGTGGTGGTGGTGGTGGTGGTAGTAGTAGTCATATATAGTGGTTATTATTTTTTTTCAAATCACAGGACCCAAGAGAATCTTTCATCTTACCTTGAGCTCCAACCATCTTTTTCTTTCAAAGACCGGAATATTGGCCTGTATGGACAACAGTGAGGCGTTTTCTGTACGGCAACATAGTGAGAGTAAAAAAACAGCTTAAATTCGAAGTATTGCAATCATTATAAGTCTTTATTGAAAACAAACATAACAAAGAAGAAGAAGAAGAAGAAGAAGAAGAAGAAGAAGAAGAAGAAGAAGAAGAAGAAGAAGAAGAAGAAGAAGAAGAAGAAGAAGAAGAAGAAGAAGAAGAAGAAGAAGAAGAAGAAGAAGAAGAAGAAGAAGAAGAAGAAGAAGAAGAAGAAGAAGAAGAAGAAGAAGAAGAAGAAGAAGAAGAAGAAGAAGAAGAAGAAAAAGAAGAAGAAGAAGAAGAAGAAGAAGAAGAAGAGGAGGAGGAGGAGCAGGAGGTGAAGGAGGAGGAGAACAGCAACAATAACCACAACAAGAACATGAAGAACAAGAAGAACAAGATCAAGAAGAAGAAGAAGAAGTAAAAGAAGAATGAACGTGAAGGGTTTTGTATCGTGTTCTTAATCCAGTAGTAGACACATCAGGTTTGGGTTCTGTGGCCCTGCGGCCATCG
>JAWDGP010002150.1:415000-420000 GCA_033675545.1 Elysia crispata | reverse complement strand
AGGGTCTTCCTTCTTTCCCGAACGCACAAGATTACTGTTCGAAGGTTGGTAATCGCATACTGATCTGACGAGTAAGCTAATCTTTACTGTTCGAAGGTTGGTAATCGCATGCTGATCTGACGAGTAAGCTAATCTTTACTGTTCGAAGGTTGGTAATCGCATGCTGATCTGACGAGTAAGCTAATCTTTACTGTTCGAAGGTTGGTAATCGCATGTTGATCTGACGAGTAAGCTAATCTTTACTGTTCGAAGGTTGGTAACCGCATGCTGATCTGACGAGTAAGCTAATCTTTACTGTTCGAAGGTTGGTAATCGCATGCTGATCTGACGAGTAAGCTAATCTTTACTGTTCGAAGGTTGGTAATCGCATGCTGATCTGACGAGTAAGCTAATCTTTACTGTTCGAAGGTTGGTAATCGCATGCTGATCTGACGAGCAAGCTAATCTTTGACGTTTCCGCATCACAGACGGCACGCCGTGTCAAAGATCTCAGTTGCGCAGTCTCCTAGTTGGTTCGCAGTCTTTACTGAGGCTGCTGAACTTGGTTGTGAGCCCCCTCAGCATCTTCACTAAGTCGCATGTATCAATGATCATATCTGCTTTCTCTTTGACATCTGCCTTTGATATTCCCTTTACGCTAGATGAATGATCCTTCGACTGTCAATCTGTGATAGATGATGCTGATCCTTTGCGGTCAGTCTGTTGTTGGCCGATTACTTTTTTTCGTGTCAGGAAACTTTATGGTCTCTTCTAAATCGTTTCAGAGATTTCAAAATCCCGTCGTTTTCTTGCTTCGGCGGTTTTCGCCACCGGCTCATTTAAGTTTTGTGAGCAGTCCGGTGTGACGCACATATACTTCTCTGGGACAGATTTCAATAAGTCTTCCAGCTTTGCTCTGTGACTAATCTCTAACCACTTATGAAACTGTTAAATTTTGTCTCTATTTTTCCTATTGTATTTTGTGTATAAAGAGAAATCAAGAAGTTTAGCTATGAACATAAACTTTTTGAACAGCACTTAAAAAAGTTTTTTTTTTTTTTATTACCGATGGCAATGAGCCCTTCAGAGACGAGCTGTATAACATCTGATCCTTAATTAGTGTCTTGTATGGTGCAGTCGCATCAGAAATATTCCTGGGCTCTTGATTGGTTCTTGGCAAATTTACTGTTGATATTGGCTGTTTGGTTCCTATGAATTTTGCGGACTATTGTATTTTACTGTTTCTTTTTGCTGGCTTACGAACTTCTTGGGCAGTTTGATTCTGCAGCATGTCGTTAGAACGCCAAGGCACCTCAGCATTCGTCGTGTGTCACCTTAATTTGGAACAGATGATGGTAGTAATGTATGTGGATGCTTCACCCGCCTGGAGCGTCAGCTCACACGGAGCATGCAACACAGATCTGGTAAACCAAATACACGGCTAAACCAGAGATACTGAACCTGGCTCTTGTATGCTTGGATTTGGCAGACGAGAATTTTTGATCGAGTGGAGCAAATGCTCCAGCTGGATCCCAGGGTGTATCATGTCCCTGAGAACATACGGGTCGTGCGGGATGATTTGCTACAGCGACTTCAGATACCAGCTCTAACCTTGCAGCTAAGCAACCCACTGGATCAATTTAAAAGATTAAATCGCTATGTGATGCACGATTGGCAATGAAACTCTCGTTACAACAAACCGAGAGAAAGCTCGCATTTTTCGCAGAAGGAAATCGCAGTTACCAATATTAATTTACGCCTAATTGTATCATTAAAAATTTAACTGTTTATCTCATAATCTTTAAAACACTGCATTGTTAGAAAGGCTTAATAGCCACAGCAAGCTGTGCAAGTTTTTTCCGTGTCCAGTGCTCGTCCCTGCCTCGCCAGGGGTAATCTGTAAGTATTTAACAGTGATTCATTTTAGTTTTATCATCCTATTTGAAAGCTGTTAGCTTCATTAAGTTTGTAATGAACATGTTGCTGTGAACTTGTATCTAACACTAAGTTATTGAATAGCTTCATTATTGCCAATTTAAAATGGAATTGTTCCCTTCGCCTTTTTTTCCCTATCTACACTTTACGACTGCTTTAATCTTGAGAATGGTTGCTCTCAGCTGCCCATTATTTATGAGATTTTTTTCTATGGTAATGCTGTCTCAACAATACAACATTTTAGAAACAAAGGTATGTAACGATTTATTCCAAACCTTAGCACTGATTCAACGGCAAATTTGTTCTCCAAACTTGGCTCATATAGGAAGTAAACATTCATTATTTGTCCGAAATGGTAATCCGGTTCTACAAACACATTGTAACCTAAAAGAGAGAAGAGAAACAGGCTTTAAAAATATATAGTGGAGATTAAAGAAAATCAAGCTATTATGTAAGGTTATTTCTACCTGATTCTAAATATTAAACAAGAGATAAACCACAATGTAGGCAGGTAGTAACGTTGAGGAATTCAGATAAACAGCTGCTGTCTCAAGAGGAGCACTGTGAGCGCTGAACTACTCAGCAATTCTACTGATCTAACTTGAGAGATAAAGTACGTCAATGAACTGTGTAGCAAGGAGCTTTTTCACATAGCAATGCTTTTCCTTTCTCTTTTCATGCTTCATTCCTCCCCCACATTGCCTGAGTGTATTTCTTTTGGTCATTCTCTTTCTATTTTATTTTTTCGTTGTTTTTCTCTTTCTCTTACTTTTCGCTATTTCTTGATATTGAATCAGAGTATTTTTTCCAGCCTCAGCAACAGAAGGGGCGAGCAATATCATTTGTTTTACAGACTGCAGAAGAGAGATTAAGATCTTGTACTGCTCTTGGACGAGTATGAAGATGAAGAATATTTATCATAACTTTTATTTATCATTACTATCAGGTAATCGATTCTAACACTCTATATTTTACATCTCAGACAATTACACCTGAACTATTCATCAAATCGAGTAATATTCGACGCAAACACAAGGCGTGGATTTAACGCAAAAAGCCTTAAAAGGAAAACAAATAATGTAAAAATATACGGAAATCAAATAAATAGAAGAATAAATGATCATGCGCCCTTTCGCGTAAACTGCCGTGTTGCAAAATCCCTTCCTCAATTTCAAGATTGGCTTAAAAACTCAACCGACTCTTGGAGGTCGGGCTGTCATCTCAGAAGACTACGCCTTGACTCTAAAAGATTGGGCTGGTCCTCTCTAGAGGCAGGTAAAGCCCTCCTTGTACATCATCCCACTCCGGGAAGGTTTTGTTTTATATTCTTCCCAAGATCCACAAAAATGGGAACCCAGGGAGGCCCATCATAGGTGGTAACGGGTGTCCCACAGAGATTACACCTCAATTTGTGGACTACTATATGAAAGATCTGGTCAGCCAGTTACCTTCATATGTGCAGGATGACATGGATTTCCTCAGAAAAATCCATGATATCAATAAGACAGGTCCTCTTCCTCCAGATACCCTTCTATGTACAATAGATGTCAGCGCATTGTACACTAATATCCCATATGAGGAAGGTACGGACGCCTGTTTCGTAGCAATTTGGGAACAAAACCATCCCCCTCTTTCATCTGCACATTGATACACCTCATCCTTCACTTTTCATGACAAGACATACCTACAAACTCACGGCACTGCAATGGGTACATTATATGGTCCCTACATACGCCAACATCTTCATGGAGGCCATCGAGAGAAGACTTATGTGTTCTTTCCCAGACAAACCACTTGTCTGGCTAAGATACATGGATGACATCTTTCTCATTTAGACCCATGGTCGTGCCAAACTAGAAGCATTCATCCAACATGCCAATACATTTCACACTACCACGAAATTTACATTCTTCATATCGCCCACTCATTTTCTCTTCATTGACGCCATGGTCACACTACTAGGTGCACGCAAAGCTCTATTCAAAACCCACGGACACCTTCAACTACTTGCATTGGTCCTCATATCACCCGCAACACACTAAGCCCAGCATCCCATACAGCCTCGCATTTAGATTAGTTAGAATTTGTTCACCAGAAGCTGATCTTACACGTAGAATCATTGATCTCAAACACCACCTCAAAAGACGCGGTTTCCTCCACAAACATAAACAAGCTGCTATAAACAAAGAAATACCTGATCGAAGGCCTTACAGAGAAAAGATAGACCCCTAACAAATAAAGAGAGAATGCCTTTAGTATTAAAGTATAATCCAACCCTATCGGACATCCTGTTCATATTAAACAAAAATATTTCCCCATCCTCCAAACGTCAGATCGGTGCGAAAAAAGCCATCCCGATCCTCCCCATGGCAGCTCTCCGCAGGCCCAAAAACATGCGGGATTCGTTAGTTCATTCATCCGGGTCAAGACGAGACACATGCACAGTAGGCAGCAGACCATGCAATATCCCCAGATGCATGACATATACACTCATCACATCATCAATTACATCAACCTCCACAATCATTCGCGATACATACACTATTCTACATTACCTCTCATGCCACTCGCACAACGTCATCTATCTCTTTACATGTAGCCTATGTAGCAAGCAGTATGTAGGACCAACATTGCAAACACTACGCAAACGATTTAACACACACAGATTCAACATTTACGACGATAGAGGCGACGCTGTTGCCAAACATTTTAAACTCTCCGGGCACAACATCAACCACGCAAAAATCACACCAATAGACCAGTTACTCACAGCAGACATGATAGGCCTAATAAACAAAGAAACATTCTGGGTTCACAGGTCGGACGGTCCTCCCTTGAAGAATGTGCCCTAGCTTTTTTTTTCCCGCAAACCACTTCACAAATTTACTCGTTGTGGCGCACAAAATTGCATGCGCACTTAAATTCATCTGGATACAACACCTGGCTAACATAATCTGCACGCCCCATGGTGGTTTAATCTAAGGGGTTTCCACATGATTTGATTGATTGCTCTATATTCAATGACATCTGTGTGTTGGAGACACACGTGTTACCTTCACTCAGGGGAGTGTGTAGGGCAATCTTGA
>JAWDGP010002150.1:360000-410000 GCA_033675545.1 Elysia crispata | reverse complement strand
TTCCTTGTAAGGATCAAATTACCATTAGACTTGATCTTGTTCATAGCCTTAGAAAAATGCTATGATTAATCATTATTTCCGGTCACCGAATTGTAAGAGATGTAAGGCAAAGCTCTTTGGATAGCCTTGTTTCACGCCTGGACAGTGAACTCCCTAGAAGATTTTCATATGGATGTTGAGAGCTTAGTCAAGTCTATTAATTTTCTCCTGCGCAGATTATAAACACTATTAATTGCAAATGATTTAATACTACCGAAGATAAGCATAATGAGAATAACAAATCTATTTTTGTATGCAGATTTCGTACTTTTACAAGGCTCGAGAAATATTTGTCAAACATACATCTCTTTTCAAAATAAGAATGACTTGCGTTGAGATTGTTTGAATGAAGATTCTCAGAAGTTCAGTTGATCGCTAGCGACTGTCTCAAGGCTTACTATTCTTCCATCTCTGTTTTATAAAATTTTAGTATTGAATTCATTGCTTTTTTTATTAGTTTTACTTATGTTGAAAAGGGTATATCAGGATGTCAAAAAGTTTTCATGGTTACATTATTTTATAATGAAACTTAAAACAACAGTAAGAAAGTTGTACATTACTGCTATTAGCATAATGGTAGTATGTATAACATCGTTCTTACAAATTTTATCAATACCGATGAGAGACTCGAAACGTGCAGAACAAGTCTAAGAGAGAGAAAGTTTTGGGGAATTGGTTTTGAGATTCTTTGTTTTAGTAATACATATTTGAGAAGTCATTTTTGCTTGGTTTTTTAAAAAGCTTTGGGTTGAAAGCGCTAATGTAAATTAAGAGAGATATATATAGAGAGAAGGGGGGAAAGAGACAAAGAGAGAGAAGGATATATATATATATATATATATATATATATATATATATATATATATATATATATATATATATGTATGTGTGTGTATATATTTATATATATATATATTTATATACAGAGAGAGGGAGAGAGAGAGAGAGAAATGAGGATGGAAATCACATGAGGATTTTAATTATATATTGTTTTCTGCCATAACAATACCAATTACATGTGCCTAGTTTGAAAAAAAAGTCGGTAAACGCAACAGTGACATCTGTCTTGAGTATCAACATTACGAAACCAGTTCCAAAGACATTTTGAATAAGAGATAAGATACGAGCTCTGCCGTGGTTATCCTGATTATCATTGAAAGTTACTTTGGTTTTGTTAGTTCTGAGATTGGGCCAGGCTAGTCATCTTTGTCAAACAATCTCACTCCTCTTATTGATAATTTCATCATCAGCATCACTTTGTAGATCTACCATTATCATGATCACCATTATCATCATCATCGTTATCATCATCGTCGTCGTTATCATCATCGTCGTCATTATTATCATCCTCGTTATCATCATCATCATCCTCATCATCGTCATCATCATCGTCCTCATCGTCATCGTCATCCTCATCATCATCGTCATCCTCATCGTCATCCTCGTCATCGTCATCGTCATCCTCATCGTCATCCTCCTCCTCATCATCATCATCATCATCATCATCATGGACATTATTATCATTATCACTATTGTAATCATCATTAACAATCTTTATCATCATCTTCATCATCAACTTTATCATTCCTTTGCTCCAAATCATCATAATTATCATCATCATTATTGTTATAATTAACATAATCATCATCATCATTTCATAATTAACATCATCTTCACCATTATCACCTTTATCATCATCATCATCATCATAATTTCATACTTAGCATCATCATCACCATCGTCACCATCATCATCATCATCATTAATTTATCAATTTTTGTAGAGATTTTCTGATGGTACGCTGTTATAGAATACAGTGACGTTATTAAAAAAAGTAATAGCTTGATCTTTCATAAAAGTTTTCTGATATTAGGTATGTATTTGATCACCAAATATTTCCCGTGTGGTGCAATACGGATGATTGGGAAACGAGTGTCTGAATATAGAACAAGACCAAAACCAAACAGACATGCAGGAGGGTTAGATAAACACGAGTATCAAAGTGAGTTTATTGAGAGAACTGTTGACAGCAGAGATTCTCAGTTCAACGGTGCTGGCTGGAGAACAGGTCCGCGTCCTGAACCACAGGTCACTTCAGGGTCGTGTAGGTCAGATCAGTACTGAGAAACTGAAAAAAAGTTTAATGATATGTAAGAAAATCATTACACAATGGACATAACGGGCAAAAATAATCTCGTATTATCCTTATACTATGTCGTTGTTTATGATTGCATAGTTTCCAACATGAAAGTTATATTGATCGAATATCAACGTTTATATCAAAGTTAGAGAAGACCTGAAAGATTTTAACATTTTGCGAGATTGTGTGAAGTGAAGTATTCGTTTGAAAGTTCGTCTGTACTAAGAAAACAATTCGCTTTCCTGGAATAATAAGTGGCTAGAGACAGGCCATATGATCTTGGCTGAAACAATGTTTTCTACGGTAGTGGTCTGACAACTCAACAGACATCCCTTGCTCAGGGTTGGGGTGTGTCGCAACAAAACTCAGCAACCACAACCTCCGTATAGGCTGAGGAAGATATTCTTTTGATAAGGTAGCAACTTGGCACCATTATACTCGATACTTAAAAACCACGTTAATTAATCAATCGAGAGGTCATTATGGACCTAGGAGCTGAGTTGCTTCCAACTGCCTTGAACTAAATGTAAACGTGACTATTACCCGTTTTAATTTTTTCCCAAACTATGGTCTAAATAGATGATAATAAAATTATATCATTAACCGCCACGGATTAAACTGCTTTATAATAACCATATTTACCGACATAATTCAGTGTCATCTTTCTGCATTTTTATGAATTGTTGAACAAAATAGGAATCAAAAGAGATGGCTCCGGTGAAAGACCTATCTCAATAGCATCCATGGTCGAAAAATGAAACCGGATGAATTCTTTCGATTGAATTTGAAAATATTCTAACAGCAATATTGTGGTTAAGTCAAATACGGCCATCGATAGGTTGTGTTTTAAATATACATGTACAAAAAGATTTTGTGCCAATTGTTTATCTTCCAAAATGATAGTACAAATCGTTCTGATTCATAGATTTTACCTGATTGTGAATTGAAGAGTATGTTTCGTTGAGGAAGGCGAGGAAGACGTCGAATAGGAATAAACTGATCATCATGCCCATCATAAAGTAGAAGAGCGGTCCGACATACGGATGGTTAGCGGTGAGCTCCCGATAGATGGCGCGGGGCTTGATGAAGTACTGGTTCACCATCAGGTAGCTCAGCCCGAACCCCGAGAAGTTCTCATTGGTGCTGCAGAACAGGATGTTGGAGAGGAAGGTGAAGGCCATTCCGCTCAACACGGGCATGTAGAACAGCTTCACGGCCATGAGGACCATCCGCATGAAGACGACCAGGCGACGGATTTTGCTGCAAGTAGAGAGAGATGATGGACACGTTACAGACAGTAACACAGGGGACTCGGGTTTATAAGATACGGTACAGACAGTAGGGAATGATTAAAGCAGAGATTTATAAGATAGAGAGATAATTCTAAGGCAAAAATACATACAGGTAGGTACATATTTATATAGATCTCCTCATATATATATATATATATACACACACACACATACAGACATATATATATATATATATATATATATATATATATATATGTCTGTGTAAATCTTGATAATATAATAGAGAGAGAGGGTATTAATCATAGCTTAACTTCTCTTACAGAATAAGACCGCACATTGAAGAATATCTATCTCACAGCCAAAGTGGCTTTCGGCCTGAAAGAAGCACGTCCGACGTCGCATGGACGCATAAATGGCTGGCAGCCAAGGCTAAGAAAGAGGATGTCGAGATCAAAATCACAGGGATTGACATGTCAGCAGCCTTCGACACAATAGATAGACAAATCTTGCTTGATATAATAGAACGCATAGTTGAAGAAGATGAGCTGAGAATAATACGTTTTCTCTTAAGCGATGCTGTCATTAGCACTAGGATCAATGGTGCAACAAAGGAAAGACCTTTTGTGAGCAACATAGGCACCCCGCAAGGAGACAGTCTTAGCCCCGTATTGTTTTCAGTATTTTTAGAGAATGCCCTGAAAGAAGTAAGAACCATCTTGCCACGACCGACCAATGAACTGGAAAAGACTCTACCTACAGAGATTGCATACGCTGACGACGTAGATTTTGTTGGTCTGAATTTCGTCGATACGGAAGAAGTACAAAACACCTTACATAAATACAATGTACTGGTCAATATAGATAAGACAGAGTTTACAACGTTGTAAAGAGCTGGAACAGAGTATAAAAATACAAAAAAAGTTGGAGCTCTCATAGGCGACGAAGAAGACGTCGAGAGGAGGAAACGACTATCCAATGCAGCACTGACAAAGCTTCTAAATGTCTGGATCAAAGGAGATAAGATTAAAAGAAAGACCAAGCTGAAATTATACAGGTCGCTCGTAAAATCAATACTTGCCTACAACTGCGGCACCTGGGCACTGACAAAATCTGAAGAAGAAAAATTAAATGCATTTCATCGTAAACAGCTGAGGAAAGTTCTCAACATCAAATACCCCGTTAAAATCACAAATTCATCTCTTTACAAGTGCGAGGAACACCCCCTTTCTATTTATATACTTGAGAACAGGTGGCGCCTTTTCGGGCACATACTTAGAAAAAATATTGAAATACCTGCTAATAAATCAATGAACAGCTATTTCGCCACACACGGAAAAAAGTTTCAGGGACGCCCTTTAACAACACTACCAGTCGTCCTCAACAAAGACCTATCAAGACTACAAGAAAACACACTACAACTCACAACTAGGGAAGACCTCGAACACCTAAGATGCATCGCCCAGAACAGACAGCAATGGAGAGAACTGTCGACGAGAATCCGAAAAGCTGCCGAAGCGCCCCCGTCGGACGACTGAGACGCGGAAGGCCCTAAGTCAAGTAAGTCAGTAACTTCTCTTAACTCTCGACTTTAGTTTATCACTTTGAGGAATCAAACAAAGAAATTACATCAACAAATCAATGAACATAGAGGAAAAGTATACCGAATGCAGATATAGATTTGTAATAAGAACTTGTGGCGTTGCAAATGTCAGACACGGGCATATTGAGTCCAACGTGAAGAGAAAAAATGGTTTCAGGTACAGATGGTCCATGCACTAGAATAATTGATTAGTCGCAGAATATTATTTGCATTAAGTTGTCCCGTAGATCTAAAACTTGAGTTTTGTCTGATTGGTTGTTATTTTATAACGCACTATTCATCACATGTACCAAGAATATTCTTCTGTGAACAATGTTATTCCTTTTCTAGAAAATTCGATAAGGATGAGTATAAATAAGGGTCGAATTCGTGTCCAGGGAGTCAACCTACAGTGAGTTTAAGAGTCAACTTTTTGTGAGCAATGAGTCAATGTACAGTGATTTTAGAGTCAACCCTCTTATGTTGGATTTAAAAGTTTACAAATTTCACCGGCGAATTTCAGACTTAATTATACTCAGCCAGTCACTCGACTCGTCCGTAGAAAATATATATCCTATCCTAGGGCCCCACGCGTGTTGCTTTCCTCACAGGTATTGGTTCTTGAGAATCAACCTTCACACCAATTGATCTTCATGTACTCAGTTTGTTTATTTGAGAAGTCCCACCTAGAGGTTGGCCCTAACCCCATCCCCAACATATCCTGTCTTGCTTACTGTTCCAAGAACTGGTGTCCGGGTACGGTTCAATAGCCGGGCGTCATGAAGGAGAAGAACGACGAGGACGCATCAATCTTCAAGTCTTTTCCAAAAGGCCAAGTCACTTGGTCCGCGTTCGGCTCTTTGTGGACGCGGAATATGAAGCTTCTGTCTGTGACTGCTAAATAGCTCTGAGTTCCGAAATAGACAAAAATCATAGAAAATAACTTCCTAGCCTTACATATATATAAAAGTTAATGTATGTATCCAGACTGAAATTTGAGTGAAAAGCTAAAATATTGCATATTTGCTATTAATTCTAGCTGGATTTCTGTGAAAGCACTGATGGTCCTATCTATTTGTTCTTTACATAGTTTTCTTGACTCCTCACACAACAGGATAAAACTGATGTGGTTGTTTTGTGGTCGGGCTGAGTTTTTATGACTCCTATCACAAAAGAATAAAACAGTCGTCAGTCAGGTTGTGGTTGTTTTGTGGTTTGACTGAGTGTTCATGACTCCCACCGCAGTAAAATAAAACCGCTGCCAGATAAATTGTAATTGTTTTGTGATTAGACTGAGTGTCTATGACTCCTACCGCAGTAAAATAAAATAGTCGACATATAGATTTAAATTTCATTTTTTTTTTATTACACTGAGTGTCTATGGCTCCTTCCGATCAAGTACAAACTGCCAGACACGTACCGCTGGTTTTGCATCATCTAGATTAGAATATGTGTCAAAACTAAACATGGTGTGACAGAAGTTGCTTGCACTAGGATTAATGCCCTTCTTGTAAACCTTTATTTGCGAAGCCTTTATAGCTTTATCTTATTTCTCTTATAAATCGCAAGGGATTTTTTTAAACAAAAAAAACAATCAGTTGCCCGGTTGCCACCAGGATCCATAATTCAGTGTAAAAAAACAGAAATGGGTTCTTATAGAACATTTTTTATGACAGAAGGCAAAAGTATGTAGCTGAATTGTAACATAAATATTGTATTTTTTGCAGTAGAATGTTACTTCAAGCCTAAATTTCACCCCTACTGGTTGTATAGGTAGCCTAGAGCTGTTATACAACCATTTGGTCTTAACGGCAGGCCACACTATTTTTTTGCCAACACAGAACTTTCTGGCGCTAGATTTCCGACAAGACAAAACTTTCTGGCGCTAAGTTTCCACGAACACAAAACTTTCTGGCGCTAAGTTTCCACGAACACAAAACTTTCTGGCGCTAGGTTTCCACAAAAGCAGGACTTTCTGGCGCTAGGTTTCCGACAAAACAAAACTTTCTGGCGCTAAGTTTCCACGAACACAAACTTTCTGGCGCTAGGTTTCCACGAACATAAACTTTCTGCGCTAGGTTTCCACGAACACACAAACTTTCTGGCGCTAGGTTTCCACGAACACAAAACTTTCTGGCGCTAGGTTTCCACGAACACAAAACTTTCTGGCGCTAGGTTTCCGACAACACAACTTTCTGGCGCTAAGTTTCCGACAACACAAAACTTTCTGGCGCTAGTTTCCGACAACACAAAACTTTCTGGCGCTAAGTTTATACAAACAATTTTCTGGCGGCAAGTTGAATTGAACTTTTCTGTCTTCATTCACTTAGCTTGTAACCATGTTACTGTTTATACCTGGTAGTAGACTATATTTCATGGCCTTTAGTAGAATGCAAAGCTTACTGAAACAGAGCAATGCTGTTGGAATTTTACTAGTATAACTGCAACAAACTAATGAGACGAAGTCTTCGAAAAAATGATACGACTTGAATGAGCCTTTACAAGTGCGTTTTTTAAAGTTCTGAGCTGAAATAACAATATTTCTTTTTAATTTGGATTTTAAAAAAAATTTAAGGGAGAGAAAACCATAGGCGGCTGTAGATTATGAATTAAATGTCATATTCAGCTATGCTTTCCAGAACTGGTCTATAAATAAATATGGCGTTTCTAATGCTAACTTTGATCTGTCTGACATTCTGTAAATGTGGGGAACGTGACTGGGTGCAGCTGGAGAATAATCAAAAACCACGAAACAGGAAATTAAAATCACATTTTTGAAGGTGCTGTTGAAGCCGTTACTTACCAAGATCTCTGTATACACCTTTCCGTTTTGTTTCAGGGTGACGATAACTGGAGAAAACCTTCCGGCAGAGTGTGGTGTCCGAGAGTCTGAGTTGTGGAAGTGAGGTCCATCTCGCAAGGTTCTAAGGCATCCATCGAGCTCAGGTCTGACAAGTCAATCTCCAGTTTTCAGAAATAAAATCGATTATAAATGGAACAAGACAGAAAATTTTAAGATCCCAGTTCCACTTAAAAAAACTGGCTCGTCTGATATTTGAATCACTAGTTTCTTTAATAAAGAGTGAAAGAGAGAGAGAGAGAGAGAGAGAGAGAGAGAGAGAGAGAGAGAGAGAGAGAGAGAGAGAGAGAGAGAGAGAGAGAGACTCGGGGTTTTAAATCCCCTGGAAGAAACACCTGGTGTTGTGTTGAAATCTCATCTCATCATCAGAACTACCCTGTTCTGGAAAGCGTCCCTAGAAGTAACTGGCTGTGATCAGAGTAACCAGGAATAGAAACAGGAATGGAAATAAAACAAATCACGAGAAAGCTTTTTATTGTGCACTTTTGTTGATATGCGCTCATTGGAAACATCGCGAACCGCAGGATTTGCAATCAATACATCAAAAATATATGTAAGATGCACAGGCATTGGCTTTCTCACGCACGTCATTAGCGCTAGACAGAGAGATAAATTATGGAATCAGAGAGAAAGAAACTCTGGGCATAGTTTTTGCACTTCACAAATTTTCAAAACAC
This sequence comes from Elysia crispata, assembly GCA_033675545.1. Taxonomy (NCBI): domain Eukaryota; kingdom Metazoa; phylum Mollusca; class Gastropoda; family Plakobranchidae; genus Elysia; species Elysia crispata. Next base: position 401,452 of record JAWDGP010002150.1, on the reverse strand, counting down.
CTCCCCATGCGACCCTTTTATATCTAGACTAATCACAAACGAAGTATCGTTCTTGAATCAGAATAAAAGCCGCAGCGCTGCACTTACTAGATGGGCACTATCAGTACAACTAATAAGTGACATGAACATCGTCGTGAGTGATGCGCTGCGTCGTATTTACCAACGTATTGGCAACAACAATATTTTAAATGTAGAATCTCTAACAACTGATAATTAAAATATAAACATGTTGCGGACATACAAATAATTAAGATAGAATGGACGTAACACTTTCCAGAATTTTGACACGTATGAAAGATTGCACAAGTGATGATGAACGTTTTGTCTGCATTATCTGTAACGAAATATATCTTTTTCGATAAAAAGATTGTGCAAAAGTGTGCTTAACATAAAAGATACTGTTGTATGCCACAAAAGTTTGGAAACAAGTAACTATGATTAAACTATTCAAATGTAATCTATAATTATAAATTAAATTTATACTAATCTTCTTGAAACTACAAGAGTTGAACTATGTTTTAACCACGTTTTTGTATCGCGTATGTTTCATTAACAAATGAATTCCCACTCTCGTGATAATTGATTTGTTTAAGGGGGGATGGTCGATGTCATGGTCACCCCACCTCATTGGTCATCTATACATAAAGATCTTATAGATTGTATTTTAATCAAATAAGCTATTGAACTAGATACTTATTTGAATTCTAATCCGAAGCCATACTACGATTGAACACTTATATTGTTTTTTTGTTTGAAAAGAACGCAACCAATCGTATGCGATCTAAGCTAAAGGAGAGAGTACTCAATAGTCGTCATACAAAGTTGAGACGGAAAACTTAGTCAGTGGACCTATAACTCTCGAAGAACACAGTCAGATTTAGAGACAGAGGAGACTAATTACAGACGTAGCAATGTAGCATATGTTCTTTCCATGTGTTCTTTGAGGAATGACACTTCTGCATTGGGCAATATGATGTCATGAGGTGGGAGAGGTTGACGTTCCTCAAATTTGAGCTCTATATTGTGTAGAATATTTCCCTCCAATGAGAAATATTACAATAACTTCCTGTCGAGAGGTTTAAGAAATTATTGGCGATAGATTTTCTACAGCTGTGCAAAGTGTATTCCAACTCTATTTGTTTAAAGAAAGTGGATAAGCTGATAAACTAAGTCATTACCGATAAGCTGTGATTCTTCTAAACTAAAATACGTCATTATTGATTCTACATTGCCATATAAAGCACGTCCTAGAGGCACGAACTGTTAACCATAAGTTCTATGGTTGATTTAAGATATATTTTGATCGCTGGTTGTGCAGTTACATTTTGTGAAAACTGATAACACGATGTATTGAACTTAAATCTCCGTCAAACGGTCATGTGACCTACATTTCTTGGAATTATTTATCGTGTGATATTGTCATTTTTACATGTTTGGAATAGCAGGTAGCCTCATTTTAAAAATCTTCTGATGTTAACATGAGACATCTAAAAAATTGACAGTAAGTAAGCTGCAAGCTAAATTCTATTCTGTATCCTTGAATTGTTTGCACGTCAACATAAGATGATACTTATAGGACTTTGTTGGCAAAAGAGTTACATATATATGAAACTGTGAATTGTAAAGTTTGTGTTTGATAATTGCACAATCGACACACGTATACGATGTACAGTCGATCTGCACAGGATGAGAGAGGCATGAGGAAATGTGCCAAACACGAGACGGTGGAAGAGGAAGGGAGTAGCAGGGATGTGTACATACGAAGAGCGAACAAGAATCACCAGCTGTCATCACCTGGTTCAAGATAGCCCAGCTGACATCAGCCAAATGACATAATTCTTGTCCAAGATTGCGCAACTTAAATCACACAAATCAAAAAGTCCTGGTTCAAGATACCCCAGTTGACATCACTCTGTCAAATATGGAGGAGATCCTTCGTGAGATCAACGAGACTTCTATTGAAACACGACGCTGTTTCTGTTAGAGGGTTACCTGTAGACACCACCAAAGGCAGTAGGATGTTACTATGTTTGGCATAGATTATAAGTGTTGTGCATTCTTCCATAGGTGTAATATATGTAGTTTGGTTTCTTACCCATTTATAAGAAATCAACAAATGACACAAGAGTATATAGAGCTAGACCACGACTAGGAGTCTTATCAAGTACCCTGTAAACTGAGTGGAGGAGGATAACATGGAGGATAACACGACGTGAGGTCTAAATTCCTGCTGGTTCTACTGCTCTTGACATCTATGGCGTAGAGGCTATGCGAGAGCGAGGGTTACCTGTAGACACTTGCCGAAAGCAGTATGATGTTGCTATGTTTAGAATAGAAGATGAGTGGTGCAATATATGTCGTTTGTTTTCTTACCCATTTGTAACAAATCGACAAACGACCCGAAAGTATATAAAGGGAGTAGATCAGGTGTAGATCAGGGACCCTTTAAACTGAGTGAACGAGGATAACATGGAGGATACGAACTCGTAGTGGTTCCATGTACTCGACCCAGTCAAGATTTTCTAATGTTCAATGAAGCGAAGATATCGGTAACCCGGTGTTAATGTCTGTCCAAGTCATAGACTGACCTGGTCTCAAGAGGGAGACCGATAAAAATTTCAAACTTCAATGTTAGCCATGTAGGCATAGACGGGTCAAAGTTGACGGTCCTTACCATAAGAGAAGAAATAAACTACCATTAATATTAACCTTCCGATTACAAGAAAAATTTCGTTTAAAAAAAAGTTTGGATTCACCGAAAAAAGCGAAACACAAAAAAGATACAATTAACCTCCATTTTGTTTTTTGTAAAACAACATTCAATACTGTTCAAACCTTTAATTGTTGGATATTTAAGCTCGATAATGAGAGCATTGGATGTGATTTGTCAGGCTGACTGGACAATCAATAATTTTAAATAGTTCGCAGTAATTATCAGTGGATGTCATGCAAACTGTGTTAATGTCAATTTCAGATGCTTGGTGTCTCTCTGTTTAAAAAAGCAGGTAGCCTCATTATTAAAAAATCTTATGAAATGATCTTTACATGAGGCACCTAAAAATTGACAGTATGTAAGCTGAAAACTGATACTGTTTTGTATAATTGAGTTGTTCGCACATCAACATAAAATGACGTAACTCATAGGCTTTTGTCCACAAGGGTTAAATATATATATATATATATATATATATATATATATATATATATATATATATATATATATATATATATATATATATATACCAGAAAAAAAGCGTGTGCAAACTTTGTTTGGAAGAAAAATATTAAATTTTAACCAAAGCTCCCTCCCTAAACAAAGGATTGAGATTTTCTCTCACTGCGTGCACAGACAACGTTTCCTGCAGTTAAACGTAAACACAAACCACCGGCCATTACCCACAGCCATCTCAAGAGAGGCTCGCGGGATCGAAATTCTGGCAAACCAAGATTTAAACAGGGTAATCAATTTTGTTCTTATCATTTTATATATACGACCAACACACGGATACAATATGCGCACAAGGTGGCAGAGCGATGAGGAAATGAGGCAAAGAGGAGAAGGCGGAAGAGGCAAAGAGTAGCAGGAATGTTTACTTACAAAGTGAGAGCTGGAATGACCTAACCTTGGCTCAAGATAGCCCAGCTGAGTTCACCCAAATGACCTGACCATGGTTCAAGATAGCCCAGCTGACATCACTGTGGCAGATGTGGAGAACATCCTCCGCCAGGTTAACGAGACTGCTCTTGACAAAGGAATGACATAAATCACAAGGTTATGATCGTAAAAGATTTAAATGTATATGAAACTGCGGTTTGCAAAGTTCGTGTATACTAATTGAGGAAATGAGGCAAAGACGAGTTGACGGAAGAGGAATGGAGTAGCAGGAATGTTTACCTACAAAGAGAGAGCAAGAATGGCCTAAACCTGGTTAAAGGTAGCCCAACTGACATCACCCAAATGACCTGGCCTTGGTTCAAGATAGCCCAGCTGACATCACTGTGGCAGATGTGGAGAACATCCTCCGCCAGGTTAACGAGACTGCTCTTGACAAACGAATGACATAAATCACAAGGTTATGATCGTAAAAGATTTAAATGTATAATTTTATGAAACTGCGGTTTGCAAAATTCGTGTATACTAATTGAGGATATGAGGCAAAGACGAGATGATGGAAGAGGAACTGAGTAGCAGGAATCTTTGCCTACAAAGAGAGAGCTGGAATGGCCTAAACCTGGTTCAAGATAGCCCACCTGACATCACCCAAATGACCTAAACCTGGTCCAAGACAGCCCAGCTGACATAACCCAAATGACCTGACCCTGGCTCAAGACAGCCCAGCTGATATCACCCAAATGACCTGACCCTTGTTCAAGATAGCCCAGCTGACATCACCCATATGATCTGACCCTTGTTCAAGATAGCCCAGCTGACATCACCCAAATGACCTGACCCTGGTTCAAGACAGCCCAGCTGACATCACTGTGGCAGATGTGGAGAACATCCTCCGCCAGGTTAACGAGGCTGCTCTTGACAAACGAATGACATAAATCACAAGGTTATGATCGTAAAAGATTTAAATGTATAATTTTATGAAACTGCGGTTTGCAAAGTTCCTGTATACTAATTGAGGATATGAGGCAAAGACGAGATGACGGAAGAGGAACTGAGTAGCAGGAATGTTTACCTACAAAGAGAGAGCTGGAATGGCCTAAACCTGGTTCAAGATAGCCCAGCTGACATCACCCAAATGACCTAAACCTGGTCCAAGACAGCCCAGCTGACATAACCCAAATGACCTGACCCTGGCTCAAGACAGCCCAGCTGATATCACCCAAATGACCTGACCCTTGTTCAAGATAGCCCAGCTGACATCACCCAAATGACCTGACCCTGGTTCAAGATAGCCCAGCTGACATCACTGTGGCAGATGTGGAGAACATCCTCCGCCAGGTTAACGAGACTCCTACTGACACACGACGTGAGGTCTGTATTCCTGCTGTTTCTACTACTCTTGACATCTATGGCGCACAGGCTATGCGAGAGCGAGGGTTACCTGTAGACACTTGCCGAAAGCAGTGCGATGTTGCTATGTTTGGCTTAGAAGATGAGAGGTGCAATATATGTCGTTTGTTTTCTTACCCATTTGTAACAAATCGACAAACGACCCGAAGGAATATAAAGGGAGTAGATCAGGTGTAGATCAGGGACCCTTTAAACTGAGTGAACGAGGACAACATGGAGGATAAGAACTCATAGTGGTTCCATGTACTCGACCCAGTAAAGATTTTCTAATGTTCAATGAAGCGAGGATATCGGTAACCCAGTGTCAATGTCTTTATTTTCCGATTCCAAGAAAAAACTTTGTTGAAAAAAAAAGTTTGGATTCACCAAAAAAAGCGAAACACAAATAAAGATTAACTGGACACATTAACATTTTTAAACTCCATTTTATTTTTTGTAAAACACAACCTTCAATACTGTTCAAACTTTTCATTGTTGGGCGTTTAAGCTCGATAATGAGAGCATTGGATGTGATCTATCAGGCTGACTGGACATTCAATAATTTTAAGCAGTTCGCAGTGATTATCAGTGGATATCATGCAAACTGTGTTAATGTCATTTTCAGATGTTTGGTGTCTCTCTGTTTAAAATAGCAGGTAGCCTCATGCATTAAAAATCTTATGAAATGATCTTTACATGAGGCACCTAATATTTGACAGTATGTAAGCTGTAAACTAAATACTATTTTGTATCATTGAATTATTGGCACATCAACATAAGATGCCATAACTCATAAGATTTTGTTCGCAGGAGTTACATATATATATATATATCAGTTCTGTCTTTATTCAACATATGGATCTTTCTCACTGGTCCGTAACGGAGAAGTGTGAAACAAGGGGGGAGGAATGGAGAACGGATACGACGCAAGGAAATAAGAAAGAAAGGCAAGAACTGACATCAGAGAACAAATGCAAGAATATTTTAAACCACCTTTATCTTCCATGTTTTAAAGCCAGGTTCAGTGATTCCAGCATCAGAAGGAATCGTGAGAGGTGGTGGTTTGTATATTCTGTGTGGGGTGTTGAGCACCCGAGGAAAGACTATAAGATTTTTAGAGTTGAGTAGCAAGTCTTTCACACACGAGAATACAATTTTAAACTCTTATAGATCTCAGTTCTGCTTTTATTCAAAATATGGATCTTTCGCACTGGTCTGTAACGGAGGAGAAGTGTGAAACAAGGGGGGGGGGGATGGAAAACGGATAAGACGCAAAGAAATGAGAAAAAAAGGCAAGAACTGACATCAGAGAACAAATGCAAAAATATTTTAAACCACCTTTATCTTCCATGTTTTAAAGCCAGGTTCAGTGATTCCAGCATCAGAAGGAATCGTGAGAGGTTGTGGTTTGTATATTCTGTGCGCGGTGTTGATAGGAATTTTGTATTTCTCACATGAGTCATGAAATTATCTACAAAAGACAATGTGTCCTTGAGAATCAAGTTAATTCTGAGACCATTTGTAATCTTTAACCTTTTTGTGGAAATTGATTAACCGTTTCGTGCTATTTGAGAACTTTCCAGTCACGTGACAATCGTTTACATAAAAAAGGCCAGTAAGTATGATATTCTCTTATGCAGATAGAAAACATCATTGTCAATTGTTAGGCTGAGCTGTTTCACAGTGTGAATGGTTACCTTAAACGTTTACATCACTCTCTTAAGTTCCTCACTTGCATTTGCTTCTTTTTGAAAGCTTTTTTCTGTCATGATTCTTTAAAGATATCTAATTGTCGTTAGAGAAAAGTTATCAAGTCTCCAACTGATTTCTGAGAACGACTTAATTGCTAGTTAAATTATTATTACTGCTTAGTCTTGAGCAAGAGAAAATATTAAAGAAACGATTTATTGTTCTCAAGTCAGTAGCATATCAAAATAACTTGGAAGGGTGATGCCTCTTCTCCAGGCACTGCAATGTTTGTGTTTGTATATTTTTGCTTTCAGCAAGAGATTTAAAGTTGTCACTTGTTCTCGTTTTAGGTATTTTACATTACTTATCGCAAGGATCTAGTCTCGCCCTGAATGTCTTCTACGGTATTTTGGGGAGTTTTGCTTCTCATGTTTACATCTACCCTCGTCTCAAGATCCTGACTACCAGGATCTAGATGTGCGTGTATTGTGCTACAAATGTAGTATTTGTCATGACAAATGAGAAGTGAGGATAATCAAAATGGATATCGAAGGGCTCAGTCACCGCGAAAAAATAGGTGAAGGAGAGAGAGATCGAAATTATGTCATGAGAAAATGGTTAGGTGGAAAGGAAAAAAGGTGAAGCAGAAATAGCAGAGCAAAGGATTAGAGCAAGCAAAATCCTCACCAGCTTGACTGTTTGCATGCTCCAAAATATCAAGGGTGTCCAGTGAATCTAAACTTTAAAAAAAAATTTTCGAAAGATTGGAAGAAAATGAGAGTGAGCGATTCGAGGTTGTTCATTGTCCAGAGGGACAAGTGAAAGATAAAACTATAACTTGCCAAATCCTAGTCTTATTGAAAATTGAAAATGAAAAAGTAATAAGCAAAAAACTAGAACATGAGGTGCGCAGACCCAGCAGAGGCTGACAATGTTCAACTAACAGCGTGAAACAGCAGCCGAGGAAAGACTGAAAGATTTTAATAGTTGAGTAGAAAGTCTTTCACACAAGAGATTACAATTTTAAACACTTATAGATCTCAGTTCTGTCTTTATTCAACATATGGATCTTTCTCACTGGTCCGTAACGGAGAAGTGTGAAACAAGGGGGGAGGAATGGAGAACGGATACGACGCAAGGAAATAAGAAAGAAAGGCAAGAACTGACATCAGAGAACAAATGCAAGAATATTTTAAACCACCTTTATCTTCCATGTTTTAAAGCCAGGTTCAGTGATTCCAGCATCAGAAGGAATCGTGAGAGGTGGTGGTTTGTATATTCTGTGTGGGGTGTTGATAGAAATTTTGTATTTCTCACATGAGTCATGAAATTATCTACAAAAGACAATGTGTCCTTGAGAACCGAGTTAATTTTGAGACCATTTGTAATCTTTAACCTTTTTGTGGAAATTGATTAACCGTTTTGTGCTATTTGAGAACTTTCCAGTCACGTGACAATCGTTTACATAATAAAGGCCAGTAAGTATGATATTCTCTTATGCTGATAGAAAACATCATTTTCAATTGTTAGGCTGAGCTGTTTCACAGTGTGAATGGTTACCTTAAACTTTTACATCACTCTCTTAAATTCCTCACTTGCATTTGCTTCTTTTCGAAAGCTTTTTTCTCTCATGATTCTTTAAAGATATCTATTTGTCGTTAAAGAAAAGTAATCAAGTCTCAAAATGAATTCTGAGAACGGCTTATGTGCTAGTTAAATTACCATTACTGCTTAGTCTTGAGCAAGAGAAAATATTAAAGAAACGATTAATTGTTCTCAAGTCAGTAGCATATCAAAATAACTTGGAAGGGTGATGCCTCTTCTCCAGGCACTGCAATGTTTGTGTTTGTATATTTTTGCTTTCAGCAAGAGATTTAAAGTTGTCCCTTGTTCTCGTTTTCGGTATTTTACATTACTTATCGTGAGGATCTATTCTCGCCCTGAATGTCTTCTACGGTATTTTGGAGAGTTTTGCTTCTCAGGTTTACATCTACCCTCGTCTCTAGATCCTGACTACCAGGATCTAGATGTGCGTGTATTGTGCTACAGTTGTAGTATTTGTTCATGACAAATGAACGGAGAAGATAACTGAGAAGTGATGACAATCAAAATAGACATCGAAGGGCTCAGTCACCGGGAAAAAAAAGGTGAAGGAGAGAGAGATCGAAATTATGTCATGAGAAAATGGTCAGGCGGAAAGGAAAAAAGGTGAAGCAGAAATAGCAGAGCAAAGGATTACAGCAAGCAAAATCCTCACCAGCTTGACTGTTTGCATGCTCCAAAATATCAAGGGTGTCCAGTGAATCTAAACTTTAAAAAAAAATTTTCGAAAGATTGGAAGAAAATGAGAGTGAGCGATTCGAGGTTGTTCATTGTCCAGAGGGACAAGTGAAAGATAAAACTATAACTTGCCAAATCCTAGTCTTATTGAAAATTGAAAATGAAAAAGTAATAAGCAAAAAACTAGAACATGAGGTGCGCAGACCCAGCAGAGGCTGACAATGTTCAACTAACAGCGTGAAACAGCAGCCGAGGAAAGACTGAAAGATTTTAATAGGTGAGTAGAAAGTCTTTCACACAGGAGAATACAAATTTAAACGCTTGTAGATCTCAGTTCTGTCTTTATTCAACATATGGATCTTTCGCACTGGTCTGTAACGGAGGAGAAGTGTGAAACAAAGGGAGGGGGGGGGGATGGAGAACGGATACGACGCAAAGAAATGAGAAAGAAAGGCAAGAACTGACATCAGAGAACAAATGCAAGAATATTTTAAACCACCTTTATCTTCCATGTTTTAAAGCCAGGTTCAGTGATTCCAGCATCAGAAGGAATCGTGAGAGGTTGTGGTTTGTATATTCTGTGTGGGGTGTTGATAGGAATTTTGTATTTCTCACATGAGTCATGAAATTATCTACAAAAGACTATGTGTCCTTGAGAACCGAGTTAATTCTGAGACCATTTGTAATCTTTAACCTTTTTGTGGAAATTGATTAACCGTTTTGTGCTATTTGAGAACTTTCCAGTCACATGACAATCGTTTACATAATAAAGGCCAGTAAGTATGATATTCTCTTATGCTGATAAAAAACATCATTTTCAATTGTTAGGCTGAGCTGTTTCACAGTGTGAATGGTTACCTTAAACTTTTACATCACTCTCTTAAATTCCTCACTTGCATTTGCTTCTTTTCGAAAGCTTTTTTCTCTCATGATTCTTTAAAGATATCTATTTGTCGTTAAAGAAAAGTAATCAAGTCTCAAAATGAATTCTGAGAACGGCTTAATTGCTAGTTAAATTACCATTACTGCTTAGTCTTGAGCAAGAGAAAATATTAAAGAAACGATTAATTGTTCTCAAGTCAGTAGCATATCAAAATAACTTGGAAGGGTGATGCCTCTTCTCCAGGCACTGCAATGTTTGTGTTTGTATATTTTTGCTTTCAGCAAGAGATTTAAAGTTGTCCCTTGTTCTCGTTTTAGGTATTTTACATTACTTATCGTCAGAATCTATTCTCGCCCTGAATGTCTTCTACGGTATTTTGGAGAGTTTTGCTTCTCATGTTTACATCTACCCTCGTCTCTAGATCCTGACTACCAGGATCTAGATGTGCGTGTATTGTGCTACAGTTGTAGTATTTGTTCATGACAAATGAACGGAGAAGATAACTGAGAAGTGAAGACAATCAAAATGGATATCGAAGGGCTCAGTCACCGGGAAAAAAAAGGTGAAGGAGAGAGAGATCGAAACTATGTCATGAAAAAATGGTCAGGCGCATAGGAAAAAAAGGTGAAGCAAAAATAGCAGAGCAAAGGATTAGAGCAAGCAAAATTCTCACCAGCTTGACTGTTTGCATGCCCCAAAATATCAAGGGTGTTCAGTGAATCTAGACTTTAAAAAAAAAATTCGAACGATTGGAAGAAATCAATGAGAGTGAGCGTCTCTGGGGTTGTTTATTGTTTAGATGGACAAGTGAAAGATAAAACTATAATTTGCCAAATCCTAGTCTTATTGAAAACTGAAAATGAAAAAGTAATAAGCAAAAAAACTAGAACATGAGGTGCGCAGACCCAGCAGAGGCTGACAATGTTCAACTAACAGCGTGAAACAGCAGCCGAGGAAAGACTGAAAGATTTTAATAGGTGAGTAGAAAGTCTTTCACACAGGAGAATACAAATTTAAACGCTTGTAGATCTCAGTTCTGTCTTTATTCAACATATGGATCTTTCTCACTGGTCTGTAACGGAGGAGAAGTGTGATACAAAGGGGGGGGGGGGGGGTTGAGAACGGATACGACGCAATGAGATGAGGAAGAAAGGCAAGAACTGACATCAGGGAACAAATGCAAGAATATTTTAAACCACCTTTATCTTCCATGTTTTAAAACCAGGTTCAGTGATTCCAGCATCAGAAGGAATCGTGAGAGGTTGTGGTTTGTATATTCTGTGTGCGGTGTTGATAGGAATTTTGTATTTCTCACATGAGTCATGAAATTATCTACAAAACAATGTGTCCTTGAGATCCAAGTCAATTCGTAGACCATTTGTAATCTTTAACCTTTTTGTGGAAATTGATTAACCGTTTTGTGCTATTTGAGAACTTTCCAGTCACGTGACAATCGTTTACATAATAAAGGCCAGTAAGTATGATATTCTCTTATGCTGATAGAAAACATCATTCTCAATTGTTAGGCTGAGCTGTTTCACAGTGTGAATGGTTACCTTAAACGTTTACATCACTCTCTTAAGTTCATCACTTGCATTTGCTTCTTTTCGAAAGCTTTTTTCTATCATGATTCTTGAAAGATATCTATTTGTTGGTAAAGAAAAGTAATCAAGTCTCCAACTGAATTCTGACAACAACTTAAGTGCTAGTTAAATTACCATTACTGCTTAGTCTTGAGCAAGAGAAAATATTAAAGAAACGATTTATTGTTCTCAAGTCAGTAGCATATCAAAATAACTTGGAAGGGTGATGCCTCTTCTCCAGGCACTGCAATGTTTGTGTTTGTATATTTTTGCTTTCAGCAAGAGATTTAAAGTTGTCCCTTGTTCTCGTTTTAGGTATTTTACATTACTTATCGTAAGGATCTATTCTCGCCCTGAATGTCTTCTACGGTATTTTGGGGAGTTTTGCTTCTCATGTTTACATCTACCCTCGTCTCTAGATCCTGACTACCAGGATCTAGATGTGCGTGTATTGTGCTACAGTTGTAGTATTTGTCATGACAAATGAACGGAGAAGATAACTGAGAAGTGAAGACAATCAAAATGGATATCGAAGGGCTCAGTCACAGGGGGGAAAAAAGGTGAAGGAGAGAGAGATCGAAACTATGTCATAAAAAAAATGTCAGGCGGATAGGAAAAAAGGTGAAGCAGAAATAGCAGAGTAAAAGATTAGAGCAAGCAAAATCCTCACCAGCTTGACTATTTGCATGCTCCAAAATATCAAGGGTATCCAGTGAATCTAGACTTTAAAAAAAACTTTCGAACGATTGGAAGAAATCAATGAGAGTGAGCGACTCGAGGTTGTTTATTGTCCAGAGGGACAAGTGAAAGATAAAACTATAACTTGCCAAATCCTAGTCTTATTGAAAACTGAAAATGAAAAAGTAATAAGCAAAAAACTAGAACATGAGGTGCGCAGACCCAGCAGAGGCTTAAAATGTTCAACTGACAGCGTGAAACAGCAGCCGAGGAAAGACTGAAAGATTTTAATAGTTGAGTAGAAAGTCTTTCACACAGGAGAATACAAATTTAAACGCTTGTAGATCTCAGTTCTGTCTTTATTCAACATATGGATCTTTCGCACTGGTCCGGAACGGAGGAGAAGTGTGAGACAAGGGGGGAATGGGGAACGGATACGACGCAAAGAAATCAGAAAGAAAGGCAAGAACTGACATCAGAGAGCAAATGCAAGGATATTTTAAACCACCTTTATCTTCCATGTTTTAAAGCCAGGTTCAGTGATTCCAGCATCAGAAGTCAGCGTGAGAGGTTGTGGTTTGTATATTCTGTGTGCGGTGTTGATAGGAATTTTGTATTTCTCACATGAGTCATGAAATTATCTACAAAAGACAATGTGTCCTTGAGAACCAAGTTAATTCTAAGACCATTTGTAATCTTTAACCTTTTTGTGGAAATTGATTAACCGTTTCGTGCTATTTGAGAACTTTCCAGTCACGTGACAATCGTTTACATTATAAAGGCCAGTAAGTATGATATTCTCTTATGCTGATAGAAAACATCATTGTCAATTGTTAGGCTGAGCTGTTTCACAGTGTGAATGGTTACCTTAAACGTTTACATCACTCTCTTAAATTCCTCACTTGCATTTGCTTCTTTTCGAAAGCTTTTTTCTCTCATGATTCTTTAAAGATATCTAGTTGTCGTTAAAGAAAAGTAATCAAGTCTCCAACTGAATTCTGAGAACGACTTAATTGCTAGGTAAATTACCATTACTGCTTAGTCTTGAGCAAGAGAAAATATTAAAGAAACGATTTATTGTTCTCAAGTCAGTAGCATATCAAAATAACTTGGAAGGGTGATGCCTCTTCTCCAGGCACTACAATGTTTGTGTTTGTATATTTTTGCTTTCAGCAAGAGATTTAAAGTTGTCCCTTGTTCTCGTTTTAGGTATTTTACATTGCTTATCGCAAGGATCTAGTCTCGCCCTGAATGTCTTTTACGGTATTTTGGGGAATTTTGCTTCTCATGTTTACATCTACCCTCCTCTCTAGATCCTGACTACCAGGATTTAGATGTGCGTGTATTGTGCTACAGTTGTAGTATTTGTTCATGACAAATGAACGGAGAAGATAACTATAAGTGATGACAATCAAAATGGATATCGAAGGGCTCAGTCACCGCGAAAAAATAGGTGAAGGAGAGAGAGATCGAAATTATGTCATGAGAAAATGGTTAGGTGGAAAGGAAAAAAGGTGAAGCAGAAATAGCAGAGCAAAGGATTAGAGCAAGCAAAATCCTCACCAGCTTGACTGTTTGCATGCTCCAAAATATCAAGGGTGTCCAGTGAATCTAGACTTTAAAAAAGATTTTTCGAACGATTGGAAGAAAGCAATGAGAGTGAGCGTCTCTGGGGTTGTTTATTGTCCAGAGGGACAAGTGAAAGATAAAACTATTACTTGCCAAAACCTAGTCTTATTAAAAACTGAAAATGAAAAAGTAATAAGCAAAAAAACTAGAACATGAGGTGCGCAGACCCAGCGGAGGCTGAAAATGTTCAACTGACAGCGTGAAACAGCAGCCGAGGAAAGACTGAGAGATTGTAATAGTTGAGTAGAAAGTCTTTCACACAAGAGATTACAATTTTAAACACTTATAGATCTCAGTTCTGTCTTTATTCAACATATGGATCTTTCTCACTGGTCCGTAACGGAGAAGTGTGAGACAAGGGGGGAATGGGGAACGGATACGACGCAAGGAAATAAGTAAGAAACGCAAGAAATGACATCAGAGAACAAATAAGCAACAATATTTTAAACCACCTTTATCTTCCATGTTTTAAAGCCAGGTTCAGTGATTCCAGCATTAGAAGGAATCGTGAGAGGTTGTGGTTTGTATACTCTCAGTGGGGTGTGATAAGAATTTTGTATCTCACATGTCATGAAATCATCTACAAAAGACAATGTGTCCTTAAGAAATAAATTAAATCTCCTTGAATTGTTGAGGAAGGAAAACTTTCTATCATCGCGGTTTATCGCGGTCGCATTGGCATTATTGTGGCCACAATTTTGGGCCTACCTGCACTTTTCCGCATTTTTTAGAGTTTTCACTAAAAAAAGTTATTTTTCGGTAAAATATTGTCTGATTGATTTTTTTTTAAATACCACCTGCAACACTTGGAGTTTTTGAAAGGCTTCGCAGCGGAGGAGGAAAACCACTGTGGTCGGATGGCTCGAGATTTCCTGAAACTTATCCAGGACATGCTCACTTGCCCGGTGGAACTTCTGACTTTAAAGGCTGAGATGAGCTTTATCGTCCAATACAGTGAGGCCTTTGTCCAAACAACAGATGCTTTTCAAAGCCAGGAACCAATAGAGGTGAAGGTATGTTTGTTTAGCATAGAGCCTGTATAATTTATTACAAATACTACCAGGTACGCCTATGTACGTTGTCAGAAGTTCTTTTATCAATTGAATACATAAGTACTGAATTTCTTATCCTCTTAACCTTCTAGATTCAAGCCAAAGGAAAGTAGCCTCAAGGTTTGCACATTCTCGAACACCAACCAAAAACTAATCAAGTGGACCTGGTGATTCTGACGATGTGGGTGGTGTGGTTCTGGTTTTTTTGTTTTGTTTTTTATTGGTGTCAACAACTCTTAAATTCTCTTTCTCTTTTCGATTTTATTGCCCTAGCAAAAAAACACGAGAACAAACGGTTCGGATACCCAAAAGGCCCTCTCCCGGATCCAGATCTGCCGGATTCTGATGATCAATCGGACCCCCAAAAACTGACCCTGATCCAAGATATGCCACCTGACATCAGTCTGGCAGATGTTGAGAAACATCTTCCACCAGGTTAACGAGACTCCTATTGGCAAACGACGTGGGTTCTGTGCTCCTGCGGCTTCTACTACTCTTGACATCTATGCCTCTCAGGCTATGCGAGGGAGAGAATTACCTGATGATACTCGCCAAAGGCATTATGATGTTCTATATTTTGCATAGAAGATAAGTGATGGGCGTTCTTCCATAGGTGTATTATATTTAGTTTATTTCCTTACTCAGTCAGAACAAATCGACAAATGACCCGGGCTTATGTAGAGCTATACCACGACCAAAAGTCAATCAGGGGCCATGTAAACTGAGTGGACGAGGATTACATGGAGGATAAAAAAGTCAAGGTGGTTCAATGAAATGGACAAATCAAGTTTTTCTAATGTTCAAAGAGGAGACAATATAGGTAAACCGGTGTTAAGTGTCTCTATCTGTCCTAGTGATACAATGTCCTGGTCTCAGATAGTCGGACCAATATAAAGTCCAAACTCAAATGTTAGCCATGTAGGCACAGACTGGCCAAACTACACGTACCTTACCGTAAGAGAAGAGAGAAGCTTTCATTAATATCAAAAGGACCGATAGGGGGAAGAATTTGTGTCGAAAAAAAAATTGGATTCACTGAAAACACAAGAAATATACAATTAACTGGTGACTTTGTGTATTTGTAAACTCCATTGTCGTTTTTTAAAACCAAACCATTAGATTTTGTTTGAACCTTTTTTTCATGTTTATTCTCTAAAATGAGAGCTATGGATGCAGTCAGTCAGGCTGACTGGATAATCCATAGTTTTCAATAAATCGCAGTAATTATTACTGGATTTTCTGCAAACTGTTATAATGTCATTTCAGATGTTTGGTTGCCCCTTGTGTTAAAAATAGCAGTTTAAAACGTGTATCTACAAAGAGAGAGCAAATTTGATCTCAACGCCTGGCAGCGATCTTCTTCCATGCCTTAAAACTGGCAGGCTCAACAGCTCGGAGGATCGAGTGTAGAGCAAAACTATCTGACCTCGACTTATCCTCGTTCCAATGTTTCTGTAAGAAGCAATATTTTTTTTCAAACAACCAGATCTATGGTCAAATAATAACGGCAAGCACCACACAAAGTTTATATTATAAGAGAAATAAAATTAGAATACGGGCAAGACAGATTGAAACATTACTTCAACATTATTTAACACTTAACATCTATAGCAAGTTACCTGACCTCATACACTAATAGGTCGAGCCTCACGGAAGTATCTTCCAGATCTGACAGGAGCACTATTACATGCACAAGAAATCATCACATCCAAGTAATAGCCCTGAGGCCATGATTAACAAAATCAGAAGGCTGAAACACGACCATTAGAAACATTATAAAAAACGTTGAGGGGTTACCCCATCTCAAACAAGACATTTCAAAGAAAGGAATCTTCCTTTCCTGCCAGGAATTTGTGAGAACTTCGTTGTTTTTTTGTGTTCGTTCCATGTTGAAAAAAGGACAACTGCAAAAAAAGCATGCCGTTTAACAGCTTGGATTATATTAAAATGTTGCTGTTGGTGATTCTGACGATGTTAGTGGTGGTGGTGGCGATTTTTTATTTTTGTTTTGCTTTTCAGTGCATTTGTTTCAGGCTTTATTTTTTTTTTGTTAGGGTACACCCCTGTTGAATTTTTTTGTTGTTTTCGATGAGTTGTTCACCCCCATCAAACACCACGAGAACAGGAAGTTCGGATAACCAAGAGGCCATCTTCCGGGTGCTCCAGATCTGCCGGTTTGTTTTGACCAGCTGGACACAAATGACCTTTTTATGATCCAAGATATCCCACCTCACACCACTCAAATGAACTAAACCTCGTTCAAGATAGCCCAATGACATCACTCAAATGACCTAACCCTGGTCCAAGACAGCCCAGCTGACATCACTCTGGCAGATGTGGAGGACATCTTTCACCAGATGAACGAGATTCCTACTGACACACGACGCGAGTTTTCTACGCCTGCTGATTCTACTACTCTTGACATCTACGGCGCTCAGGCTATGTGAGAGCGAGGATTACCTGTAGACACTCGCCGCAAGCAGTACGATGTTGCTATGTTTGGCATAGGAGGTAAGTGATGTGCATTGTGTGTCATAGGTGTAATATATGTTGTTTGTTTTCTTAACCATTTGTAACAGATCACTATCCAGAGGACTGGACGACCCAGTGTGACTCATGCCACATAAGAGTGCCCAGGAGACGTGTAGGCCCTTTTATCACGATAACCTTTATCGCTCTAAGTCGTGTGAGGACGGGATGGATCCAAACGTAATCGGCTCCAACCCACGCGTGCTTCTTCAGAACTTTTTATGCCTCCTGTTCCTTTGGGTTTTTTTTTCCTCGTCCCATCTCTCCCTTTCTTCCCCTTTCCCCTTCACCCACCCTCCCCCCACTCACCCCCCTCCCCCCCCCCAAAAAAAAAAAATCCCTTTCTCATTTTCCCCCATAATGGCCTTGTTTCATTGTCACTACAGACCTCGCCTAAACCCTAGTAGCTCAAGCATTCTGTTTACAATATTAAAGGGAAAATTGAAACAAGCATGATGTGTTTTCCACTTGGTTTATGTTAAATGTTGTTTGTGGTGATTCAGGCGATGTTGGTGGTGGTTGTCCTCTTATTTCTTTTGGTTTTTTGTCGTTGTTGATTGTTTTTTGTTTTTTTTTTTTCTTGTAGATAATATTATTATTTCCACAAACGGGTTAAATAGTCTTTGTAATGCAGCTTTCTTTTTGTCCTTCCCCTGAGTGTGGTGATTATGGGCGAATATTTTCTGAACCTCTCTGAAAACAATAGTTCGCATTGAATACAAGTGCAAGATCGATCAAAAATATCTGTGACCATGACCAATGTTTAATCAGAGTCTTAATGTATTTTTTTAGAGAGACAACTGATTGCCTTTCTTTTCAAATATTTTTTCAAAAAGGAAAGAGATTCACT
Organism: Elysia crispata; assembly: GCA_033675545.1. Classification (NCBI taxonomy): domain Eukaryota; kingdom Metazoa; phylum Mollusca; class Gastropoda; family Plakobranchidae; genus Elysia; species Elysia crispata. The sequence continues at coordinate 383,277 of JAWDGP010002150.1, read as the reverse complement.
TTGTTCTAGGACGAAATCCAGAAGAAACAATGCTGTTTTTTGCTTTTCTCTTCAATTTTTAATTTACCAGGAGACAAAAAATTATTTTTTTAACGGATAAAAAAATGCCAGCAGCTTGTACAGACACTCACGGGTTTACTTTAAACAGGTCATTATTTGGGCTGTTTCGAACTATAATATGTCAAATCTTCTTGTCAGTAATTTTAACCAAGACAGAAAGTGGTATCTCAGCAGAACAGATCACAAAATTATTTAAAGCATTTATATTTTATTTCGAAAACAATAATATTTTGCTTCACGTTTATATTGCTTAGATTGAAAGGCATGAAAATGAGCTGAATCAAAAGCTAGTTTGTGTTACTGACCTGCTGCTAAACCTGGGGACTGCGAGGCGGCTCTTCGCTGGACCTCCATACACGGAGCTCAACCTGTGGGTGGACAGTGTGTGGGGACACATCACCTCTGGAATTGTCTGGTCACAGATTCTTCTATCTGGTCCCGACGGCCTGGTGTACTGCATCACGTCATATCAGTTCTCTTCACGTGCAATGGAACTGTTTGGTCCAGCCATTTCTGAAAGGATAGCAGCTCTGGTTATTGTGGACACAGATCAGCCAAATGCTACGCCTCCTGATAAGAGATAATAGGGAAAAAATTGATTTCGTCTAAATAGATTAAGGTAGAATTTGGGTACGTTGGTTTAGTATTTAGTATATCAAGATTTGTTATAGGATGCGACTTGTTATGCCTCAGTTCTTTAGGTATTTTTTTACATTTATCAGCCCAACTTCCTTTAAGCTTAAAAATTGCACGTTTCTTTGTGAAATTGATGCGCTGAACATGCATATGAAGGTTTTATTCGTCGCAAATAAATACTTTTTCAAAGATATAAGCATTTTTGTGATGCACTATTTCCTGATGTTTGTCCGAGGTCTGTATACCAGTCCGTTTGCGTTTTTGCCTGTTCCACATATTCTTGAGCCGGACAGCTGGCCTCTACACACCGCAGTCCCAGCGCATGCGCACAATTCCGAAACCGGGAGCACTTCTTTCTGATTAAGAAATGCGGACACAGATCTAGATGTGGGGATCCACAGTTGGCGTAATTAATTCTATTTAATTATTACGTACTTTACTAATTACGTAATCGCGACTACTTATATTGCCAAAAATTGGGAACTCAATACCGGTAATTGAATAATAGTTTTTTATTTTCTTCAATACATTTATTTTGGGCTCATGATTTTTTTCCCTTTTATCGAGAGAGTACTCGATTACGCCCAGTATCCAATATTACAGCCATGTAAATTAAATAAAGAGCTGAGACCGCACTGGGTAACGTGTCCCAAAAAAATGTGTTAATCTAGATATATGAAACACTAAAAGACAAGGAATAGTTCTCTGCAGGAGTTGGGTCGATATCTGCAAATTACCGTTTTTAATTGGTAATTCATTAATTAGAAAATAATTCACACTTACTTGAGGCATTAACAAGTTCTATATCGCAAATATTGGCCTTTTGAAAATTTGAATCGAGAGTATTCACAGTTCATTAGTTCATTTTTGATTAAACAATATCACTTACCGCAGACATTCAGAAGTCCTTCTGAGATTAACAAACAAGCTAGAGATAGAGCGTCAATTGTGATGCCCTCCTTAGTTTGGCAGTCCAAAAGGAAGTCTCTCTTCTGATGAAATCATGAACTTCACTAGACTGTCTAGATCTTATCTTGATTCTCTCTTAGATCTTTCTCGCGCATTTAAGATAATGGGAATGATTTCAGAGCCTAAAAAAAATTTATTTTGCATGATCAAGCTTGATGGAACGGTCAGGTTGAGATGGCAGAAGTTTTTGACTATGAAAACAACCATGGATAGTGTATTCTATATTTCTTGCAGGTATGAAAGATATCCATAGGTCTAGAAGGTTGGCTAAAAACTTTGGAGCTTCTCGATAGAAAGACCTGCTCACCTGTCGCCTTGTGGAGAAAAGAAACTGAGCGACGCGATGTGGCATTGGTGTCTCAACCTCTGCACGCTTTTTTAAACCACGTGATTTTCGCCATAGCACAGTACAGTTCAACCCAATAGATCTCGGATGTTCTATGTTACACATAGGAAGCCGTGTAAGGTCTTTGGAAATTTCAGCTTTTAAAGGGCGGCGCTAACTGGCCTTGAGTAAAAACAAAACTTTTCCACTGCGAATGACTCTGCTAACTCAGCTTAAAAGTATCCACTTTAACTTTCTTTATGGGCTAACTGGTTTATGTCTAGATCCCCGCGTTCTAGAGCCTTCATCTGAAGACAAAAACTTGACACGGCCAGCCAACACACTTTGGGAGATTGTTGCTTGGTTTTTTATACCGATATTCTACCATAAGGTGTTAATATATATAAATATTGGCTGCTAAAATATCGTTACTTTTTTATGCATCCGGACATTCAAACATGCCTGAGGTTTATGTACAATATATTATGATTTCGGACAACCTTAGCCTTCAAAGAGAGTTGCACCATCATAGATTTTCTTTGTCTTTCAGGTGTGTTCTTCTAAGAATTTTAATACTCTTGAGGGAAAAAAAAGAAAAAGGAAACCTTAACAATATGGCGAAGGATGAAGAGATAGATAAAGAGTGGAGGAGGGAGGAAAAGTTGAGAAAAGGGGAGAGGGATAATGAGAGCGTAAGGAGGAGAGAGAAGGAGCAAATGGTGAAATACGACAAGAGGAAAGGCGCAGTTCAGCAGGGCTCCAGTGGAATTAATTATTTCATATGTGCTACTGAGGGGTTTAGTGTAACAAACTGAGGCCTACAGGACAGGCAGTTACTGAGCCATGTGATCAGAACTAGCCATTCATTCATAATATGGATCAAGTTATCGTACAGAATAAGATCGACTGCTTCTGCCTCCTTAAACTTATTTCATGATTATTTTCAACCTGTCTATTCCGTAGGATTGGGTTTCCAAATATCTCTTATTGTAATGTGCTTTTTTTTTCTTTTTTTTTCTTTTTTTTTTTTTTTTTGGCTAAGGCCTAGTGGTTGGAATGTCGAAATTGGCGACTTCAGAAACAAACAAGGCTTATACAATGGAAATCTTCTCTTTTATACCATTTCTTTATCACTATCCCTCTCTCTCTATCTCTCACTCACTCTCTCTCTCTTTCTCTCTCTCTCTCTCTCTCTCTCTCTCTCTCTCTCTCTCTCTCTCTCTCTCTCTCTCTCTTTCTCTCTCTCTCTCTCCTCTCTCTCTCTCTCTCTCTCTCTCTCTCTCTTTTCAATCTCTCCACTCCCTTTTTCCAAATCACTCTCTTATTTACCTCTACTTCTCTAATAACTGTTTAAATTCTCATAATCCTTCAAACACAGAACAACTGTTATCGATGCCTTTTTTTTTTTTTTTTTTGAGGGGCTGTTGTGAATCTAAACACCACTGCACGCGTTTCGTACTCCTATGCTGTTTTATATCCAACACATTCACCTGTTCCACTAATTGTCAACATACACCGTAGAAACATTCAAATCAAACCATTTATTAACTTCCTGCTCTTAATAATTTATACAGATTGTGACTGGATCTAGAATAATCATAAGGTTTCGCAGTCCATCTAGTTAACCCAAAACATTTTTTAAAACCCAGGGACTTAAATTTTTTTCTTCGAAATATTGTCTGAGCAGTTGTACGTTTCTAAATTGTATTGGAGCGAACTTTTTCACCACATCAAGTCGAGCGCTATATTATATCTGCAATGGGTCATCAGCACTACATTATGGTTTCGGTAGAGGGATAAAATGAAAAAAGGTCTGCTTGAAAGACTGTACTCAAATGTAGTTTACTTTTTTACTTGAGATCTCTCTTTCATATAAAGAACGTCTTTATGACAACGTGAGAAGAACTCCAATCTCCCAAGGATGAAACTGTATTATAATACTATGGGTGGCTCTGAAGGAGATATATCTGTTATTGGTGTAAAGTTTGCTATTCTTTATTGTCATTGTCTTCCCCACCTTTTTATTGTTTCAAAATTTGTTTTTCTCTAGTGCGGTTTTATGGCTCTAGAAGATAAAAGTTGTTTTTCTCTAGTGCGGTTTTATGGCTCTAGAAGATAAAAGTTGTTTTTCTCTAGTGCGGTTTTATGGCTCTAGAAGATAAAAGTTTGTTTTTCTCTAGTGCGGTTTTATGGCTCTAGAAGATAAAAGTTGTTTTTCTCTAGTGCGGTTTTATGGCTCTAGAAGATAAAAGTTGTTTTTCTCTAGTGCGGTTTTATGGCTCTAGAAGATAAAAGTTGTTTTTCTCTAGTGCGGTTTTATGGCTCTAGAAGATAAAAGTTGTTTTTCTCTAGTGCGGTTTTATGGCTCTAGAAGATAAAAGTTTGTTTTTCTCTAGTGCGGTTTTATGGCTCTAGAAGATAAAAGTTGTTTTTCTCTAGTGCGGTTTTATGGCTCTAGAAGATAAAAGTTGTTTTTCTCTAGTGCGGTTTTATGGCTCTAGAAGATAAAAGTTTGTTTTTCTCTAGTGCGGTTTTATGGCTCTAGAAGATAAAAGTTGTTTTTCTCTAGTGCGGTTTTATGGCTCTAGAAGATAAAAGTTGTTTTTCTCTAGTGCGGTTTTATGGCTCTAGAAGATAAAAGTTGTTTTTCTCTAGTGCGGTTTTATGGCTCTAGAAGATAAAAGTTGTTTTTCTCTAGTGCGGTTTTATGGCTCTAGAAGATAAAAGTTGTTTTTCTCTAGTGCGGTTTTATGGCTCTAGAAGATAAAAGTTGTTTTTCTCTAGTGCGGTTTTATGGCTCTAGAAGATAAAAGTTGTTTTTCTCTAGTGCGGTTTTATGGCTCTAGAAGATAAAAGTTTGTTTTTCTCTAGTGCGGTTTTATGGCTCTAGAAGATAAAAGTTGTTTTTCTCTAGTGCGGTTTTATGGCTCTAGAAGATAAAAGTTGTTTTTCTCTAGTGCGGTTTTATGGCTCTAGAAGATAAAAGTTGTTTTTCTCTAGTGCGGTTTTATGGCTCTAGAAGATAAAAGTTGTTTTTCTCTAGTGCGGTTTTATGGCTCTAGAAGATAAAAGTTGTTTTTCTCTAGTGCGGTTTTATGGCTCTAGAAGATAAAAGTTGTTTTTCTCTAGTGCGGTTTTATGGCTCTAGAAGATAAAAGTTGTTTTTCTCTAGTGCGGTTTTTATGGCCCTAGAAGATAAAAGTTTGTTTTTCTCTAGTGCGGTTTTATGGCTCTAGAAGATAAAAGTTGTTTTTCTCTAGTGCGGTTTTATGGCTCTAGAAGATAAAAGTTGTTTTTCTCTAGTGCGGTTTTATGGCTCTAGAAGATAAAAGTTGTTTTTCTCTAGTGCGGTTTTATGGCTCTAGAAGATAAAAGTTGTTTTTCTCTAGTGCGGTTTTATGGCTCTAGAAGATAAAAGTTGTTTTTCTCTAGTGCGGTTTTATGGCTCTAGAAGATAAAAGTTGTTTTTCTCTAGTGCGGTTTTATGACTCTGGAAAATAAAAGTCTGTTATTTTTGTAAAGATTGCATTTCTTCAATGCAACTGTCTTCCCTACATGTTCATTTGAACGGAAAACCATACTTGTATATTTATTTGTGGTATCGACATTGTATTGAATTTCGCCACGGCACAACAACCAATAAAAAGATATACCAGCAGATTATCTTTAATACTCCATGAAAAACCGGCTTTTGAATTAACCCGATCCAAGAAAGATAATCCCTTTATTTTTACGAGGAAAGAAAGTGAATGTGAGATACAGAGTTACTTCCCTGTCGAACAGATCACGTAGATGATGTACTTTTATTTTTTTAACGGGTGTCTTTCTATTCATCTATCTATCTATCTACCTATCTTCCCATCTGTCTATCTATCTGTCTATCTATCTATCTATCTATCTGTCTAACTATCTATCTATCTATCTACCTATCTATCTATCTATCTATCTATCTATCTGTCTATCTAATTTTCTATCTATCTATATAACTATCTTTACCTTCTCTCTCTCTCTCTCTCTCTCTCTCTCTCTCTCTCTCTCTCTCTCTCTCTCTCTCTCTCTCTCTCTCTCTCTCTCTCTCTCTGTCTCTCTCTTTTTTCTTTTAGAAAACTCATAGAAAAAAAAACAGATATTTTTTGCCCTTTTCGATACAGTCATGCAATTCTACGTCATATCGATAATGTAATAAACTCCCTCGCTCACAATAACTATAAGGATTGTGGGTTTTTTTAACCCATTACAAGAAAGGTATGCTCCTTAAAATTTGGAGGTAATTCATGTCACGTCAAAACTGATTTGCCTGTAGGCCAGATCTCATTCTGAGTACATTTTTATCTTTATTAAGGCTACTATCTCTCTGCGTGTCCATCTATTTGTTTTTCTCTTTGCCTGCCTGCCTCTAAATTTATTTGTGCCATCGATGTTGAGGCTATTCATGTGATTTCAACATCACAAACATCAACAATATACGCTACTTAGACAACACCACCCTGCTGGCCAACAGTAACGAGGACATTCAGAAAAGTTTTGATGTAGTGAAGAGTACAAGTGAACAAAAATGGCTTGACATGAATGTGAAGAAAACGAAAACGATGGTCATTAGTTAAAGTGAAGACATGCAAGCAAAAATCAAATTTGACGTAAAACAACTTGAACAAGTACAACAATTTAAATATCAGGCCAAACAATTTCGAACGCAAGCAAAAGTAACGAGGAAATTGAGATTCGCATTGCACAGGCCAAATCAATGCTCATCAAATTAAATGATATTTTTATGTCAAGAGACTTAGAGCCATCAACCTCTATGTGTAGTCAATACTGCTCTACGGCGACGGAACATGGACTCAAGAAACTTGAAGCCCTAGAGATGTGGATGTGGATATCAAACGCTTGGAAAGAGTTAGCTAAAAAGATAGAGTCAAAAATGAGGAAGTTTTGGGAGGATTTTGGTGTTAAGAGAGGTCTGCTATCTCAAATAAGAACACACAAGTTGTCATATTTTGACCACATTGCGAGACATGACAGCCTGCAGAAAACAGTCCGCACGGGTAGAATATGTGGTAGAAGAGGAAGGGGCAAACCCACACGTCAATGGTACGACTTTAAAAAAATGGACCGGCAACCAGCTCTACACGAACATCAAGCTAGCCCAGGATGGTGTGACTTGGAGAAGCGTGGCAAATCGACCCCAGAGTGGCCCTCAACAGCCAGGGTGACAAGGACAACAGCAACAACAACAAAGCTCAATTTATAAACCAGTGCCTCTGTCTATCTGTGTATCTATTTATCTGTTGTTTCCTTTGCCTTTCACTTCTCTTTTGACTGTTTTCTCTCTCTCACCTGTCCGCTTTATCTATCGTTAGACCTCTCTCTCTCTCTCTCTCTCTCTCTCTCTCTCTCTCTCTCTCTCTCTCTCTCTCTCTCTCTCTCTCTCTCTCTCTCTCTCTCTCTCTCTCTCTCTCTCTCTCTCTCTCTCTCTCTCTCTCTCTCTCTCTCTCTCTCTCTCTCCTCTTTCCATCTATCTATCTATCTATCTATCTAACTATCTAACTATCTATCTATCTATCTATCTATCTATGTTTCTATCCACTGTCTTCTCTTTCACGCTTTCTCAAAAAAAATTAACAAATAAGCCTTTAATACATAATATATACAAAGTGTAAAATAGAAGTTAGTGCCTTCAAATCTTTGGGAACATTGGGGAAAAATCTCCAGGTAAAAAATATCACAACGGCTTGATATGCCATACGCACTTTAGCGCGGCTCAAATTCCAGAACTGCTCTCCTTCAACCTAATCTAAGCGTTGTTAAGGTAATTTCTTAGAGTTTGATATCCGGAGATCTCAGCTATCCTTGACATGAAATGGTGCGCGCGCAGGTCAAGGTCAACACCCCCTTAGAACTTTCCCTATTACAAGAGCCTTATCTCAATCTTTGTTCTTTGTTTTAAAGGCGTTGGTTATTTGCTGTATAAGAACCTGACACAAACTGAATTGAACATTAAACAACATATCAAGGGTGTCGGGTTTGAAGGCTTGTTTTTAAACAGGTTCTATAGAAAATGATGTATATAGATGGTTTGAAGGTGGAGAAGTCCTATACACAGTCTTGTTTTAAGGCTTCTTTATGTTGATAGTCGGCCCTGACCCTTGAAATTCAAACAACAGTCAAGAACTTACACAACGTACAAGGAAAGGAATTGTTTATAAAACTTTCGTTAACTGAAGGTCACGTGACCGGTTATCTACTGTTAAAGTAATGGAAAAACCTTATTTCAAGTTTACCTTTTGTCAAAGTGGGTGTGGTAATGAATAAAATCTAAGGCTTGAAGTGTGCAGTGATCTTGTAGCATTATTCCCAGGGTCACCTGCTTTTTTTCGTCTGCACAAGACCAGTTCGTGGCAAAATCTATATAAACTTTAAAAAAAACATTCATTCTTAGCTTTCACATGCTTAAGGAAATGTTAAAATTCATAAATTGAACAAAACCAAACATTGATTGCTGAAGACGTAGTCATGCAATGTTTCAAAACAATCGAAAAAATCAGGTGTTGAGATATACGAATATCTATTAATTTTAATAAAAGAAAATCATATATTGAATTTTGCAGTTGGCTTTTATGACACGATCAAATTCAGGATTTAATAACCGGTATTAAATTGAGCATTTGATAAACTATGTTGATAAAACCGGTATTAAATTGAGCATTTGATAAACTATGTTGATAAAACCGGTATTAAATTGAGCAACTGATAAACTACGTTGATAAAACCGGTATTAAATTGAGCAATTGATAAACTATGTTGATAAAACCAGTATTAAATTGAGCAACTGATAAACTATGTTGATGTAGCCGGTATTAAATTGAGCAATTGATAAACTATGTTGATATAACCGGTGTTAAATTGAGCAATTGATAAACTATGTTGATAAAACCGGTATTAAATTGAGCAATTGATAAACTATGTTGATAAAACCAGTATTAAATTGAGCAACTGATAAACTATGTTGATATAACCGGTGTTAAATTGAGCAATTAATAAACTATGTTCATGTAGCCGGTATTAAATTGAGCAATTGATAAACTATGTTGATGTAGCCGGTATTAAATTGAGCAATTGATAAACTATGTTGATGTAGCCGGTATTAAATTGAGCAATTGATAAACTATGTTGATATAACCGGTGTTAAATTGAGCAATTAATAAACTATGTTATGTAGCCGGTATTAAATTGAGCAATTGATAAACTATGTTGATGTAGCCGGTATTGAATTGAGCAATTGATAAACTATGTTGATAAAACCGGTATTAAATTGAGCAATTGATAAACTATGTTGATAAAACCAGTATTAAATTGAGCAACTGATAAACTATGTTGATATAACCGGTGTTAAATTGAGCAATTAATAAACTATGTTCATGTAGCCGGTATTAAATTGAGCAATTGATAAACTATGTTGATGTAGCCGGTATTAAATTGAGCAATTGATAAACTATGTTGATGTAGCCGGTATTAAATTGAGCAATTGATAAACTATGTTGATATAACCGGTGTTAAATTGAGCAATTAATAAACTATGTTATGTAGCCGGTATTAAATTGAGCAATTGATAAATTATGTTGATGTAGCCGGTATTAAATTGAGCAATTGATAAACTATGTTGATGTAGCCGGTATTAAATTGAGCAATTGATAAGCTATGTTGATGTAGCCGGTATTAAATTGAGCAATTGATAAACTATATAACAGGTCAGTTAATTGGTTTTGGGCTATCCCCAGACAGCACACTTTTGATCAAGTGAATCTAAGAGCGGCAATCATGTATGTCCTTACTTCTAGCATCATGTGAATCTAAGAGGGTCAATCATGTATGTCCTTACTTCTAGCATCAAGTGAGTTTAAAGGGGACAATCATTATATTTCTTTACTTCTTGTATCTTGTGAATCTAAGAGGGTCAATCATTATATTTCTTTACTTCTAGCATCATGTGAGTCTAAGGAGGACAATCATAATATTTCTTTACTTCTTGCATCATGTAAATCTAAGAGGGTCAATCATTATATTTCTTTACTTCTTGCATCATGTGAGTCTAAGGAGGACAATCATTATATTTCATTACTTCTAGCATCATGTGAATCTAGGAGGACAATCATTATATTTCTTTACTTCTAGCATCATGTGAGTCTAAGAGGGACAATCATTATATTTCTTTACTTCTTGCATCATGTGAATCTAAGAGGGACAATCATTATATTTCTTTACTTCTTGCATCATGTGAGTCTAAGAGGGACAATCATTACATTTCTTTACTTCTAGCATCATGTGAGTCTAAGAGGGACAATCATTATATTTCTTTACTTCTAGCATCATGTTAATCTAGGAGGGACAATCATTATATTTCTTTACTTCTAGCATCATGAGAATCTAAGGAGGACAATCATTATATTTCTTTACTTCTAGCATCATGTGAATCTAAGAGGGACAATCATTATATGCCTTTACTTCTAGCATCATGTGAGTCTAAGGAGGATATCCATTATATTTCTTTACTTCTAGCATCATGAGAATCTAAGGAGGACAATCATTATATTTCTTTACTTCTAGCATCATGTGAATCTAAGAGGGACAATCATTATATGCCTTTACTTCTAGCATCATGTGAGTCTAAGGAGGACATCCATTATATTTCTTTACTTCTAGCATCATGTGAATCTAAGAGGGACAATCATTATATTTCTTTACTTCTAGCATCAAGTCAGTTTAAAGGGGACAATCATTATATTTCTTTACTTCTAGCATCATGTGAATCTAGGAGGGACAATCATTATATTTCTTTACTTCTAGCATCAAGTGAGTTTAAAGGGGACAATCATTATATTTCTTTACTTCTAGCATCATGTGAGTCTAAGGAGGACAATCATTATATTTCTTTACTTCTAGCATCATGTGAGTTTGAAGGGGACAATCATTATATTTCTTTACTTCTTGCATCATGTGAATCTAAGAGGGACAATCATGTATGTCCTTACTTCTAGCATCATGTGAGTCTAGGAGGACAATCATTATATTTCTTTACTTCTAGCATCAAGTGAGTTTAAAGGGGACAATCATTATATTTCTTTACTTCTAGCATCATGTGAATCTAGGAGGGACAAGCATTATATTTCTTTACTTCTAGCATCATGTAAGTATAATGGGGACAATGATATATACGTTATTTCTGGCGTCATGTGAATTAAAGGGGGAAAACCATAGATGTCTATACTTCTTTTACTACTATTACTACTACTACTACTACTACTACTACTACTACTACTACTACTACTACTACTACTACTACTACTACTACTACTACTACTACTACTACTACTACTACTACTACTACTACTACTATTGTTGCTGCTGCTGCTGCTACTACTACTTCTTCTTCTTCTTCTTCTTCTTCTTCTTCTTCTTCTTCTTCTTCTTCTTCTTCTTCTTCTTCTTCTTCTTCTTCTTCTTCTTCTTCTTCTTCTTCTTCTTCTTCCTCTTCTTCATTTTCATCTTCTTTTTTATTCTGTTTTTCCTTCTTGCTATATCATGTTCTGCCAATACGATTGCATGTGCATATTCCTCTCTCTCTCTCTCTCTCTCTCTCTCTCTCTCTCTCTCTCTCTCTCTCTCTCTCTCTCTCTCTCTCTCTCTCTCTCTCTCTCTTTCTCTTTCTCTCTCTCTCTTTCTGTGTGTGTGTGTGTGTATATATATATCTTCCCAACCCCCTTTCCGTTACATTCACCGGCCCCATCACTTTTTTTTTTTTAAACCTTAGCCCAGCTGTCCTTGATTAGTACAGTATTCTACCACAAACCAGTGAAAGCTTCACGCATGGCATTGACCTCAAGGGGACTTCTTGACCGTTGGACCAGGTCAGCCCCACCTGATTAAAAGCCAAACTCTTGAAAATTATAAAATGCAAAGCTGAAGAGAGCTTCATAACTGTGACTGTGCAACATTTCAAGAGGAACTGGTTCAGACAGGTACGTCCTAGTTAGGTTCATTTGAACTAAAGACAGTGGTAGAGAGAGAGAGAGAGGGGGGGGAAGGGGAAAGGGAGAAAGAGATAAAAATCATAGAGAGATAGTAAAAATCATAGAGATAGGGAGTAATAGATATATATATAATCAGAGAGAGAGAGAGAGAGAGAGAGAGAGAGAGAGAGAGAGAGAGACAGGCAGACAGAGGGAGAGAGAGAGGGGGAAGGAGGGAGAAAGAGAGAAAATCATAGAGATATATAATCAGAGAGAGAGACAGAGAGACAGAGGGAGAGAGAGGGAGGAAGGGCGAAAGAGATAAAAATCATAGAGAGAGGGAGTAATAGAGATATTTAATCAGAGAAAGAGAGAGGCGGGAGGGAGGAAGGGAGAAAGAAATAAAATCATAAAGAGAGAGTTAAAATCATAGAGAGAGAGTTAAAACCATAGTGAAAGAGAGATATATGATCAGAGAGAGAGAGAGAGAGAGAGGGGGGGGGGAGTGGGGGGGAGGTTAACGCAAATTAATACGAAAATGTCCAAGTGTTCTACAAGATTGGTTGTTTTTTTGTTTGTTTTGTTTTTGTATTTTTTTTTTTTTTGTGTTCTTTCTTGTTAAAAGAACCAGTGACGGAGTCCCTGTCATAGCAGATTCTGCTCCAAAACTTGTCAGATTTAAAAGTTGAGTTTCTCCTTGCCATGGACACGTAGTTTGATCTCAAGAAACAGAGTAGACCAAGGTTAACACTCGATCTAATCTGAATGAAGGGAAGGAAGAAGTGTGGAATCTATAAAGACAGCTTTTGAAAACGGAGATCACGCGTTAAGATCTTTCTTTTTTTTTTTTTTAGTTGATCTTTATTGCATGATTGCACGGGTGTTCCAAACAATTTCTGTGTTATGCATTTTTAAGAAATAACACAGAAAAATAATATATCTTATGAAATGGCTGGGGAACCAAGTCTTTTTTTTTTTTGAGAAATTACATGTAATATTATAACACAACCCCAGACACTTCTTCACCCCCCCCCCCCACCCCCCCACCCCCACCCTCCCCCACACCCCCTTCCCTTCTCAACCAATTAATCTGCTTACTTCACGACGAGATTTTTCGTTCTCCAGATCAGGATCGAATTTCAATCTTAAGAAAGAGAGAAAGAAAAGTGTAGTCTCGTCAAACTAAAGTCATCAAATGTTGGTGTTAAGTCAAAATATCTTCAACCAGTATTCTTAGCAAAGGAATGTTATGAACTGAACTCTTTATACAGCGCGAACTATGTAGGAATACTGGAGCAAGGCCAGGATTGCCGATCCAATATGGACATTGTTCAACTCAACAATCATGTTACCATTTCTTTCCGACTTCTGACGGCTAAAGTTTTTAGTTAACTTGAATAAAATGATCAACCAAACCAAGTTTGAAACACTTCCAGACCAATTTGAAATATCAAGTTAAGCTTTAAAACGGGTTATGTTTGGATCCAGGTAATACATTCCACAAGTAGTCCAGGGGGGGGGGGGGGTTAGTAAGTTAGCCAAGGGAACAGAAACAACACCAGTCAGATTGGGGAAGTTGTGGTGATTCAAGTTTAACAAAAATAGCGATACAAGCGCTCGACAAGAGGAGCAGAGCGAAGTTAGCGAATTTCAAATTCATCATGACTTGACGCGGACACTAAAGTAATCAATTAATATGGTATCTCGTCTTGTCCCCCTGCCCCGTCACACACACACACACACACATCATTGAGAAGATTTAGCCATACCTCGACGTAAAATACAAGCGGAAATAGAAGAAAAAATCGAAGAGTAAGACTGGTACATGATACAAGACTGCTAAGAGGGGAAGGTGAGAGAAAGGGATTTGGGCATGGCGAGATTGCTCAAACACAAACTTAAAAAAAAATGATGATGAAGCCTTTGTTTAATTGACGGAAAAGTATTGAAAAAATTATTGGCAAACTAAATAGCTCAGTAAGACTAGATATGATATAACAACACAGAGACTCTGCTCTTGAACCACTTGAAACCTCAGCAATAGACCAGGATCTTATCTAATCTGCCCTGACTCTTGTTTTAAGAGTGGCTTGAAATTACCTAGGTCTCTGTCTGCTAAGGTGAATAAATCAATTATAGCAGTGACGAATGATTGGTTTTAACTGGATTAACGATTGATTGGTGTTAACTGGAGTAATGATTGATTGGTGTTAACTGGGTAACGATTGATTGGTGTTAACTGGAGTAATGATTGACTGGTGCTAATTGGAGAAACTGTTGACTTGTGCTAACTGGAGTAACGATTGACCGGTGCCAACTGGGTTAACGATTGACCGGTGCTAACTGGAGTAACGATTGACCCGTGCTAACTGGAGTAACGATTGACCCGTGCTAACTGGGGAAATGTTGACTGGTGCTAACTGGAGTAACGATTGACCCGTGCTAATTGGAGTAACGATTGACCAGTGCTAACTGGGGAAATGTTGACTGGTGCTAATTGGAGTAATGATTGACCCGTGCTAATTGGAGTAACGATTGACTGGTGCTAATTGGAGTAATCATTGACCGGTGCTAATAGGAGTAACGATTGACTGGTGCTAACTGGAGTAATGATTGACCTTTGCTAATTGGAGTAACGATTGACTGGTACTAATTGGAGTAACGATTGACCCGTGCTAATTGGAGTAACGATTGACCCGTGCTAACTATGGAAATGTTGACTGGTGCTAACTGGAGTAACGATTGACCCGTGCTAATTGGAGTAACGATTGACTGGTGCTAATTGGAGTAATTATTGACCCGTGCTAATTGGAGTAACGATTCACCCCTGCTAACTGGGGAAATGCTGACTGGTGCTAACTGGAGTAACGATTGACTGGTGCTAATTGGAGTAACGATTGACCCGTGCTAATTGGAGTAACGATTGACCCGTGCTAACTGGGGAAATGTTGACTGGTGCTAACTGGAGTAACGATTGACCCGTGCTAATTGGAGTAACGATTCACTGGTGCTAATTGGAGTAATGATTGGCCCATGCTAATTGGAGTAACGATTGACCCGTGCTAATTGGAGTAACGATTGACTGGTGCTAACTGGAGTAACGATTGACCCGTGCTAACTGGGGAAATGTTCACTGGTGCTAACTGGAGTAACGATTGACCCGTGCTAATTGGAGTAACGATTGACCCGTGCTAACTATGGAAATGTTGACTGGTGCTAACTGGAGTAACGATTGACCCGTGCTAATTGGAGTAACGATTGACTGGTGCTAATTGGAGTAATTATTGACCCGTGCTAATTGGAGTAACGATTGACCCCTGCTAACTGGGGAAATGCTGACTGGTGCTAACTGGAGTAACGATTGACTGGTGCTAATTGGAGTAACGATTGACCCGTGCTAATTGGAGTAACGATTGACCCGTGCTAACTGGGGAAATGTTGACTGGTGCTAACTGGAGTAACGATTGACCCGTGCTAATTGGAGTAACGATTCACTGGTGCTAATTGGAGTAATGATTGGCCCATGCTAATTGGAGTAACGATTGACCCGTGCTAATTGGAGTAACGATTGACTGGTGCTAACTGGAGTAACGATTGACCCGTGCTAACTGGGGAAATGTTCACTGGTGCTAACTGGAGTAACGATTGACCCGTGCTAACTGGAGTAACGATTGACCCGTGCTAATTGGAGTAACGATTGACTGGTGCTAATTGGATTAATGATTCACCCGTGCTAATTGGAGTAACGATTGACCCGTGCTAACTGGGGAAATGCTGACTGGTGCTAACTGGAGTAACGATTGACCCGTGCTAACTGGAGTAACGATTGACCCGTGCTAATTGGAGTAACGATTGACCGGTGCTAACTGGAGTAACGATTGACCCGTGCTAACTGGAGTAACGATTGACTGGTGCTAACTGGAGTAACGATTGACCCGTGCTAACTGGGGAAATGTTGACTGGTGCTAACTGGAGTAACGATTGACCCGTGCTAACTGGAGTAACGATTGACCCGTGCTAACTGGAGTAACGATTGACCGCTGTTTGGGGCAACAATTGACGCGTGCTAACTGGAGTAAGGATTGACTGGCGCTAACTGGGGAAATGTTGACTGGTGCTGACTGGAATAACGATTGACCCGTGCTAACTGGAGTAACGATTGACCCGTGCTAACTGGAGTAACTCTTTACTGGTGCTAACTGGATTAACGATTCACTGGTGCTAACTGGATTAACGATTGACCGGTGGTAACTGGAGTAACGATTGACCCGTGCTAACTGGGGAAATGTTGACTGGTGCTAACTGGAGTAACGATTGACCCGTGCTAATTGGAGTAACGATTGACTGGTACTAATTGGATTAATGATTGACCCGTGCTAATTGGAGTAACGATTGACCCGTGCTAACTGGGGAAATGTTGACTGGTGCTAACTGGAGTAACGACTGACCCGTGCTAACTGGAGTAACGATTGACCCGTGCTAATTGAAGTAACGATTGACCGGTGTTAACTGGAGTAACGGTTGACCCGTGCTAAGTGGGGAAATGTTGACTGGTGCTAACTGGAGTAACGATTGACCCGTGCTAACTGGAGTAACGATTGACCCGTGCTAATTGGAGTAACGATTGACTGGTGCTAATTGGATTAATGATTGACCCGTGCTAATTGGAGTAACGATTGAGCCGTGCTAACTGGGGAAATGCTGACTGGTGCTAACTAGAGTAACGATCAACTGGTGCTAATTGGAGTAACGATTGACCCGTGCTAATCGGAGTAACGATTGACCCGTGCTAATTGGAGTAACGATTGACTGGTGCTAACTGGAGTAACGATTGACCCGTGCTAACTGAAGTAACGATTGACCCGTGCTAACTGGAGTAACGATTGACTAGTGCTAACTGGAGTAACGATTGACCCGTGCTAACTGGGGAAATGTTGACTGGTGCTAACTGGAGTAACGATTGACCCGTGCTAACTGGAGTAACGATTGACGCGTGCTAACTGGAGTAATGATTGACCTTTGCTAATTGGAGTAACGATTGACTGGTACTAATTGGAGTAACGATTCACCCGTGCTAATTGGAGTAATGATTGACCCGTGCTAACTATGGAAATGTTGACTGCTGCTAACTGGAGTAACGATTGACCCGTGCTAATTGGAGTAACGATTGACTGGTGCTAATTGGAGTAATTATTGACCCGTGCTAATTGGAGTAACGATTGACCCCTGCTAACTGGGGAAATGCTGACTGGTGCTAACTGGAGTAACGATTGACTGGTGCTAATTGGAGTAACGATTGACCCGTGCTAATTGGAGTAACGATTGACCCGTGCTAACTGGGGAAATGTTGACTGGTGCTAACTGGAGTAACGATTGACCCGTGCTAATTGGAGTAACGATTCACTGGTGCTAATTGGAGTAATGATTGGCCCATGCTAATTGGAGTAACGATTGACCCGTGCTAATTGGAGTAACGATTGACTGGTGCTAACTGGAGTAACGATTGACCCGTGCTAACTGGGGAAATGTTCACTGGTGCTAACTGGAGTAACGATTGACCCGTGCTAACTGGAGTAACGATTGACCCGTGCTAATTGGAGTAACGATTGACTGGTGCTAATTGGATTAATGATTCACCCGTGCTAATTGGAGTAACGATTGACCCGTGCTAACTGGGGAAATGCTGACTGGTGCTAACTGGAGTAACGATTGACCCGTGCTAACTGGAGTAACGATTGACCCGTGCTAATTGGAGTAACGATTGACCGGTGCTAACTGGAGTAACGATTGACCCGTGCTAACTGGAGTAACGATTGACTGGTGCTAACTGGAGTAACGATTGACCCGTGCTAACTGGGGAAATGTTGACTGGTGCTAACTGGAGTAACGATTGACCCGTGCTAACTGGAGTAACGATTGACCCGTGCTAACTGGAGTAACGATTGACCGCTATTTGGGGCAACAATTGACGCGTGCTAACTGGAGTAAGGATTGACTGGCGCTAACTGGGGAAATGTTGACTGGTGCTGACTGGAATAACGATTGACCCGTGCTAACTGGAGTAACGATTGACCCGTGCTAACTGGAGTAACTCTTTACTGGTGCTAACTGGATTAACGATTCACTGGTGCTAACTGGATTAACGATTGACCGGTGGTAACTGGAGTAACGATTGACCCGTGCTAACTGGGGAAATGTTGACTGGTGCTAACTGGAGTAACGATTGACCCGTGCTAATTGGAGTAACGATTGACTGGTACTAATTGGATTAATGATTGACCCGTGCTAATTGGAGTAACGATTGACCCGTGCTAACTGGGGAAATGTTGACTGGTGCTAACTGGAGTAACGATTGACCCGTGCTAACTGGAGTAACGATTGACCCGTGCTAATTGGAGTAACGATTGACCGGTGTTAACTGGAGTAACGATTGACCCGTGCTAAGTGGGGAAATGTTGACTGGTGCTAACTGGAGTAACGATTGACCCGTGCTAACTGGAGTAACGATTGACCCGTGCTAATTGGAGTAACGATTGACTGGTGCTAATTGGATTAATGATTGACCCGTGCTAATTGGAGTAACGATTGACCCGTGCTAACTGGGGAAATGCTGACTGGTGCTAACTAGAGTAACGATCAACTGGTGCTAATTGGAGTAACGATTGACCCGTGCTAATCGGAGTAACGATTGACCCGTGCTAATTGGAGTAACGATTGACTGGTGCTAACTGGAGTAACGATTGACCCGTGCTAACTGAAGTAACGATTGACCCGTGCTAACTGGAGTAACGATTGACTGGTGCTAACTGGAGTAACGATTGACCCGTGCTAACTGGGGAAATGTTGACTGGTGCTAACTGGAGTAACGATTGACCCGTGCTAACTGGAGTAACGATTGACGCGTGCTAACTGGAGTAACGATTGACCCGTGCTAACTGGAGTAACGATTGGCCCGTGCTAACTGGAGTAACGATTGACCGATGTTTGGGGTAACAATTGACGCGTGCTAACTGGAGTAAGGATTGACTGGCGCTAACTGGGGAAATGTTGACTGGTGCTGACTGGAATAACGATTGACCCGTGCTGACTGGAGTAACGATTGACCCGTGCTAACTGGAGTAACTCTTTACTGGTGCTAACTGGATTAACGATTCACTGGTGCTAACTGGATTAACGATTGACCGGTGGTAACTGGAGTAACGATTGACCGCTGTTTGGGGTATCAATTGACGCGTGCTAACTGGAGTAAGGATTGACTGGCGCTAATTGGAGTAACGATTGACCCGTGCTAACTGGAGTAACGATTGACCGCTGTTTGGGGTAACAATTGACGCGTGCTAACTGGAGTAAGGATTGACTGGCGCTAACTGGAGTAACGATTGGCTGGTGCTAACTAGAGATACTTTTGATGGTGGTATTAACAGGAGAACCAATTGACTGATGTTAACTTTATACACTATTGACTAGTGTTAAATAGAGAAACTGTTGACTGGTGATAACTCCAGACACTATTGACTGGTTCTAACTGGAGAAACCATTGACTGGTGTTGACTAGAGAAATTATTGACTGCGGCTATTCACACTGCCGCTGTATCCTCAAACCAGCAGGCCGTGAATTATTATATGCACTTCAAGTGTGTGTTTATGATAACTTTCGGGAAATGTTTTATGCACCTTTAGGAATTCATTCTTGCGTGAATACTCCCCTTTCCTCCATTGCCTTCCTCTCTCTCTCTCTCTCTCTCTCTCTCTCTCTCTCTCTCTCTCTCTCTCTCTCTCTCTCTCTCTCTCTCTCTCTCTCTCTCTCTCTCTCTATCTATCTATCTATCTATCTATCTGTCTGTCTGTTTGTCTCTCTCTCTCTCTCTCTCTCTCTCTCTCTCTCTCTCTCTCTCTCTCTCTCTCTCTCTCTCTCTCTCTCTCTCTCTCTCTCTCTCTCAGTCAATTTATTTTTCTATCTATCTACCTATCTCTTTCTACGATCTACCCAAATTAGCATGTCAAATTACGCGTTGAAAAAAAAAAAACGTAAATCCTGATTTTTGTGAATTAAAAAAATACACAGTTGCAATCAAGGCTTCGGTTTTAATGTAGCAAAAATGGAGAAAAGTTTCTCAGTGTGAAATTTAGAAATTCATAAGAGGAAATTTCAAATTTAATGGTAAACAAAAAAAAAATAACTAAAATGTTAGGGGGGTGGCTGTTTTTTTTTTTGTTTTTGTTTTTGTTTTTCTGTTTTTTGGTTTTAAGGTATGTCTATGTGGGCTAGAAAAGATGGAAGAGAGAGACAGAGACAAAGACATAGACATAGAGAGAGAGAGAGAGAGAGAGAGAGAGAGAGAGAGAGAGAGAGAGAGAGAGAGAGAGAGAGAGAGAGAGAGAGAGAGAGAGAGAGAGAGATGAATAGAGAGAATTTTGCTATAATCTTTTATCATCTGACCTTCAACCATAGAACCCAAATAAGAAAGTCTCAGAGCTGATCTGAACTTTTTGATTGCCGAATATTCGCGCCAATCGTCAATCGCTTATGGACCGTGTAATTCTCCAGATTTCACAATCTAGGATCTTTCTAAACCAAGCATAGAAAAGGAGCCTCCTCTTTAATCTGTGAGACCCAGCGTTCCTCGCTATACAGTCTTAGTGTACCTATATATGTAACACAAGTCTATCTTTAGTTATCTCAAGGAGACTAGTAATTATGTCAGCCATTAAAGCGACGAGAAAACCAACATCAAATGTCAGAAGAATCTCATATAAAAGAAATTCTCGACGAGTAACATAAAAAGGTCATGAAGAAATGAACAAGTAGGAGATGTTGTCAAGGTCAAAAATGTCTCCCGAAGAAGATATTAAAACGAAACGCAGAAATGAACAGATCAAGCATCGAAAGCCTAATAATTATCAGTGTTAATAACAAAAGATCAAACAAACATGCATGTCAAGGATATTATTTAAAAAGATTAGTTTTGTTATGCCCAAAACATCAGCCAAAGCACTCTTTAAAGAAAATTTCACTGAGTAATCTAGTGCAAATCTATAAAGTTTGCAACATCCGACGAAATACATTATAAGCATAAGGTTCACTATCAAAGTATCTAGTAGTAGTAGTAGTAGTAGTAGTAGTAGTAGTAGTAGTAGTAGTAGTAGTAGTAGTAGTAGTAGTAGTAGTAGTAGTAGTAGTAGTAGTAGTAGTAGTAGTAGTAGTAGTAGTAGTAGTAGGAGTAGTAGTAGTTAGTAGCAGTAGGAGTAGGAGTAGTTATAGTAGTAGAAGGAGTAGTAGTAGTAGTAGTAGTAGTAGTAGTAGTAGTAGTAGTAGTAGTAGTAGTGGACATACTATTATTAGAGTAATAGTAGTAGGAGTGGGAGTAGTAGTAGTAGTAGTAGTGGACATACTATTATTAGAGTAATAGTAGTAGGAGTGGGAGTAGTAGTAGTAGTAGTAGTAGTAGTAGTAGTAGTAGTAGTAGTAGTAGTAGTAGTAGTAGTAGTAGTAGTAGTAGTAGTAGTAGCAGTAGTAGTAGGAGTAGTTATAGTAGTAGTAGTAGTAGTAGTAGTTCTAAAAAAACTTCGCGTAATGAATTTTGCTATTTAAAGCTTTTAAAAAATTTTATTGCGCAAAAATCGGTGAAGATGTCCTACAAGTGAAGTCTCGATATGGATCTCAACGGATCACGATATGCAGCCCGCGCTGCTCTAGCTCTCGGACAAAGTTTAGCTCTTATGGCTGCACTGAACCACTGTCCTAGAGATATACAACAAAAGGACGCACTTCCTAATTGGTCGTGATTTGGCAGTCACATGCAAAGATTTTTTTTTATATATATGCAAATCTTTACAGCATATTTTATCCTGAAGTAGGATTTATAATATAAAGAACATTTTTTTTTAAATCTATAGTTTTTCTGTAGCTTTTCAGAAGTGATAATACATAACATTCGGCAATAGATCAGTCGAGCCCGCATGCATATTTCTTACTATAGCTAGTCTGGGAACATGAGTAATCTGCGCCCCACGAAGGGATATATATCTATATGATTATGATTTGACCTAGACAGAACAGCTGCATTTTTATTTTATGTACTTTCTTGTTTGTCACCTCCACAACTCTAATTTTTCATTAACGGAAAGCTTGATAGTATTACACAAAAATCATTTTTCCTACTAAAAAGTTTTCCATTACAGTCATCAGGATTTAAAGACAAGAGAGAGAGAGAGAGAGAGAGAGAGAGAGAGAGAGAGAGAGAGAGAGAGAGAGAGAGAGAGAGAGAGAGAGAGAGAGAGAGAGAAAGGAAAGAAAAGTTAACAAGGACAGACAGAAAATATTTTTAATTTATGATTTTTTTCCAACACGAAAAAGACAAGCAAATCTAAAAATATTATGTGTGATCTTGTACTGCTATTGTGTCAGTGGGTGTGGAATCTAGACATCAACCTGACAACTCATATTTAATCGATATTGATCTCAAGGTATTGGCATGGTTATCAGTGCTAGATTATGATAAAGTTCACGAATACAGCTGACACATGCAACACAATGGTGATTTCAAGAAAGAACAGTTCTGGTTTCATTGACCAACGATTAAAAATAAAGAGGCACAAGAAACTTTATATTACATCATCCTTTACGATTTTTTTTTTTTTTTTTTAAAAAACTAGTAATTTGAACAGATGATTTTCTGACCAAATATATTTTACCCAAACAACAAGAGCAAAAATGACAGTGTTAGAAAACAATCTTGTGGTGTAAAATAAACAAAACAAGAGGAAGAGCTCACACAGTCCAGTGATATCGGGAAAATCCGATGTTGGAAACACCACACTCAAAAAAAAAAAGGAAAGACAACAATAGTATTTAAACAAAAGAAACAAAACAATACAAATATTAACTACAAACTACCAACTGGACTGCCAATGACAGTCACACTATAGTAGCATTATTAATGTTTAAAGAAACATCCTCACTGTCTGTCAAAAACCTAAGATGGAGTTCTGGCTACAGGAAACGGTTTTTACCAAGAGAACAAAATACCACAGTCGATTATACTACGGCTATCAAATAGAAGATCAGCGTATTTTTGTTTGTTTTGGGTTTTTTTTTTTCTTTAAGTGGCATAATTACATCTAGTGCATACAATTCAGAAGTGTGATCCACCGCTCTGTTGATAACAGATTTGTTTTCATTGTATTTCACATAGCAGAAGTGAAAAGTGCATCAAATAGTTGCAGCATGAAGTAAAACACTCTGCTACACTTTACTAGTTTAGTGGGGGGGATGGGGGG